>SSNP01000079.1:1038757-1253757 GCA_006937955.1 Pachypanchax playfairii | reverse complement strand
ATTTGCTTTTTATTTTTCCGGTGCGTGTTTGCGCGTAGCGCTCAGAGATGCCACAGGTGTGCGTGAGGCGGGCCGCGCAGAAGTAAATCAGTAATAATTTGCATGCAGAGTTTTGAGACATGCCTGCAGGGAGTCTTTCAAACGTCTGCACTGCTGCTCTGCAGTGGTTTGGCCTCAGGGAGGTCTGCAGGAGGCATCGATCCAAGTCCAGACAGGCAGGAGACTGAGAGATTCATTCAGACAGTTTTCATATACAGAAAGTTGGTCCAGTCGTTTTAGATTTACGTGTTTGCAACCATTTCTTTAATATCTTGTAAATTATTATTTAAATACTGGCCATAAGATGATGTTTCGGACCATATGTGGCTCAGAGCTGCCGCTAGGCGGCGTGTTCTTTAAATCTGTCCAGAATTCTTCTGAACTTGATTTTATTTTAACAAGTTAACTTTTATGTCTGATTAATTATGTCTGACCTTTTTCCAAAGGAAAGTAAGAAATATTGATTTTTTTTTCTTTCTCCTTCACAGTGGTTTGTCCCAGCAGCAAGGCAGCGTGGAGCAGATCTCCCTCCACTGCTCTGAGGGCACTCTGGACTGGCTGTATCCCAAAGGGGCCCTGCGTCTCACCCTCTCACCTCGCCTGGCGTCTGTGGCGGTGGGGCCTGGTAGCAGCAGCTCAGGCCTCATCACAGCCTGCGTCAAGCCCTCAGATCAGTTTCACGGGGCACAGCTTTACCTGGAGCGAGACGGGCTCCTGGAGCTCCTGGTTGGGGACAGAATTGAGTCGTCTCCACCTCCAAGGGTGCGCTGCTTCAGCCGGTTGCCCGGGGAGAGGCTGGCCTTGTTCCTGCAGGCGACGCCTCATCAGGACATCAGCAGGAGGATCGCATCCTTTCGCTATGAGCTGAGAGGGGACTGGACAGCTCACATGTCTCTGGACTCCAACTCCATCAGCGGTGAAGGTGAGTCATTTCATCTGTGAAGAGGCTGAAGCATTTTACTGTGGCGATGATTCATAAATTCAGACCAGATTTCTGTGGTTGGACTTTCCACGGCTCATAGTGCAGCGAGAGGAGGAAGTGGCCAAACTTCCCCCAGAGCTGTGCTCATTTGAAGTAGGAGCCATGTAGAGGGGAGGAGGGGGGACAAAAGCACAGTATGTGGGGCTTTCTCCACAGTCCAGAGGCCTTTGAATGGCTACCGCATGAGTATTCTGGGATTACTCCAGTCGCCTTGGCAACACAGAGGCCTCTGCCCAGCTGAGATGCTCCCCTCCTTTTGCAGAGCTGCCTCTGTGTGGGGGGACTTGTCTGTAGGACTGTAGCCCCCCCCTCCACTTACATCTTTCTCCCACACACTTATTAAGTTGGGTGAAGGGGGGCTGTTGCTGCTGTATGCGAGAAAGGAAAGAATCTCATTTATTGAGACAATTTCACTTATGTGGAGGACGTGTGGGCTGAGCGAAAGACTTCCAACGTTCAAAAAAAGGATGATTTCCTTTCAGACACATTTATTTTGTAAATGTTTTAAAACATCAGAACAGTTTTCTCACCAACAGGGTTTTGCCTCCAACATCTCGTGTCCTTCTCTTTGTACCCTCTTTAAATTGATGAGGTGTGACTGCAGGCGCCTCAGAAGGCTTCAGCGCAGCGCAAACGGTCTCACACCTTTAAGCTCCTCTCGTGCTCCTTTACTAGCTGTAAAAGCTGCAGCTGTCTGTCTATAACACAGTCGATCCTTGATTGCAGTTTTTTTTTTTACTTTCAAAGTTTGGAACACATCTCAAATATCAGCACATCGGATCAGGAAATGATATCCTTGATTTTCAGGGGATTTGCATAAAGGTTTTTATGTCAGTAGTTCACAGTCTTGTGCAAGATCACTAACTGATTCTGTTTTTTTTTTTTGTCCAGATGCCTGCAGACCCTGCAATGACTCAGAGATTCTGATGGCTGTTTGCACCAGTGACTTTGGTGAGTTACTTAAAACTCAGAGAACAAAAATGTGCAAACTTAAAACCATAAGGTGTAATGATTTGTTGTCGTGGCAACTATGTTATAAAACTGCAAGTTAGTTTAGCATTTAGTTCAAATAACTTCAGAGTTGACTTGGAATTCATGCAGCTGTGGATAAAAATCAGTTAATCTCTCAATCTGTGTTCCTGCACAGGGATCTCAACTCAGATACCAAAAACACAGACCAAGTGACTTATTGGATGAAACATTTAAGAACTAGACTTTGATTCACAATTAGCAGAAGAAGAAACGTTGCGTAAATGTACCATCTGTTGATTGAAAAGTTTAGCTGGCGGTAGACGTTACAGTTTTCCATCATTTAGCTCAAAGAACTACATTAAAACTAAACTGGATAGAACAGAACTGACAACACATCAAAGCACACTGAGCCTTTTCTTAATAAAATTACGTTTTAGGACTTTATTGTAAAAGAAATGAACCTGAACATCCTGTTTGTCTCCAGTGGTTCGAGGTAACATCCGATCTGTGGAAGAGGACAAGAATTTACGGGCGGCAGTGATCAAGGTTAGCGCCACTCGAGTGTTTCGTCAGAAGTACGCCCTGTTCACCGGCGCCAGCTTCCTGGTCAGCCGAGGAGAGATTCGGACTCTGCTTCAGTGTGGTGTCAAGCCGGGCCCCGGGAGCTTCCTCTTTACTGGCCGGGTCCATTTCGGGGAGGCATGGCTTGGTTGTGCTCCACGATACAAGGACTTCCAGAGGACTTACGCTGAGGCTAAAGCGGCCCGGCAGATACCCTGTGAACTGCCTGTAGACTGACAAACTCTCGTCTACTGACGTAGAACCACAACGCTGAAACTCAGTTCAGTTCAGGAAGATCAGATGATCGGCATGGAACGGATCTTCCTTAAGAACCGAGGCGCGAACTCGACTTCCATTGCAGTGCAATATGCCGTCACACGGACGGAGAGACGCGGTGGAGTCATGACTGGTGAAAGGATCTGGACGATTTTCCAAACGATCCCACAGCCAATCAGAGTTAATTTACTGGAAAACTTTCCAGTTCAGTTCATTCAGGTCTTCTGAGAATCGATGGTTTCAAACTCAGGAAAAAGCTTGAAGACTATTACTCTACATCAGTACATCAGTTTTTTTCTCCCTCTTAAATAATATGTTACTATTGGATGGTCACGGTCAGCTGACTCCTTCAGTGTTTCTGTTCAGTTAAAGTCTTATTGAAATGTTTCTATTTGCACTCATAAAGGAAAGGGAATGGCCTGGAAAGCGAAATGCTGCAAGCACTGAAAACCAAAAAAAAAAAAAAAAAAAAAGCAAATCTATGTAGCATAGTGGAACAACTGAGAATTTAATATATGTACGGAGACTTCGTGCACATACAGTGGCAACATGAAGCTGGCGGAGCAGCTCGATGTGGTACTGCAAGCACTTGATGATTTAGCCAATCAGAGATTTTACTTCTGTTGACAAAGAGCAGAGAGGCTTGTTGAGTTTGAACCATGGTATGTTTCATTTCTGATTTTTTTTTTCCCTGAATAAATGTAATTTTAAGTTTTTAAAATGTGTTTGAGATCCAAAGCAGTTAGAAATCTGGTTGTTGAGTATTTTTTTACCTCATTTGTGTCACAATTCCTCAACGTTTAAAAAGTGTATATAATCAGAAATGATCACAACACACGACGCAACGGTTATTCCAAATTGAAGTAGAAAGATTTTGTGATACAAAGATGGAAATATTGATTTTAAAAAATGAAGTACCTTGACAGGAAAACTCAATAATCCATTGACTTTCTGAAGAAGTTAAACGTACGAAATAATCTGGATTTTGAGTTCATCATCAAGGAGAATGGGTTCAAACCAAATTACCATGATGGAATTAAAATGTCAGTTCTGTGAATCTATTTTACTGTCAGTGTAAATGTAAATATGTTCATAAGAAATTTATAAAGAAACAAACAAAAAAACATTTTGTCAGTATTGTGGATTATTTCCATGTTGTATGTGTCATTAAAATATTCTGTGGAAAAAAAAACAATTATTTGTTTATTTCAAGTTAATTTTGAAGACTTTTTAAACTCAAAGCAGTTGGTTTGTGCTGTTTAATCTCCACATCGATAATGTTTGAGTTTAAAGTTTTCCTTCGGAGTGAATGTTAAAGTGCTCATGAATCAGTTGCCTGAAGGCTCGGAACAAAGTGAGATGGTCTGAAAGGCAGGAGAGATTTAGGGACTGTTTTGGCCTCAGGACGTGGGGGTGGGGGGGCGTTGGACAGAGAAGGAGGCTGGAAACAGCAGTTGGAATTCTCTTGTCCTCTGCCTCCCATTTTCAGGATTCAGGAAGCAATAAATTGCCATTAAGGGGCCGGCGTGGCAGACTGGACTGGGCTTGAGGTGCCACACAGTCGCTCGCTTCATCCTGACCACGTGTGCACACAATTAAAATCATGTCTTCTGCTGCTTGCATTCAATTTGGACCGGACTGGTTTTAATACCTAACGTTGCAGACCACAACATGGTTTCTGGTAGATAACGGAAGCAAATCCACCACTTCTTCCTCCTTCATGTATTTAAATTTGCACACACACATAGGTAACACAGTGGATTTACAGCATGCAGCAATAAAGCAGCTGGATAAATTAACACGGTGTTCAAGTTAAATGGAAAAGAGTCACAAAAGCTTGAGTTGATTCCCACAACTGGACTTTTATCTCCCAAAGAAGGGGATTGATTCTCCCCTTGCATCATGTGACCGAGCTTCCCGGACCATTTATTGCCTCAGTGCCCCTTTAAACATCCTGTGGCAGGGTGGGACACACACACAGTCCTTTACCCCCCTCCCCTTCCAGGCCCTCTGAAGTTACTGCTGCAGTCTGATAAGCCTAAACAAAGAGCCCACTAACTGTGGTCCCTCACCTAATACATCATGTGACATTTTGACAAAGCTAAACTCACCGTATTGTTGTCACTTTCTGTGTGACCCTCACTTGAACCCCCCAGAAAAAAGACTGATGACAACATAACAGTCACACAACTTCACTTTATCTTTATGTTTTATTTATCTGAAAGTCTTTTATTCCATGAACATCCTAAAATGTGATTGTTTGACTTCTCCTGTCATTGCTTCACTATGTTACCAAGGTATCCGGGAAGAGTTAGTGGGTGTTTGAGGGAACTGGTCAGAGACAACTTACAACTTAAAGACAATAAAGTTTATACACTCACCTAAAGGATTATTAGAAACACCGTACTAATACGGTGTTTGACCCCCTTTCGCCACGTGGCATTGATTCAACAAGGTGCTGAAAGCATTCTATAGAAATGTTGGCCCGTATTGATAGGATAGCATCTTGCAGTTGATGGAGATTTATGGGATGCACATCCAGGGCACGAAGCTCCCGTTCCACCACATCCCAAAGATGCTCTATCGGGTTGAGATCTGGTGACTGTGGGGGCCATTGTAGTACAGTGAACTCATTGTCATGTTCAAGAAACCAATTTGAAATGATTCGAGCTTTATGACATGGTGCATTATCCTGCTGGATGTAACCATCAGAGGATGAGTACATGGTGGTCATGAAGGGATGGACATGGTCAGAAACAATGCTCAGGTAGCCCGTGGCATTTAAACTATGCTCTATTGGCACTAAGGGGCCTAAAGAGTGCCAAGAAAACATCCCCCACACCATGACACCACCACCACCAGCCTGCACAGTGGTAACAAGGCATGATGGATCCATGTTCTCAGTCTGTTTACGCCAAATTCTGACTCGAAATGGAGTCAAATCAAGACTCATCAGACCAGGCAACATTTTTCCAGTCTTCAACTGTCCAATTTTGGTGAGCTCGTGCAAATTGTAGCCTCTTTTTCCTATTTGTAGTGGAGATGAGTGGTAACCGGTGGGGTCTTCTGCTGTTGTAGCCCATCCGCCTACAAGATTGTGCATGTTGTAGCTTCACAAATGCTTTGCTACATTCCTCGGTTGTAATGAGTGGTTATTTCAGTCAAAGTTGCTCTTCTATCAGCTTGAATCAGTCGGCCCATTCTCCTCTGACCTCTAGCATCAACAAGGCATTTTCACCTACAGGACTGCTGCATACTGGATGTTTTTCCCTTTTCCCACCATTCTTTGTAAACCCTAGAAATGGTTGTGGGTGAAAATCCCAGTAACTGAGCAGATTGTTAAATACTCAGACCGGCCCGTCTGGCACCAACAACCATGCCAACTCAAAGTTGCTTCAATCACCTTTCTTTCTTATTCTAACATTCAGTTTGGAGTTCAGGGGATTGTCTTGACCAGGACCACACCCCTAAATGCATTCAAGCAACTGCCATGTGATTGGTTGATTAGATAATCACATTAAGGAGAAATTGAACAGGTGTTCCTAATAATCCTTTAGTTGAGTGTACATCAGACCCAAAAATAATTTTCCAAGTTTTTTTTTTTGTAGTTTTATGCATCAAATTCCAAAAACAAACAGAAATAAGATTACCGGTAAATATACGTATATAGTCAAAGAATCAAATCAAGGGACATGACTCCAGAGGCTCTGTTGATGTTGGTGATAGTTTATTTATTTGTTTATTTGTTTTTCTGTTTGGTAACAACACAACTCAAAATGTCATGATGATGCAGATACTCGCAATATTCTGGATATGGTGATGCAGAAAACATGAATTTAAAGAGTTTGTGATTCTGTAAAGTAATAAACATTGCAGATGAATGACTGACGCCAAATTGTAGTCCAGGCTTTGTTCAATTTAATGGAGCCTCAAGAAGTAATTAAACTAGATCAAACGAAAATAAAACAGAAAATTATGAAATGATTTTTATCATGAATTCAAAAATCTAAATTAAAGAATTGTTGAACTAAATCATGTTGTATAAATCTTTTATTTCAATTACATTTAGTTTATTGAAATTCACTAATTCATAACAAAAGTTATCTTAAAGCTTTATAAGTCCAGTTCACACCAACAGATCCAGGTTCTAAACCAACTGTGTACAAATCTGTCTGTTTTAAATTAGATCTAAAAAACTGAATTGGTTTCGACCAAAGAAGATTTTAACATGTGATGATTTAATTCTAATTGTTTTTTTGTTTTTTTTTTACTGATTTTTAGCTCGTTTCACAGCTGATTTAATGTGTTATGTTTTTTATCTTCACTAGTTACATGCTGTGTGCTGTTTGACACGCTTTTTTGGGAGTTATGTTTTATGTGGTGTTGTATTTAAACTGCTTTATGATTAAAATCGGATTAGTCAAACCTGTACAGCATAACTAAAGGGATGGTGCAGGATAACCCAAACACTAACTGATCAAAAAGGTTTAAAAGTAGACAGAGTTTCTGCCTCATGGATGAAAACTGAAAGCTGCTTCCACGTAAGAAGATTCTCCATAAGAGAGAGGCTGATAACTCAAAGCTCTGCCTCTCATTCGGACAACAGACAAACCTGCAAATACACACTTCAGATTCTAACGCTAATCCTCCTGGATTTAACTCAAGTGGAACTGTCATGTTGTGGCTTCACCATCTAATCTTTCCCACAACTTTAACCACAGCTGCTTGTTTCTGGTTGGAAACCAAAACACTGATCATCACTGACACAAATCTCTCTCTCTCTCTCTCTCTCTCTCTCTCTCTCTCTCTCTCTCTCTCTCTCTCTCTCTCGCTCTCTCTCTTTATGCCAAAATGTATCAGTGAATCTTTGGCTTTTTTATCCAAGTGATTCATTCTAAATCATCAGGGGTGGCAAGAGAGAAGAAAATAGATGCAGTTTAACAATTTTAATTCTAACTTTTAGCTGCATCAGTGCAATCAGAGTGAAAGTGCAGCAAAACCAATTTATGGTGTTTGAACTCAGTCAGAGAGGAAATACAGCAAACATCCAAAAGGAGTTGTCAAAAAATTCAAATACCTACAAAAACAACAAGATGTAAATCAAACACCCAAAATAAAAACCTGTTAAACCTCCACGCTTGAGTTGCTTGAGTGTCTCAAACTTTATTACATCTAGTTTGTGCAAAAGAGGCAATAAATCTAAAAAATATTGTATTTTTATAAACTAAATGAACGACTGTGCCGTTCCATGATGGGAAAGCAACTAACTGTGTGGTTTGTTCTCATCTTCATGAGAGTCAGAGTCTGTGTATCATCCTGTTTATCTATGAACAGCTGAAAGTGAGTGGAGTCAGTCAGCGGACGTCCCGGATTCCCAGCTGACAATGTTTCATTCCCACAACACGCTGTAACAGCTGGAGGTGATGATTCCCAAACACAAACTGTGAATGTCTGAGTCTGAGAACATGTTTGGGGTCTGGGTGAATCATCATTACCCATCATGCATCTGAATAATTTGCAGGTCCTGAAGGGTTGAAAAAGTCGTTTTTCATTTTTATTGGGAGGGAATTACATGTTCAGCTTTAAAGTGTGTGAGTAGTTTGGGTGAGTTTTGGGGGGGTAGGGTAGAGAATGAGTGCAGGAGTATGTTTATCAGGCCATGTTATCCCTCTGAAGTGTTGAAGGGATAAGAGCAAGGAGCACCCCCCCTTTTGTTCCTCAAGAGGCTGCAGATGGCTGTAATCCCTTCCAAAATGTGCAGTGAAAATCCATCAAGACGGGGTGGACATGGTGTATGGGTGTGGAGGCGGGTGAAGCACAAGTTGGGTCAAAGAAGCATCTTTGGTTCTTTCCCGCCATTAAAAAAAAAAAAAAAAAAACCTTGTGAAGAAGGACAGAGGGAATGAACTGCAGCTCCCTCTGCAAGTACGACTAACTGACTCACTGAGCTCAACCACAGCTGCCATCTCTTCTCTGAGTCCTGGATCTGACAGCGCCTGAGGGGGCGAACAACCACAACAATCCCTAAACACTGATGTCATACCACAACCACAAGGAACTGATGAGATGCACCACAAGAAAGTGCAAAGTCAGGGACAGACGTTCAATAGCCTTGAACATCCTGTGTTATCCATAACGAGAGTTTAATATCTTCAGTCGATGATAAAAAGTCAACGACTCTTCATAACACATTTAATCGAACTCACACACTTTATAAATATATAAAAGAGGCAAATATTTAAGATAAAAAGTTGTTCTAAATGTAAAAGTTTGTGCTTATCTGAAAAATTTCCTGCTTCTCTTTTCATTTTATCACATGAGTATATAATAATAACTTTGTCAAACAGATTTTTCCAGTCTGGGTGGTCTACAAGTTACAAAACGTCCTGCTTCACTCTGCAGATCATGTGACATCGCTGCTACTGATGCTGCTAATCAGCTCCTCCACATTCCCAGCATGCAACTGTGGGCTCATCACTCTGTGACAACACGATCATAAAGCGATGGGATCGGCGCCCAAATACTAAACTCAGTTTGTATTTTATTATAAAAATGTCCAAATATTAATACAGTTTTGTGATACTAAGATTTTAATCTGCAAAAGTTGCTGAATTCATGTAACATAAAGAAATCTGAGTCTCTGTTAAACATTTTTTGATCTACTCTGCAGCAAAACTCTGACAATTATCCAAATTTTGAACAGATCCGAGTTTTCCTCTTACTAACTACCAACAATCTGAGTTTGTTTGCTAACAGGAGCGTACTTTCCTCCCGTGTTGCACCCATTTCACGTCTGTTACATTTCCCCTCAGAGAAAACATCTTGGGTTTCGTCCTCAGAGACGCTCAGCAATGCGTCCATTGTTCAGGTTGTTTATTAAATAAAGCGGTGGGCTGGAACGAAACTGCTTCTCACACACATTTTGTTAAGTTGCTGGTTTCTTCTTGCATTTTTCTCCTTCAAACACGCCTTCGAAGAAAGATTTGTTAAAAGATATGTTTGATGCTGAAGGCTCTGAATCATGAAAATGATCATACTTTAAAACTCATATGATTTTATCAGTAAATAATATTCTGACAGCTGTTATAAACATGAAATGGATTAGTTTTGCTTTTCTTGTATCTTTAAATAAGCAATAACTGTGATACATTTCCACATACTGATATGAACAATAGCCAGAGGATGTCTGTGTCCAGTGTCAATAATAGATACTGTATCTTTGGCCTAATTTGTGTTTCAGGCAGAATTTTCAGTTTTATTGTTGATTCTGATTAGATAATAACACATTTACAGGGAAACTGTTTTAAATCTCATAATCAGGCCTTGTGTGTTGCGCCTGTTAAAATTCAACAGTCTCTTTGCAGAAATCCAACCTGTGATGTCCATTTATCTTATGTGGTTGATCCATCAGGGTGTGAGACTTCTTAAAAAAAAAAAAAAAAAAAGAAATATGGACCCAATAAGATTTGGAGGTAAAATATTTCAGGGCGTGGCTTCAGGTTTATTTATTTATTTGTTATTTTGTTTGTAGTGTAGATTTAAAATGGCTCAAAATGTTTCTCTCTGATCTTTTGGGCCTTTTTCATTCAAAAAAGAAATAAAACAATATATAAAATATATAGACTTAAAATATATACTAGAAGTTAAACTCTTTTTTTAAAACTGTGTTTTGACAAAGTAGTAAAATAATGATTCAAATCGAAAATAAAAAATGTAAAATTAGTAGGTTTACGACAATGAGCATCATTCAAGCATCTTGGATGAAGATAAATAAAAGCTTAAACTGACATTCTTTGGAAAAATAAAAATCTTAATCAGACCTTATCATAATTAATTGGTGTGTTTTGAGTAAAGTTGGAAACCTTTATAATGTAAAGCTGCTGAGCTTGTTCTGTTCCTGTTAGACTGAGTGAAACACCACGAAACAACATGTGAAGGCGTTTATGAATCAGACGTGCTGACAGTCAGGCGGCGTGTTTATACTCCGACAAAGTGCACTCACACACGGTGCATCAGCCCAGCCACTGCTGCTGCATGTCTGATGTGTCAGGAGCAGCACAGTTTTCCTCTCTCCTTCCAAAGGAACATGTGCGCTGGAATTCTCCCCCAATTAAGACAGGGATTAGCTGAGTCCACTGTGGGAACCGGCCGAGTGTGGGAAAGCACAACGCTTTCCCTCCTTCCCTCACCGACACTCAGCCTCATTCTCATTCGCTTCAGTTCATCAGGCTGCCTCCCTCCCGTCTCTCTCACCCTTACTGTAACTGCTCTCGTTTTACACCCAATAAATGTCATTATTTCAGTTCACATGACTTTCAGTCATTTAGAACATCTTTCTATGTCTTTACCTGCTGCTTCAGAATATGAAAAGAAAAAATTAAAGATTTGTTCCCATGATCTTTAGAAGAATGCACCCCCCCCCCTTCATGGAGCCACCCAGAATCTCTTGTAATTCTTTAAGGTTCTCTACTCTGCCTCTGCTCGCCCCTCTCTCACCCTCCTCCCTCTGAAGGCCTCTCCAGGCTTCACACTGACAGCTCGTCTGGAGCGAAGCTGAGGACTCTTGCATGAATAGTTTCGGCCTGTCAGACTGAAAGAGGGGGTGAAAAGACAGGTGTCTGAGAAAGTAGACACTTTGTGTTGGTTATTTTGTGATAATTATTTGGCTTGATGCTCATGGAGCCAAAGAAAAAAATGAATCCAGCCTCAAAGCTGCTTAAAGGAGCTTTAAGAGAACATCCAGACTGAAAAGTTTCTCATTTACTTTTTTGTAAGAATATTTAAACACTATCATCATCATCACCTTTTCTTCTTCTGCACTTTCTTTCCTTGCGTTCCCAGAACTCCCTTCCCTGCATGTGGACCCCTCCACACAAGGCTTGTCCGTTCCAATTACAGCAATGCCTTTCAGGCTGCAGATCACATACTCTCCTCTCTCTCTCTCGTACACACACGCACGCATGCACGCACCCACACAGCTCTCATTAAGCCTGTATCAATTAGGCATTAACTCCCTAAAACAAAGACCCTCTTGATGAGCGGCTCATCGCAGGCCATGTGAGGTACTTCCTCTGCATTGCTACACCCTGCTTCCCATCCTCCATGTACAGCATCATCTAACATTCCTGCCCACATTCCCATCATCAAAAAGCTCAAAGTAAAGGTAGAGAAATACTGAAAATTATTAGAGACAACTTGTACATTTATTTGTGCAAAATGGATCAAACCTGCAAAAAAATGGAATGATACAGAAATGCAGGACTACATGAGAAAATTAAATAACACTTACATAAAACAACTCAAACAGTAAGAAAACTGTTGAACTGAAAAATAAAAAATTGGAAGTAAAATTAATGGGAGGGGTGATTACTGAATGAGGGACAGGTGGGTTGATAAACTGATGACACTCAGGTGTGAGGAGCTGAGTCGCCATGTGACCTGAGGGAAATAACAAACAGTGCAGGGAGTAAACTAAAATAAAAAACAAGTCAAACACAGGGGATTTGAATAAAACAGAGACAATGTAAAATAAGAAATAACTCAGATAAATAGTTGCACCAAAATCCTGAAGATAATGACAAATGTTTTATATTTACATCACCAACTCTTATTATTAATGTAAACAAATGTTAATACTGTACTTTTCATACCCTAATTAACATTTGTATCTCTTTATATATATATATATATTCATACTTGCTTGGCAAGTGCCACTTAAAAGTCAAATGTTTGAATTTAAATGATGATTCACTCAAAAACATCTGATCTGAAAATTCAGATGAAAGTCCGCACCTTAGCAACCGTTGTTGATTTGTAAAGTCATCATAAATAAAGATGGATGACATTGTCACCTTCTTCTATAAAGGGAAACCAAATATCTTGTTTACAGCTGTTGCCATCTGAGGTATTTTAGATTATTTTCTCTGCAACATGCGTTAAATGAAGGGGGCAGGACTTAATACATACTGCAGCCAGCCACTAGGGGGAGTTGATCGTAGTTTGACTTCACCTTCTGCATTACATTCCTGACATATTGTAACTATATATTGTGTAGTAGAAAAGCTCAGCTAATATTAGCAGTTGAACAAATTAATCTATAATATAATAGTGCATTCCAGTCGTCCTCGGAACTCGGAAATCCTAGATAAGTTAGCCGGTAATGATGCAATGAACTCGGAATTCCGAGCTGTGAGCCCTAACCCACATTTAAAGATGTCTGCGTCCAGTACTAAACAGTACTACTTGTCATCTTTATTTTTTCCTCATTTACATGTTCTGTTTTCATTCGGTTTGCTATGTAAGTAGCACCCAGTAGTTGGTATTTGTTGTTACAGATAATTACGTTGTTGCAAAGCTGAAAATAAATATGAAAACTTGCAAACTTTGCCGCCAAAATTGAATGGTGTTTATGGTTTTTACTGTAGGTGCAAAGAATACTTGGTTCTTTGTACTGAGCAACAACACGCAGCTTTGCTCCTTGCATCCATTTTTTACGAGTTGCTTTTCCGAGTGGTCGCTGGAACGTAAAACGAGTTCCCTACATTATTTCCTTGTCGGAAATTCCGAGCTCCGAGGATGAATGGAATGCACCATAAATTTTTTAAATCGATCTAAAAAAATAACACAAAAGCAAAACAATCTGCAGGTTAAAGCTTAAAACTTTAGGACGTTTTTATTTTATCTTGTTTCATTTGGCTTTTAAAATGGAGGTTTTAAATTGGAATGGGTTGAAGGTTCAGTTCTGTGAATAAATGGGTGGAAACGTCCGATTGTGCATCATTTGTGCATCATTTACTATTCCGATTCCGTAAAATAAATGTGTGGTGTTATGTTTTTAAATTATATTTTACTGTTAGTGAGTTTTACTGATTGTTGCTATGGGAAGAACTTTTTTTAAATGTGTTCGGTGGAAAAAAAGAACATGATGATTCTAAAGGCATCTAAAGATGAATGTGTGCGGGGTGGGGGGAAGCTGGGGGGGGGGTTCCAGGCTTTGTCTGATGGGAGATCCAGTCTCAGACTCTGAAGGCCCCCTGAACTTGCTCCACTTTTTGGTGGAGGGGGTTCAGTAAGATGATTTCAGAAACATGTAAATGGGTCAGAGTTAAATAAAAAAGCACAAATGTCTCAATAAAATGACAGATTTTTATTTTTAATTAATTACTGCTTCATTTAAAATTATGTATTGCGCATAAAATTGTATGCTTGGATTAATAATCTACAACCAAAGAGGTTGTTTCACTTGATTTGTAAAATGTGAACATGAAATCATGATAATTAGGATGAATTCTCTAACACACGCTCAACGTTTTCGATTAAATCACCACACTTATGTTTTTTCATTAGAAATAACAATTTACTAGTAAATTATTCATTGTCATAACGACTTTAAGGATAACTGACGTGGTGATAAATCTGTATTTCACGTCTTTTTGTTGCCATGTTTAAACCATCTGAACCTAATTTAATAATGTCACAGTGACCAGTTACATCACAATAGTGACCACCTACTGTAAATGATGGATAAATACCCAGAAGTCAACTGTTCCAAAATGCCTCAGCTTGAAGGGAGAAAAACTGGCACTTTGCCTTGAAGACCAGCTGCGGTTCACTACATTACATTACACAAGTAATCAAACAGTTTAAATGATTCTCATATTTACTTTGAGTACATTTCATTTGGATACATTTGAGGAGGTTTTTCGTAGAGAAACTACCTCTTTATCTTCGGTGCATCAACCTGGTTTTGATTTTCCCACAGATCTGCCGGTGCGAGTCCCCAACACCCAGCGTTTTGGCACAGTGACTATGTTGGCACAGACCCAAGCTGAACACCCCCCCCCCACTCTTTTTTCCCATGCAGAGTCCCAGGAGTTTAATACATTACCAACAAAATCCCACTTCCCATTCCTCTCAAACTTTCACACCCCTGCCCTCTGTTACCACCCTCCTGTGGCTGGCACGGCTCCCTGAAAACTGAATTACTTTTCCCATCATTCCCAAGCGTATCATACCATTTTACCACATTTCATCCTTTTTTTTTCCCCAGTTAAAACTAACCTTTTAACCCTACTAACTAAAATAATTGCTCTCAAAACTGCACAAGAGAAACATTTGTCACTTTAAATGGTTTTAAATGGAACCAGCACAGGTTATAAATATGATCCGTCCTTTTGAAAACTTGTTTACTGCAGAGAGTTCTCAGCAGCCATGAAGGGGAAGTATTCACAGGCGTGTATGGGTAACACGTAATGACATTATTCTCACCAGGGTGACCCCTCATTGTCACAACGCTTTCTTCTCCCGAGCTCGTGAAATTGACATAAGCTCTGCAAACATTCCAGACATTTTTCTCTCAAGACCTGATCTCTTTGGGTTTTTATTGAGGAAACCATCAGGATGAGCAGCGACACCTACTGACAGCCCGAGAGCATCAGTCCCAAAATGTTTAAAATGGGTTATTTAACCATCTAATTTAAATAGAGCTCATTTTTTAAATACAGATTTAAAGGAACAGAAATGGGAGAATTTTTTTTCTTTTATTTCTAACTTGAATCTATTATTTAGAGTTATTTATTAGTGAGTCAGTGACTCCAAGCTGGAAAAACTTTATACAGATTTAAAAAACATGTTGAAGCAGGAGTCACATTATTGAAATTAATACATGTGATTTTGAAAACTGAAACCAAGTCAGATTAGAAATAAAAGCCAATCCGTCCGATGTTCCGTCACCACAAGAATTTAGCTGCTCTAATATACTGAGTATTATAGTAGAAACTGTGTGGGAGAAGAATGGAAAGTACAAATATTTTATGTACTAAAGTATAAATAAATATTAAAATCCCACTCTGATCATATTTTGAGTTATTTTTAAAATGTTCTCAGTGGTCATTAAATTACGACTTTGGCATTTTTACCCAAAATCACAAAACCTGTGCTATATATTTCTCCATACCGTAAGCAATAATTCGGCTCTGTGTGGGCGGAACCGTTGGTGCAAGGATAACCCCGCCCCTTTCCCTGTTGTTAAGAGATCTCTGTTTAATCTCACCAATCCATTCATGCATCACAAAAATCTTCTTTTTCAAACAGCATTTTTCAAATTACTAATGAGTAACAGCGATTAAACGCAGAAATAGTCAAAAATGCATTTTGGGCTTAATTTTCTCACGTCCTCTATTATCAGAAAAATGCCACAAGATCATGTTAACAACACAAAAACCACAATTTTCATTGGAGTGGGTCTTTCATAACTTGTGATGCAAGCAATAACAAATATTATGTAAATTAATGGCGCGTGTGCATGTTCACAATCTGAATTATTTAAAGTATACAGACTATTTTTATATGGTTAAACATAGAGCTCACACTGCAGCCCCACTGAGTGTTGTGAGTGTGTTTTCCTCTCCAGAGATTATAGAAACACTTGTGGGCTTTTCAGATGTTTTTGGAGTTATTTTCAGAGTCCAACGTCAAAGGCAAAAATAAACGAGAAACAGATTTTCGCTTCTTTGATCCATTCGATTTGAAAATTTACAAAGAAAACCACATCAAGACATTTCTAATAAAGAGGCCCTTCCATTAAAAACAGTTTTTCTGAGGTTTCTGTTGAATATTTTAGCTCCACAGGTGTTCTTACCTTCATAGTGGGTGTGAAAACAGGTCAATAACTTCTCTTTCAGTTTTTATCTCACAAACTACGCAGGTGGCGATAAAACCCGAGTTCTCCCGAGTTCGAACGGTCTGTATCTGTTTCGTCACAACTCCTTTGTTTGTTAGTATTCATCAGCTCCAGCAGTTGAAGCCACGCCTAGCATGCTGCTGGCTAAAAGCTGTAGCATAAGACGTATCAAACTGGAAGAGAGTACGTCTGGTGTTGCCATGCACAGTGGGGCAGGAAACAGTATACCTTGCTCTCATAGGCTAGTTTGTTAGCCAATCAGAGTCCAGAAAATTCGAATAATGAATATTAATAAGTTACAGCCCGAAGCCTGATGAAACCAGCCAAATTTTGATGCAGATAGATTGAAAGGTCTGTTAATCAGTGTTTCCTGACGTTTTATTGATATAAAATGTTTCATATTACAGGTTAATACTTGAAAAATAACCACAAAGTCCTGAAATTTGTGTGAAATTGCTTCTTTAAAATCTTCTCCCTGAGCTCCTCAGACAGCTCTGATCTTTGCTTTATCTGGTCCATGTTCAGTGTGGTGCACAAAACAAACTACAGAGGATCCTGTTTGTGGCCTTTAAACATGCTGATGAAAACTTAAATTGAAACCCCAAAGCAGGATTAATGGTCTGTTCAAGGTAACTGACATTTCTGTCCATACTATTTTAGCATATATTTGTAAAATATACAAATAATTTCTTTCACTATACTTTTCTTCACCACATACTAAGTGCATGCATTCACTTTTTAGGGAGAAACAAACTTTTTTGCCAGGCTGTAAAGGCAGCAATAAATTTCCGAGCATCTGTTTTTTTCAAAGTCAGTTTAAAGAACTAAAAAATAAATGAGATGAGATTATTTTAAGAGAACAATCAGACACAATCATCTAACTCTGCTGCTGCAGGACACAAACTCTGCAGCCGTTTTTACACAGATAGCCACTCCCAAAACAAAAGCCCTTTGGCTTCATGTGTGTGGACACAAAGGATTCCTGCAGCGCGAATACAAGCATTCATCTCACTAAATGAAAACAGATCAGTCCACATCAAAGCAGCCGAGCTTCCTGCTCCTGGGCCACCTGCAGCTGACCTTCCAGCCTCACCTTATCCTGAAGGTGCGTCTCAGTTTCATCTCTAGGTTCATTGAACTCCTCATCAAAGATGCAGCACAGACTAACTGGAAATGTGCTCCTCCAATACAAATCAAGTCACAGCAACAAATGTTGTATATTTGCTTCATTTAAAAAAACGGTATCTATTACTTACCACAACCTTGACAACAAAACAGGCGTGACCCACAAAAGAACGACCAGAGCGACAGAAACGAAGAACCACATCACAAGAAGAAGCAGAGAAACCACATCACAAATACACACCAAACATTACCACAACTTAGAAACCAAAAATCCTCCACAACCACACAGCAGATGTGTGAGAGGAGTCCTGGGACACAAACAGGTTTAGAATAGAAATGCGGATTTTTTTCTCTCATTAGGGTTTGTGCACATAAACTACTACTACTCCTCAATAATCATGTTCTTAAACATCTTTTGGTCCAGTCTTGGTTTGAGATCAAAGCCTAAATTAGTGTTTGCAGTGTGTGTAAAGCATATGTTTGTGTATTTTTGTTCAAAAGTCTTGAGTTATGCTCCCTAGAAGCCAGGCTTTCATGTAACCTTCAGTTTTTCTGATTTTCTGAAGGTCTTTCAAAGTTTTTTGTTGGATTTTCAACTCATCAGACTACAAAACAAATCTTCTCCCATGAATGTTCCTTGTGAACATATATAAAACTGAACAATTAGATAAGTCTACGATCTGGCATACTTTTAATTTTCACATTCAGCTGCATGAAATTTGAAGTCAATCAACTGAATCATTTTATGTTTTTGCTGCCCCCTGCAGGTCATTTACTGAAAGCATTTTCTACATTTGGTCATTTTTAAATTTGTTTTATTTCTCCTTGTGTATGTCTCTCATGGTTGCATGTGTGTGAACCTAATGAATCCCTGTTGTGATTATTTAGTTTCTTGTCGCATTTGTAAAAAAATGAACTTCTGACTGATCTGTTATACAATGTTTTATGTGATTAATTTCATCGTTTAGATCAAAGTTTTAATGAAAGCAGCACCCTCTTGTGATAGGTGGTGAAAATGGCTGTCCAGCTTTGAACAGACTCGTATTACTGAACTATATTTTAGGTCATGTATAATATAAACGCGACATCACTGTTTTTAATTTAAGGTTTTAGTTAATTTAGCTTCAGAGCCGTAATAGTTCCACTTTAATTTCATTTAGTTATTCCTGAGAGCACAGTCCAAACATTTTTTAAAAGTCCTTTATTGTTTTTTTATATATTATAAGACCTTTACAATGTATCAAGTCAATTAATGCCAGATATTATTAGCAATGTCCTTTTTGATTATCAAAAATAGCTGCAAAATGTTTAAGTGATACAGAAGTTTTGACACAACTTAGTAAAAATATTTTTGTATAAAACACGTGAAAACCTCAGAATAAATCAAGAACCACATTCAGAGCCAAATTTAGCTTGAAGGCAAAAACCTGCTCATCAGCTTGAACCGTACGTTGCTCTAAAAATGACCACCAGTGTTTAATTACACTGATTCTGTAGACAGTGCTCAGGTTTACTAACATTCAGAATATTTAAAACTAGAATATTGTTTTTAAAGTGTTATGACAAAACTGGTCTCTAAAGTAACAGAAATCCTCTCAAGCTATGTTCCCAACCAGAATGAAACTTTTTACAAATGTCTCCATGTGGTTTTGATGCAGTTTTCTCACTTCACTGCCAGTGTGATGTCACGTGTCTATGACATCACTTTATGTGCTATTTGTAATTATTTCATACAAATTCACAGTCTTTCTCGGTCTAAAAAGGTTAAGACACATTGAGGTCCTCCTCCACTTCGTCCTCCTCGTTCAGGCCGGGTCTGTGGTTGCCACGTTCCATCGGCATGCCCATATCTTTCTGCAGGGCGTTGAGGCTGGACTGACTGATGTAATATCTGACATCCTGCGACGGCAGAAGCTTCTGGAGCTCCTCCAACTTATTGTAGGCCTAAAAGATAAAAAAAACATCAAAACCATGTATGATAAATCTGAAATGACTCATCAGATCACAGACTGATCAGCTGACAGCTGGTGAAGATACACACGAAAGATTCATGTTTATTTTTGTTCAATAACTATTTAAAAACAAAACTTTTACAGCATTTCTACAAGCGTGTTTTTAATAATTACCTAAATGAATCACAGTGAGCACAAAAAGGTATTTCTCAAACAAAATAGATTAAAAAAGTTAAAGCAGTACTAAATAACTTTTCTGCTGCCGTGTCTCAGACAGCCGTATGTTACCTGTTAAGCTGTGCTACCGATTCCTTCTGCACATGTGCCGTTCAGTCTTGATTTCAATAAACAGATTTATTGACAGGCAGTGTAGTCTAGCGGAGGGGCGATTGAACTTTGTTTGAAAGATGGCGGATTTGATCGCCGGTACCGGTAAGCTACGTTGAAGTATCCTTGGGCAAGATACTGAACCCACCGCTGCATCGGGGCGGCCATAGACTGTCAGGAAGGAGGTCACCCTCCGATTGGGAAACCAGAGCTTGATCCCGTGTCCCGGCAAGAGGCTATGTGTCGAAGTATCCTTGGGCAAGATACTGAACCCCGAAACTGCCCCCCAGGCGCTGTTCAAGATGGCTGCCCTTTGCAGGGGTCAAATGCGGAGCCAAATTTCCCCACGACGGATTAATATAGGAAATAAAATTTTTAAAAATTAAATCATTCATTTTTTTGTTTCTATGTTTTTCCATAAATGCATTTTACCTATCAAATAAATTCCTTCAGCACAGGAACACTAAATAAGATGTTATTTTTATTTTCTTTGCACTGTGAGAGCGACAGGCAAATGTTTGGACACACCCAGAGGAGAAGGACCCAACAATGGCCGATAAGGGCCCAGAGGGTTTTTATATAGAAAATATCAGGGAAGGATCATAAAAACATGTTTAAATAATTAACAGGAGACACTCACCATAAACAAGAATACTGTATAAAATTTCATTATGAAATAAGTTGTTAATTCATACTACGGCAGCATAAATCTTCAGAACACCACTTCCAGCTGGATAACTGAAGTTATTTACTCTATTGTAAAGCCATTGGAGGGTCCAGAGTGTCTGATATGAAGCTGAACATGTTTTTTGGTGAGTATCCACTTAGACACGTTTCAAAACTGTAGCTTAAAGTTGTAAAAGGTATTTTGTACTGTTTTAACTGAAGGGGGGTTTTAAGGAGATAGCGTCACCATTTGGAGGTTTCCTTGCTGACAGTGATGCTCAACCAGGAAACCGAATGCATCTCCGACCCTGACAGCAGGGTCCAACTCGGGTTCCTCCAGCAGACCTTCACATAACCGCACCGCCTCATTTGAATCCTCAGAATACAACCTGAAGTCAAGAAGTTAGGAGTCACACAACAACAAAGCCACTGCAAGACAAATACCTGTCCTGTGTGGAAAAAAGATCTTGTTATACATGGAACATTTTGGGCAAATGGTATTTTTAAGATTAATTTATACAATTTTACCATTTTATGTTTTGATTTTCAGATTGGATGAATCATGAGAGCTTTGAAACATCCTACCTGCTGTTTCCTTCGCTATTGATTGACTCTATTGCTGATGTTTACAGCTGTATAATCTCACCTGCGTATGTGGACAAACTTCTTGATAAGGCTAATCTTATGCTGCAGATCAGCCAGTCTTCCTTCCTGCTGTCCACCTGAAATGTCCTTTGCTTTTGACAGACACTTGAAAGCCTCCGTTAGAGCATCCAGAGCCTTTTCATAGTTTTGGTAATCATCAATTTCCACCTAAACCAAAGTAACACAAATACTGTTTACTTAAGACTCCATGTTTATTTCCTGCAGATGGGTTATCAGTTTTTACCTCAGAATCTGTTACATAATTAACTTTCAGCTCAAGGTTTCTCATCTGAATCATGCTGTGAAGAATCTGTCTAAAATGTTGCGTTCATTGTCGTGTTAATGGAATTAATTGCATTGCTTTACCTGAGCACAAGCTTCATAGAAGCCAGCGAGCAAACCCGGCGCTTTGCCTTTACTGTAAAAACCAATGATTGTCTTCAAGATCTCGGGGTTTTTACGCCAGTCCAGGGACTGCAGATAGTTGGCAGCCATGATGAAAAGCTCTTTCTGACGACTGACGTTGGCAAAAAAGATGATTTTCTCTGTGTCGCCCGACTTGAGGAGCGCTCTCATTGCCTAAAAAATAACAACATCAAAGATCAAATCTTTTAAAGTTTACGCTTGGGATTGAAATAAAATCAACTTTTTTTATTTGTTTGGAGGACAAAAAAAAAAAATGTGAAAGCTAGAAAACCGAATAATATGGTTAAAGTTATTGAAATTGTATCAAATAAATGAAAAAGTAAAGGTATGTATTTGTGCTACTAAAGTTACGATAGTTAAATATAATCAACCGATGGCTGATGTTTATCTGGTAAATTCGGTTTTATTTTCCAAATTGTTACAGTTTAACGGGCTAAAAATATTTTTAATTATCTTGTTTGACACACAAGATTTTTTATGCTACTAAAAAATGTCAAATTAAGATTTTATGGAACATTTAACAAACTTATTACATTTTAAAATGCTTTTTTTCCCAATGAAAGGAAAATACAAGTCAAAGACAATCAGTAATATATGTATAAAGGCCAAACTGATATTTTCGTTCTGCTTGATCAGTATTACAATTAATTTTTGAAGGATAACATGTGACGTTGCACATGCTGAGCAGATTGTTTTAAATGTGTCATGTGTTCCCACCACATCACACCTTGAGTTTGTTGCCGGCCTGTGTGTATTTTTTTGTAGCCAGGTGGTAGTTTCCCTGACGCATACAGCAGTCGGCTATTTTCTCCAGCAGTTCCTTGCGAGCCTCTTCAGACAAATCCTTGGAGTCGGTGACGGTCATCCTCTCAGCTAGTTCCTCTGTGATCGTCAGGTTTTGCATCAAACACAGTTCCAGGGCTTGATGGTACTGAGCAGTTACAAAAACAAACATCTATGTGAGTAACTAGACGTGAACTGAGCATCAGCTGGGGGATAAATACGCATCACACAGGTTACCTTTTTGGCTGCAACCAGTAACTCCACTGATTTTTCATACTGGGAGTGTTTGATGAAGAAGTCAGAGCAGCGAGCGAGAAGAGCTGGATCAGAGTTTTCATTCAGATCCTCGGCGATCAGCTGGAGTGCAGCGAACTGCTCTGTGGCAAAGGCCAATTCCAGAGCTTTGGAGAAGTAACCAGCCTAAAAGAAACACAGAGGGAGTTCTGCTTCACATTGGCTGGATGAGTCAACACTGCCCCCTGGTGGCAGGGTGAAAACCAGACAGTTGCAACTGACCTTGTGATAAAGCGAAACAGCTCGGTCCATGTGTGCGCCTTTCTGCTCGTAGTAACAGGCAGCCTCCATCATGTCCTCCGGGTTACTGAGCAGAGCCAGGTTCATCAGCTGGTCATCCAGACCGTTCTCCTGCTCAGAGATAGAACCAAATAAACACAAGTATTCTGAAATGCTCAATGATTTGTGAAAGACATCAAGAGAGATAACTTTACCTTGCACAGTCGTATGGCGTTGTTGTAGGCCTGAGCTCGTGTGTAGAAGTGAACAGCTTGTTTGATATCATCATGACTCTCATAGTGTCTGGCCAGGTGGTACGAAGCTGCTCTGTCTCCTGTATCGTTGGCTATCTGAGATGCCTGGTAAGAACAGACACACGTGCTGTAACCCTCCACATATAAACACACAAACACAACTAGATTAGAAATCATTTGAAAATTTCAGATTTTTAAACTAACATGAAAGGAAATGATGGTACCCTTATCAAACAATCTGTGTTTCACATTGGGACTTGTGTATTTGCCAACAGAGAGTTTGGCTCACTCGTTCTCAGATTTAAAGCCCGTGTAAAGTAACAACAAATGTGTGTTCTGAGTTTGTCACTGCACAGGAATATTAGTTATTAGTCATCCAGCCAAATTTGAATGATTAAAAACACCGCGAAGCATATGAAATTTGGTTACAAAATAATGAAAAAAGGATCAGTTTTCTCTGCTCTGAGACGCTGGGGGCGTGTCCGCTGCAGGCGCTGAAACCTGTCTGTCTCATCCTCTAGCAGCACCTCCTTCTCTTCCCCACATCACTGCATTTCCGTTTCTGAGTTCCGGCTGGTTCGTTAAGTTTGAGGTTCTACCCACATGTAAAACTGCGCATCGCTGCTTTTTGAGGAGTTGAAATATTTCCACACAACCGCAATGCTTCAGACTTGATCAGTGAAGGAGCGGAATGTGCTGCTACGCCATTCTGAGCTTTGTTTAGCATATGAAGGCAGCAGGTGGCAGAAGTAGCTCCTACCTATCATGCTGGTTTAGTTACTGTCTACTGTGTGGCTCCTCTGCACAAAATCGACCCAAAGCTTTTTCAGACGGTCATCCCTCGGATGAAGGAGCGGGAAAACCACTGAAGCTACCGCACTGTACGGTTTTATATGACGAGAGCAGCAGGGGGCGGGGTTACGACACGCGGCTGCCCTTTTAGACCCGCCCATAAAATCCTGAAACAGAAAACTCTTGAAACGCAATTTGAAGGCTAGCTCCACAATTCAGTTTTTAATTGTTGGGAGGTTTTTCACATGTTTAGAACATTTATTATGTTTATAATGTGGTTAGAAGAAAATAGCAGAATTCCCTTTACATGGTCTTTAAAGTGTGGCATCGTCATGCTGCTGTTTTAAGATTCTTACATAGAGTGTCAAAAGGATTTGTGTGTTTTCCTGTTAACTGTGAAGCCACTTGGGCTTTTTTACAAAGAGCCAATTATGGTGAATTATCTGACCTTGGGGTTCAGATTGAATATTTTAAACAGTTTCCTTTGGCTCTTTTTGTAAAACCATCCTCTCTGTTTGTCTGATCAACCTGGGGTTACATTTCCTTTTGTGTCATGGGAAGTTGGCTTCAGTCCCATGTAGCCACGGCAACATGAAGCTGGCCCAGTAGCATTTACTGTTGACATTATAATCTAAAATCTTGGTGTTTGCTTTCTCTGGTCCATGTTCAGTATGGTGCATATAATGATACCAAAGTACTGAAGAACCTGTTTATTCTAGTTAAATCTCTGTATGTTTATTATTCAGAAACATAATGTAAAATAACTGAATTGTGCAGATGATTTACAGCTGTACATTAACTTATCTTCAGATGATATTGACCCAATACACTCACTCCCAAAATCAGTTGTTTACAGACAAACAGCTGATTCAAAGGCTGCTGCTCATCTTCTAACAGGTACAAAGCAGTCTGACCCCATCACACCTGTTCTTATCTCTAAACACTGACTACCTGATGAAAACAATATCCATTTTAAAATGTTATTACTTGTATATAAAGCTTTAAACAGCCTGGCACCACATTATATTGGAGACATGTTAACCCTTTATGTACCAGTCAGATCACTCAGGTCTGCAGACCAGGTCATTAAATCTGTTTTCAGACAGACGTTTGGGAATATTTGCAGCCAATCTGATCGGGTCTTTAACCAGAGTTGTATTTTCAGACACGCTACTTTTTTTTCGGAGCGTTGCCTTTCGGCTGCTTTCAAACAGCAAGGAAATTCGGGGGGGCGGGGAGCTGCAGCCAGGTGTACTTGGAACTACTAACGATGCTTGCCTCAGGTCTCACCTGCTCATCGCTTCTCATCATTTGCCTTTGATCCTCGTTCAGAGACTGATCCGATGTCACCGGCGTCCACTCCAGCTTCTCCACTCTGCTCGCTCACCGTCACCGGTGGAGACTCCACCTGGTTCCTGAAGTAAGCTCACGCCGAGCAGCGTGAGCTTACTTCGGGATGATGAGCAGGATCAGTGGACGGCGGTGAGATCGGATCAGTCTCTGAACGAGGATCAAAGCCAAATGATCTGAGAAGATCTGGAGCTCTGGTCGAAACGTTGGGACACGACTGAGTGTTTTGGTTCATGTTTTGGTCGGGGGGGTAAATCACATGTTCTTATACACTGTCGTTCACCTGAGATACGTCAATGTGTGTGTTTTCAGCGTTCTCCGTTTCCCCACCGCCCCACACCTCTCCCGCTTTCCCAGGACATCTCCTGTCTGTCTGAATACAAACACTGCACCGCGTAAAGTCGGCTTTTATTACTACGTCTTCAGTAGGATAATTCCCGGACCAGATTATGCGGGCCGACCCCGCAACGGCGCTTTCAAACTGAAAAGTGCAACGAACGAAGCCATTACCTTTTTTCATGGCCTGTCTGAAAGGGACTTAGTTTTACCTGTCATCTCGTCCAAATCAGAGGAATCTGCTCTGTGTTTGTGCACTGAAGAAACGGAACATTCTACCTTTAGATCTCAGAAACTCTAAAAAAAATTTTTAAAAAGAAGTTACATTTTTTTGCACAAACATAAAGTTAGGTTTTTAATGTTTTAAATTTTTTTAGTTTTAAGTACTAATGCAATTCTTTAATTAATGCCTCTCTGTGTGGGAATGTGTTTGTTTGTCTTATATGTATAAAGGATGTGTGTGTGTACGTACATTTTATTTCATTCATAACTGTTTTTTACTGTTGTGTTACATAATGCCTTTCATTCCTGTTGGAAAGCACATTGGCTTGTTCCAAGTATGAAATGTGTATAATAATATTATTTTAATAATAATTAATAATATTAAACACTTACATTGAAATGTGACTGTAATGCAGAACTAACAGTGCAGCAACAAATCTGTTCATAGTGTTTTAGTATATATTTGTAGATACTATATATATTGTATTGTTTTGCTTCTACATGAAGCACTTTTCAGGAGAAATGAAGTGTTATCTCATTAAGCTGTGATTATATTATAAATACCTGAAATAAGACATTTCTAAAAAAAAAAACTCAAATTTTCTGCTAACAACAAAAATCTTTGGAATTAGATAATTCTACATGACTACCTCCTGAATTTTCCCCATGTAGCAGTGGACTCGGACCAGAGAGAGGTAATCCTGAGCTCGCTCATAGAACTGCAGTGCGTTCTCCATGTCAGACTGGCTCTCCAGGAACTGGGCCCACCATTTATAGATGTTCCTGCATTGATTAATAAAACCTCAATCATACACCCAATTTAAATGTTGTGATGTTCTCTGCAGATGGAACGTATTGGTTTTCAACATACTTATCTTTCATTTTGTTAACGTAAATCTCTAGAGATGAGGTGTCATCCTGAAGCATTCTGGGTACCTCCACCCTATGTGTGTCCGATTTCTCATAACTGTAACAAAAACACTTACATTTTGTTTTCATGATCCACACATGCCAAGACACTGTGTTCTGCTATACATTTTTACTTACTAAGCAATTGCCAGTGTCTTGTCGCCCATGGACTCCAAGTATCTGGCGTAATTGTAGTAGGTTGAACGCAGATGGATGCGATCGTGACTTTCAGCTATCTCCAGAGCTTGCTGCCATTGGCCGGAGGCCTGGTAGAAAGTGTTCAGCAGGTCATAGCGTTGACAGCTCTTGTACAACTTTTCTGCATCTTCCTGTTGAAGGACAGGAAAGAACGATGGAAAGATAAACAGTTTCAGTCAGGAAAGTCCCGCAGCCTGTGCGCTGTGACATGCCTGGAACTAAAAGGAGGATGTGTAATAACACATCCTCCTTGCAGTCAAAGGATGTCATGTTACTGTATGCTGGACAGCAGGTAATTTGTGAGAAAACATAAAAGGAAATATTTTCATTGCCTATTTTAAATGTTCATAATTTCCTGCTTTTGAATTTGTGGTATTTTAAGCATCACATTTTATTACTGAATTCTGCAAATCATAACAAAATGTCAGAGCAAAAGAAGGTCAGTTAGAATCTCATTTACACCTAAATAATCAGGCGTCTCACCAGCATGCCGAGCTGAATGGCTAACATCGCCACTTGGGCTTCTGGTTCTGGCTGAGTCTCTGCCTCCCTCATTGCTTTTGCTGCCCTGGCATTCCCCATATTCCCCAGACACACTCGTGCAACGTCCAGTCGGCGGGTTTTCACACACATCCGGGCCATGATTTCCCATACTGATTTACTACAGAAGAAATAGAGAAACAACTGTTTGTTGGCTCACTTCGGTGGCATTTTATTATTCAACAGCGAAAACATCGGAACGCATTTATTACGTACATCCGATAAAAGACTTCCTGTTTGGGGAAAAAATACAGTGTTGATGCATGTATGAATTTTTTGACCCCAAATCAACATGTTTATGAAACAAATATAACAAACTTGACATAAATATTTAAATATATTTAGTACTCCCTGACTAAAGTCCTATTATTTCAGCATTTATAATTACTAGAATAAAACAATTGCACAGTAAAATTATGTTAACAATATAAATTGTTAAATATTATAGTCTGAATAAAACACTTTAAGCTTAAGAGACGTGCTGTTCTTTCTGTTTCTTCTTGTTTCTACTTTTGGCCTGCTGACGTAAATCGATTCATCACCCTTTTTTTTCTTTTTTTTTTAACTTTAGCTTCAATTCCAGATTTGAAATTCCATAGCCATCTGGTCTCTATTTGTATCCACTCCCTCCACTTTTGCTTTAGTACATACAGATGTGGGTTGTTTATTGAAACTTGAGCAACAGGAAATACCCCAAATCTTTAGGGGCCCTGTTATAAGAAGTGTAATGGACGCCAACTGAGTTAAAAACAAAAAAAGAGAAAATTGAGCTTTTTATGGCCACAGAATGTTCTGACAAAATCCTAAATCACTGCACACAAAGTGCAACGATCTACAAAGCCAGAAAAGGAAAGACAAGAGAAGGAACAGGACTACATTTGGCCCCTTTTCCCATCCTCTTTCCCTGTCAGGAAACACATCCTGTAGCTGGCTGGCTGGGGTGGCAAGTATGTTTGTTGCACATGAGAGAGAGGACTTAAGCAAACGCCCCCCGGTCTGCAGACAAAAGAATACACCAGTGACGTCTAAGACCATGTTTTTTTGACACTCTCATGTGAGCACATTGCTTAAACACACACTCTCTCTCTCTCACACACACACACACACACACACACACACACACACACACACACACACACACACACACAAGCACACACATATTTAAAGTGATCATAAAGGAGGGCTCTTGTTTGTTTAAAGCGCTCTACATCTGCAGACTGATGTCTCGGACCAAAATGAACAGCAGCTCCCCCACGTTTTAACTCTGACCTCAAGCATTTGCGCGTGCAATTTTTTTTTTTTGCGTGTGAGCGTGAGTGAGAGAGAGAGAATCTGAGAGAGGGAGACAGAAAGAAGCTGCAGGAGGTGGGCTGGAGGACTTCTTGTTCCAGTCAGGCAGACAATCCAAGATTAGACAGCTTTGACTAGCTTAAAGAAAGCCAGCAATAAGTCAGTTCCTAGTAACACTGTCCAAAAAAATCTATCCATTTTTTTTAAAACAATGTGGCACCGTTAAATAGAAAGAAAAAAGTGTCAGCACGGAGAAAAGTTTTGCACACAGAGAAGTCAGAAAAGTAAAACAGGCAAAGCAGAAACGCAAAGATAAGAAGTTTTAAGTACAAAGACAAAAATAGGGTCAAAATCAAGCAAGAACCTAGAAGCCAAGCTGCAGCCGGTCAAAGCCAGTGGAATGGACCCAGGTCCCTGTTGGATTAATCCTCAAGTGCCAACTCAGCTGTCCGAAGAAGAAGGCTGAGGATCTGCTGCAATGACAACCAACTCCTGAATGAGGATGAATGGAGATGTTCTTTAGCTAACTCTAAAAACAACTCATCTGTGAGCTGCAAGGACACTAGCTGACAACTAGAAGAAGAGGAGGACGTGGAGGGGAGTCAGGGGGCCCAGAGCACTGCTGGTGCCTCTGGCCCGGAGGACAGGAGCGAGCAGAACACTGAAGAACAACCGGAGCTACGGGAGGGACACAACAGAGAGGGAGAGGTGGCGGGCGTCAGGCGTCACATGGCCGTGCAGAGGCTGGTGGCTGCAGCGGTGGTGGTAGCCCTGCTGTCACTTGTTCTAAATAACGTTGCAGCCTTCACCCCAAGCTGGGTCCTTCAGGCACTGGAGGATGGGCGCAAACGGAGTGTGGGACTGTGGAAAATGTGTCCCAGTGGAGGGGAAAAGGGTCGCGATGACATCCAGGCTGTGAGCAGGGTGCAAGGGACACACAGGCAGTGCGAAAGCCTTGCATGGGGATCTGAACATGCAGGATACCAGGAATCCCGCAGCACAGTTAAATGTAAGTTTTTAACCTAACTTCAGATACCAAGTTGGACATACTAGTGACATTTGGATCTGCTTTCAAAATATCAGCAATACATTTAGTTGTCTTGATAATGCATTGTTTAGTTGAACCAAAATCTATCTAGTGCATATGATTAAACAGTAACCCTGCTGGCTAGCCAAAAATGTATGGAATATGCTTTATAAAAAAAAGTCCAGATTTTTTCTGTTTAAACATTAACGGCAATTTGATGGATTCATTTGTTTTATTATAAGCTTCACTGACAAACTCCCATTCAAGAAATGCTGAACTTCCACTGGCAAGCTTTACTGGGCACAGTTCCCTCAACTCATTTCAGACAAAGAAGTCGTTCACCATTCATAAAAAACTAGTACTTACAACAACACCAACTTATTACAAATGTTTAATATACTGCAACATGTGATTTGAGTTGCAATGGAAACATACTACATGCCTCATTCTGTTTAGTTTAAATATATTTGTACCAACAGAGCAACAGGTGTGACACGACTTTTACTTCTGATCCCTAAAGTGCAGTTTAACATGATGCGAGCCTGTAACCTGATGGCAACAGTGGCTCTGACGGCCGGTCAGCTGATCTTCCTTCTAGGCTTGTTGGAGCTGCCCTTCATCACACAGGAGTCCCCGTGGTGGGAGGAGGCCATCGCTGCACTCTTTCAGCTAGCCAGTGAGTACCAGTATGCAACATGTTAACATGCAGACTGGTTTTGGAACCAGAGGGGCGTAAGTGGCATTTTGGGCGAACATGAGTTCTATATATCAAATTAAAGGTCTTGATGAAATCTATCTAGTTGTCCCAAGAAGACGCATCAGATATCAACCTGTATTGAATAAAGCAACAAAAATAAAAAGACTTAACACAAAAGTTTGGGCATTGTTTGGAGCCAGAAGGGCGTATGTTCATCGTGCTAATATGCCATAATATGTTCACTTAACTACTAACTCATATACAGTTGATTGAAGTGTGGTCAGATATTTGTTTTGGCTCTCTCAGAGTTTGTCAAATGCCCCTTAAGCCCCTCTGGTTCTAAGCCCTCGATATGTGTCATAACATTGTCCAAAATTAGAGGAGAAACTTGGAAACTGTGATGGGAAAATATTTAGATCCTGTCTAATGGTAAATGGCGTGCACTTGTATAGCACTTTAATTAGGTCCTACGACCCCCAAAGCACTTCACACTACAGTTTTTTTGTCATTCACCCATTCACACGGGAGAGGGTAGGGGCTAACACTCACACAACCCGATACGCAGATCGGGGGGCAACATGGGGTTCAGTGTCTTGCCCAAGGACACTTCGACATGTGGCAGTGAAAGCCGGGATCGATCCACCAACCTTCAAGTTGGAGGACAACCACTGAGCCACAGTCGCCCCACTAATGACAATATATCTTTTGCTATAAGCTTTGCTATTCCAGTGCTAGGCAGACAATGTAGATGTTGAATTGCAGTAAAAAAAATGCAACTGACACAGCAGCAAAATTAAAGACTGTCCTGGTTGACTGTAGAACAAATGAGCATCAATTTATTTCTACAAGTTTCAATTTAGTTTCCAAAAGATAGTTTTTGATTAAAGAGCAAAGAAAATCAAAAAAAAAAAATCAAAAGCAACCAAATCCATCCATCCATCCATCCATCCATCCATCGCTCAAAATATAGTTGGCATGGCCTGTCCCACAGCTCCTGTTGAGGAAGTGTGTTGTGTTTTTGAACAGTGGTTGCTCAGCTGTGTGGTATTAGAGCAAAATGAAGGGGGTCTGCTGTGGGTCTAAATTTAGTCCATGTCCAAAAACCATGGGCCAGAGCTGCAGCAAACCAGGGAGCAGCGACTGTCGGGCGCCAGGATATCCCTGCTCAGGACGAGGAAATGTCTGTGACTACCTGTTATGCAAAGCCCCGAGCTGAAGAAGGGGAAAAAACGTGTGTGGGGGGGGGGCGAATGAGACAGTTTTCGACAGGGACTATGTGTGTTTGCGCGTGCGCATGCAGAGGTGGATTCAGTATTTGTGTGTGTTGTGATTGTGTGTTTATTATGAGCTCTGGTAGAGAAATATCCTGTGGTACACATGACAGCAGGGTAGGAATTGCCTCAGTCTAGATAAGCTGGCCTAGCTTTTATGTCTGTGTTTACAATAATTCATGAAAGTAGCAAATAAATCAACCTTTTTATTGTTAGTGTATTGAGCTCAAATTGGAGCAGAGATGACCGCTGCTATCTAAAGACCTTGGTGAGAGGATTGAGACCCTCCCAGAGTTTCTGTATTTTTCCATATTAGGCAGCGTACCAACAAAACTTCAGAGACCAAGAACTCATCTTTCAAAACCACAAGTAATAAAAACAGCAGCAAAAACAAGGATGATTAGAAAAGAGATTTATAAACAGAGTGAACATACTTCTTTAAAGAGGCCCTTCCATTAAAAACGGTTTTTCTGAGGTTTCTGTTGAATATTTTAGCTCCACAGGTGTTCTTACCTTCATAGTGGGTGTGAAAACAGGTCAATAACTTCTCTTTCAGTTTTTATCTCACAAACTACGCAGGTGGCGATAAAACCCGATTTCTCCCGAGTCTGAACGGCCTGTATCTGTTTCGTCACAACTCCCTTGTTTGTTAGTATTCATCAGCTCCCGGAGTTGAAACCACGCCTAGCATGCTGCTGGCTAAAAGCTGTAGCATAAGACGTAGCAAACAAAAAGACACGACATCTGACGTTGCCATGCGCAGTGGGGCAGGAAACAGTATACCTTGCTCTCATAGGTTAGTTTGTTAGCCAATCAGAGTCCAGCAAATTCGATTAATGAATATGAACGGGCTGCTACTCGAGGCCTGACAGAAGGAGCCAGAACCACCCAAATTTTAACGCAGACAGATTGAAAGGTCTGTTAATCAGTGTTTCCTGATGTTTTTTAGATATAAAATGTTTCATATTACAGGTTAATACTTAAGAAATAACCACAAAGTCCTGAAATTTGTATGAAATGGCCTCTCTAAAAGTAAATATTCTCTTAGGGAAAAATAAGCCTTTTTCAGTTAGACTTACTCACCATATAAGGTCAAAAAATCTGCTGAGAAACAACATGACATGCATGTCTCAAAGCAGACGGGATGTTCCCAGACAAAACTAGAATATTAATAGAAAGTAACATGGGAAGGATCTAGTTTAAGATTTGTGTGCAACATTTCAGCTGTAGTGATTAAACATTGGTCATGCAAACCGAGATTATTTGTCTATGTTTCAACATTCTGTCTGCTATGACTTTTATTTGCAGAATTAAAATATGAAACTAACTATACAGACAGTTTGAACTTAAGGTTTTATGTCACCTTTAACAAAACAAATGTTTAAGACATTAAATCCGTCTGAAGATGAACCTGTTCAGTTTTATTCTTTGTCTCAAGATATTAGGTACAATAATCAAATAGTTAATTAATGTACAGTGGGGCAAAAAAGTATTTAGTCAGCCACCAATTGTGTAAGTTCTCCCACTTAAAAAGATCAGAGAGGCCTGTAATTTTCATCATAGGTATACGTCAACTATGAGAGACAAAATGAGGAAAAAAAATCCAGAAAATCACATTGTCTGATTTTTAAAGAATTTATTTGCAAATTATGGTGGAAAATAAGTATTTGGTCAATAACAAAAGTTAATCTCAATACTTTGTTATATAGCCTTTTTTGGCAATGACAGAGGTCAAACGTTTTCTGTAAGTCTTCACAAGGTTTTCACACACTGTTGCTGGTATTTTGGCCCATTCCTCCATGCAGATCTCCTCTAGAGCAGTGATGTTTTGGGGCTGACGCTGGGCAACACGGACTTTCAACTCCCTCCAGAGATTTTCTATGGGGTTGAGATCTGGAGACTGGCTAGGCCACTCCAGGACCTTGAAATGCTTCTTACGAAGCCACTCCTTCATTGCCCGGGCGGTGTGTTTGGGATCATTGTCATGCTGAAAGACCCAGCCACGTCTCATTTTCAATGCCCTTGCTGATGGAAGGAGGTTTTCACTCAAAATCTTACGATACATGGCCCCATTCATTCTTTCCTTTACACGGATCAGTCGTCCTGGTCCCCTTGCAGAAAAACAGCCCCAAAGCATGATGTTTCCACCCCCATGCTTTACAGTAGGTATGGTGTTCTTTGGATCCAACTCAGCATTCTTTCCCCTCCAAACACGACAAGTTGAGTTTCTACCAAAAAGTTCTATTTTGGTTTCATCTGACCATATGATGTTCTCCCAATCCTCTTCTGGATCATCCAAATGCTCTCTAGCAAACCACAGACGGGCCTGGACGTGTCCTGGCTTCAGCAGGGGGACACGTCTGGCACTGCAGGATTTGAGTCCCTGGCGGCGTAGTGTGTTACTGATGGTAGCCTTTGTTACTTTGGTCCCAGCTCTCTGCAGGTCATTCACTAGGTCCCTCCGTGTGGTTCTGGGATTTTTGCTCACCGTTCTTGTGATCATTTTGACCCCACGGGGTGAGATCTTGCGTGGAGCCCCAGATCGAGGGAGATTATCAGTGGTCTTGTATGTCTTCCATTTTCTAATAATTGCTCCCACAGTTGATTTCTTCACACCAAGCTGCTTACCTATTGCAGATTCAGTCTTCCCAGCCTGGTGAAGGTCTACAATTTTGTTTCTGGTGTCCTTTGACAGCTCTTTGGTCTTGGCCATAGTGGAGTTTGGAGCGTGACTGTTTGAGGTTGTGGACAGGTGTCTTTTATACTGATAACGAGTTCACACAGGTGCCATTAATACAGGTAACGAGTGGAGGACCGAGGAGCCTCTTAAAGAAGTTACAGGTCTGTGAAAGCCAGAAATCTTACTTGTTTGTAGGTGACCAAATACTTATTTTCCACCATAATTTGCAAATAAATTCTTTAAAAATCAGACAATGTTATTTTCTGGATTTTTTTTCCTCATTTTGTCTCTCATAGTTGAGGTATACCTATGATGAAAATTACAGGCCTCTCTGATCTTTTTAAGTGGGAGAACTTACACAATTGGTGGCTGACTAAATACTTTTTTGCCCCACTGTATGTGTTTCTGAAGAAACCAAAAACTGATGCTTCTCGTTGTCCAAAGAAGAACAATTATATAAATAGTAAAGATCAACACAAGAACATTTTGCACAAAGTTTTGTCATAACATTGCTTATTTTTTATGTTAGGAGGCCTTTGTTGTTCCTCGTGAAGAGGCCATTTCATACACATTTCAGGACTCGTTGGTTATTTCTTAAGTATTAACCAGTAATAGGAAACATTTTATATCTAAAAAACGTAAGACCTTTCAATCTGTCTGCGTTAAAATTCGGGTGATTCCGGCTCCTTCCGTCAGGCTGCTTCGTCAGCAGCTTGTTCATATTCATTGTTCGAATTTGCTGGACTCTAATTGGCTAACAAACTAGCCAATGAGAGCAAAGAATACTGTTTCCTGCCCTGCTGCGCATGGCAACGTCAGACGTCGTGTCTTTCTGTTCGCTACGTTATGCTAACAGCTTTTAGCCAGCAGCATGCTAGGCGTGGTTTCAACTGCGGGAGCTGCCGAAAACTAACAAACAAAGGAGTTGTGACGAAACAGATACAGGCTGTTCGAACTCAGGTTTTATCACCACCTGTGTAGTTTGAGAGATTAAAACTGAAAGAGAAGTTATAGACCTGTTTTTACACCCACTATGAAGGTAAGAACACCTGTGGAGCTAAAATATTTAACAGAAACCTCAGAAACACAGTTTTTAATGGAAGGGCCTCTTTAGGACATTGATGAGCATACAGTTCTACTTTAAAATATTTTGAGGGTGAAAGTTACATTATCGAGGGACAACACTGGTTAATAACATTCATTCTTCATCAAACTTCATTATAAGCAGTCAATCTGGTTGTGATGAAAATATTTTTAACTTATGACCATTTTACTCTTAAATAAAATGGGAGTTTTTTTTCAGCCTTTATTCCCCAAAATAAAATGTACAAACAACAGAACAGTGTGCTTTTTACTTTAACAAATTTGCATTAGAAAAGGGTTTTATCTTAGAGGCCGTGGCCATTCAGTAATCCGCTCCCTCTAATTTAGTCCTCCTCCAGTGAGTCAGTGAATGGGCTTCAGCTCCGGATGAATGGGGATATTTTTACTGGAATGTTGTCATTTTCAGACGTGCCAAAAAACTCTGGAATTATCCATCTAGTGTGTGGGTGTGTAATAACAAAATTAACCTCAGAGAGTGACATATCAGCATTGATAGCTGGCTGAGACTTAATACAGAACACTGTCCTTTTTAACCTCCGGTGATGACACTGGAATCTATTATCTGAATAGACACAAAAGTCAGGACTGATGAAATCGACCATCTATAACAAACCAAGAAAAAGGAAATACATTATTGAAGCTAAATGCATTTACACTCAAGACTGAGATGGAAGTTATTTCAATAAACATGTCAAATGTCCAGCAGATATATTAACCTTGAGGCTTGGGGTGTGGCGAGGAGGGAAGGAAGGAAGGATGGAAAGAGGAAAAAGGGGAAGGAAACATGGGAGATAAGTTTGTGCCAAAAAAGAGGTTCACACAGCCCAAACAGGCTGAAGCATGGACAGGAGATTTTTCATTATCTTGAATAAGGAGCCAGACAGGTTAAACACAGCCAGACCCAGCAAACAGTTGCATTCTTTACATACACACAGTGGCAGACAAGCAGTGATATACAGACAGAATTATCCACATCCTCACTTGAAACAATGACGGCCATCTTTCTGTAGAGGCAACTGAAAAAAATATATAAATGAACTCCCCTGACTGGTGCCACCGACAGCTCCAGGAAACATACTGATTCATATCCTAAAGTACTAACATCCCTATTTCCAGTCATTATTTGTACTCCCTTTTATTCATACCAATGAGGATGGAGTAAGTTCAGACGTGTGTTGTATACTAAACAATTGAATAGCAGCAGACCACACCTGAACAGCAAAGGACTGAAAGGCTGGGGCTTTCTAGCTTCGCATGCGAGTTCTTCATTGTGTTAGCTAAACTTCAGTGAATCAAAGAAACCAGGAGATAGAACACATCAAAGGCTTTTCCAAATGTATGTTCTTTGCTCTGATATTTTCGAGGACTTTAATCTGAAGATCTCAGAAGTTCTTCCGAAGAGGAAACATATTTCCTAATTCAAAGGCTTCACACAGAGCTCCAGAGAAATCCAGGCAAAAAGGGATTGAAGCACGAGGGATTTAAAAAAAGCTACTTTTACACTTTAAACGCACTCGAGAAAAAGAGTTTGTTACAAAACTTCAAACTTATAAAACAATTCTAACAAATCCACGTAAAACTTTTAGATAACTTGGCCTAAATGAAAATGTACCCAGCAAAAAACACACAGCTTTTACAGATAATTTTAACATTTCTGCTCGTTAGAAAGGGAATAAAACTGATTCTGGTTGTCTTACATTTCATCTTTTATTCCAAAGCTCTTAACTTTTAAATACATTTTCTTTATGGCAGATACTATTTAATATTTAAGGTGAATTATCCCTTAAATATGACAAAGACACTGTGTTTTTCAATTGTATTAAGAATCAATGTATAGAAAGAGGTATATTGAATGTGTTTTTTTGTCCTGCTGTGTAGGTTTTGTGCTTGTGATTGGCCTTGTGACCTTCTACAGGATCGGTCCTTACACACACCTGTCCTACTCCTGCTACGTGAACATAGCAGCCTGTCTGCTGGCCACAATGGCTGCAGCCATGCTCATCTGGAATATTTTACACCGGCGGGACGACTGTCTCGCACCTCGAGTTATAATCATCAGCCGCTCGCTGGCATCACACTTTCACCCGCGTCTGGACAACGACTACGTGGAGTCGCCTTGTTGAGACCTCACAAGCAAAAACCAGCAAGAAGCAGCAGCCCGAAGAGACTGAACCGTGTTCTCATGTTTTCCTCCAGCTATGTGCTTGAAATGTGACTCATGAAGGAAGAAGACATTACTATGGCTCCACAACAGTATTACAAACTTGCACCTACAGTTGCACCCAATTCCTCTTACTTCAGGTAATATAAATGCAACAGAATTATTTTGCTTTTTGAAGCATTAGAATCACATATTTATGAAATAAACAAAAGTGACCTTAAAGTTCAAAACATATCCCCAAACTGGATGTTTTATGTATTAACATTTACTTGTTTACGTGTAACTTGTATGACGTTTGGATGAGGACTGATTTTTAAAATCCACCTTTATCAAAAGCTCAAGCAGGAACTTGATCTTCAAAAAAAAAAACAACAAAAAATAAAAAAAAAAGAAAAACACGCACTTATTAAATGGTCCCCAGAACTAATTATATATTTGAAATAATGACTTTATATTACTGGATTACCTCATACTTTTCTCTATATTTTAAATTGTATTAAAATCTAAATACATATTAAATATATATCTTGCAAGTGAGTTGATAAACTAACAAGGTGCAAGCAGAAGGAGAAAATATCAACAAAATATTTAATGTTGCTAAACTACATCTGTGTCAAACTTTATGTCACACAGCCAGTAAAAACTAATTTGTAGATGTAATTTAAAAAGAAATTACATTAACATTTCATTGCTTGAATTGTATTATGCTTTCCATTTAAAACTCTGCTTGCTTGTGGTACATACTATATACCTTAAAAGAATATAGTATAAAGACTAGAGCAGTGCTAGTGTTAGAGGGGACATGTCGGGACCAGATCATAGCAGTGTGTGGGTCTTTCATGGCAGCAAACAAAATAATAAAGTCATGTAAATTCAATAAATGTATTTCAAAACACTTGAACACAGTGGTTGTTGTTTGGCTTCTATCATGCAACACAGTAAAAAAACTGTTTGAAGGATTTGGGGTAAAGTTTAGAAATAGACCATTAAGGGAGATGCTGTGGTAAACAATATTTAATAGTTTGGATTTTTGTTTTATTTCTGGAACTTTTAACCACATTTGTCAACATCTATTATCTAAACTGTGTTTTTGAATGTGAGATAAAAATGAATGGAAGTAGAACAGCCTGGAACAAACTGGACATTTCATCCTGTGTCTGAATCATTGAAATTCCACAGAGGGAAAGTTAAATATATCACTGATAATGAATTGCACTTTTTATTCTTATCTAAATTCTGCAAAATGTTCCACAATCTGTTTCTTATTCACACACCCACACAATCATATAGTACGTGTTATTATATACAGTCACACCCATTACAGAGAATTTTAGAGATTTAGTGTTGGACACGTGGAGGTGCACTTCACTCCTGCATTTATAATCACTTTTTTATGTTTTATCTACTGGCCTACTTGACTCGGAACAATGAGGGATGTTTAATTCACAAATTTGTATTCAAATTTTCAGATTTCAGTCAATTTTTCATGCTTTTTTGACATCTGAGAGAAAAATATATTTAAAATATGTGTATAAAGATTACCAATTCATTAACACGGCATGTTACATTCCAGAACATGCATGTTATTAATGCAGCTAAATATTTAGCTGAATGTTATGGTTCAGTAAACTGAAGTAAGTAATGAACAAACCCTTAAACATTTATTTAAGATATAATCCTACAATTAATTATAATTATTAGTAGTATTTTTGGTTTTGTTTCTTGTCAGCCTCTGCATGAATCAAGCATTAAAGCAAATGTAAGACTTTCAGTTTACGTTCAATCTAGAAAAAAAAAATCCATAAAAAACAAATGGGATGTCTATAAAACACACAGAGCTGCCAGGTCACATTACAAAGAGGCTTTTATATTTCACACACGTCTAGTGTACCATATATCTGTGACTTGGACTGAATAACCAGTAATGTTTATAATAGTGTCTCAGATATACCAAGCATACTGTTCGCAGCAGATATTTTATTATATTCACAAATTAAACCATGATCTAAATGCATGAACTTCTGTTCATTTAAAGACAAAATGTTCCAGAAGACATGAGTTTTTGCTGCAGGAAATTCCCACTCCTGTAGGTCGAGGTTAGCAGGAATCAAACACAATACTAACAAATAACAATTTAAAAAAGATGAGTGAAAAGAAGCTGTTTTAAAATAGATATCAGTTTGGAACTTGCTTAAACTGTCATCAGGCCTATTAAAATCTCAGGAATATCCGGCCAGTTGAATACGTTGTTCTACCATTTTCCCCCTTTTGCGTAATGTTTGTACATGTGAGGTCAAAAGCACCATAAAACTCCGAATGAGTGCTATGAATCACGTACTCTTCAGAGGTACAAATCAGATGTCTGATGAAATCTCTAAAACATTTCACTAAGACACACATCCACACACACAAATGAATGACCATCCACATTCTACTACTGACATGAATCAAGGTTTGTAAGAATGGAAAGGGCAATACAGGGGGGCTGTTTGTGTGTTTGTGTTTGTGTGTGTGAGAGAATGTGTTTAGAAAATTACATCCCCTTAACATACACCCGCACCCTAACAAAAACAATCACGTATCTACAAACTGAAGAGTTCTTTTCCTCAGTACAGACACACCAAAAGCCCTTTATCATGTCCTGTGTTGTATATTTTTTTACAGACCATAATAAACAATCAAATGTTCGTTTGTGATGGATTAAACACAAAGTTCATTTTCACTGACTCCTCAAGTGTGTCATTTGATATATTCTCATTGTTTAGAGTCAAGACTGAATGGGCTGTGCTAAGTGAAGCGTACATTAAAAATACCATATAACTAAGGGTGAAAAGCTGTTGTAGTTTTTACAGACTTATAGAGAAATGAAAAGAAAAAAAAAACTGAGTGACAACAATGACATTTTTTCCATATAATCTAAAGTGACTGGTTTCACCTACCCAAATGCCATTGGTGAAAAGTCAAGGCTGTTGTAACAATGCTACCCCCATGTGTGTTGCTATGTCTTTGAAGTAAACCTCTAGTAGAGGAGACTTGTGGGGATGTGATGACAGTAATCAGAAAAGGAAATGTGCCTCTTTTCTTTTTGTAAACATAATACACTGACAATGTTCTGATATCCTACCTCTTGATGAGCTTGATAGACTTAAAGGCTTCATCCATGTCCCCTATAGTCAGGTAGAAGCTGAAGTTAAGCATGGCATCATGAGTGGACTTCTCACAGTTCTCCAGGCCAACAAAGTCTCTGAGAGCTCGTCTGGACACCATATGAGAGAAGTGAGAAGGGGCTTCTCTTATTGGCTGATTCTGTTGTGAAGGTGATGAGGCCTCTGTTGATCCTGTTTCCTTCTCACCTGGCTGTGCAAAAAACATAAAAGAAGCAGAATGTTGTTTATCTGTGATCTAGACCGAACAATCGTGTAGCATTTTTCTGCTTGGAAAAAAGTAGAAGTACTGGGGAACGAGTGAGAGGAGAAGCATCACATAACTAGTCTAATAATCAAACACACTTGGAACTGAACACTGATACCAAAATCTAGATACATAATGGATGGATTTGTGCTGCAAACCTTGAGGGGCGTGGCCATTTTTTTTTACAATTTTGATTAAATGCAGCCCAAAGCATACACAGTCACATCTGCTGGAAACACTGAAGGAATTCTGGGACAGATACTTACTTCCGGTAGAAATATGCCACCTTTCCGATACAATAGCTGGAGTGTGTCAGACCAAATACAGATTTTTACATGAGCTCAACCACATGTACAGACACATATACAACATTATTTAGATATGAAGGCTCTAGATGTTAAAGACTCTACAACTGTATGATGAGGCCCCACAATCCTATGGAAAAAATAAATAACACAAAAACACAGTTGTGTGCTCTTTGTTCTCACCTTGCAGCTAAAATAATAGTACGGTACGTCCAAAGCAAGTAGGGCTTGCAGGCCTGAAGGTTTCGGGAAACAGTCCTGTGGGAGGAGTCCGTGTTCTTGCGTACAAAACAGCGTCACAACTGACACATCAACCTAGAAGGAATGAAGGACCCAAACTGTCTTACTTCTTATTTTAAATATATTGTTTTAGCGACCAGGGTTGCAGGAGCTTCAAATTGTTTTAGTTTAAAAAGTCTTCTTTACCCTATCCAAGTAACCATTTGTTGAGGTTTCGGAGCTGACTGGCACCGTCTCACAAACAAAAAGACGAGGTTCGTTCTCATCCCAGAAATGAGACACGGGACAGCGATGGCTGAATTCTGCCCCCTGAAACATCTGCCTGAAAAAAACACAGCTGGGTTACTGTATGTACATCACAATCTGGGACAGACAAAGTAAAAGACATGGATAAGGAAAAGGCGAGAAAAAAAATGTGATCTTGATATACTTGTCACTTTCTTCTGGCTGTAAGACGCCACTGGATGGCCTCCCAGTGAAGAAGTCAAAATGTGTCACAGTGTCCATTTCAACGTCATAAAAGTACACTTTGTGATCCGGTCGGCCATTTACCTGAGAAAAAAAGTTACAGTAAGTACAACTGAGATAATATATTCAAAATTACATATTCTAGATATGGAATATAAAGTGGAAATCTCCCAAAGAGGACAGAACAACTGTGTGTTGTCCTCTCACCTGAGATATTAGGATGCTAACTTGGCTGCCATTAGCATTGCATTTGACAGACCTCAGAGCCCCTACATTGGCAATCTGGTTCATCAAGTTCTTAGCACTGCAGTGAGCTTTGGCATCTCTATAAAAACATTATAAAAAGCCAATAATGTATATCATGCTGTTCTTGAATTCACTTAACACATTGTTTGTACAAAAGGAAGTGATCCAGATAAGCTCAATACCTTCTTGAGAGGTCAAAAACTCTGATATGTGCTGTGTCTGTACCCACCACCAGGTAAGACTGGCACACATTGAGCAGCACAGGGTTTCCTTCTGCCTTAGAGAAAGTCAAAAGTTGCTTTACTGTGCCCTGGAAAAATAAGAACACAAAAACATCTTGCATACAGGTTTACACTCAAAATTCTAAATCGAGACAGTGTTTGAAGTCGGGCTGACAGACCTGCGGTGTGCGGATTTGTACCCGGTTTGGTTCCACAGTGTAGAGGTTCTTACCATGGACAGCTACCACATGGGAATCACAAGGGAACGATCCTGGAATATCAGAGAGAAAAATAAAAGATAAAGATGATGTGGTAAATTGCTGCACGGGGTTATGCTGCTTGAACTGAGCAAAGATTTTTTTAATGCGCACCTGTGCTGTGTAAAACTGTCCCTGAGAGCTCATACACAGTGATTACTTTATTGTTCCAGACTGTCACTGAATCCTGTAGGTATGACAAAACAACTCAAATAAACATGACAAGAAATTCCGATTAGTTTTGTTGACACATATGTAAAACAAACAGCATGTAAAAAAGTCTTCCACTTTTACCTTGTTGACATACACTCCTTTGATGTGCATGTCAGATTGGAGAGCAAGGTGCACTCCTGTGGAGAACTGAGAGACGCTGAGCTGTGTCGGCGTAAGCTGCACTGCCGCCACCTGCTGGCTGACGTGGGCTGACATCACATGCTCACTCAGGACCAGCACAGTCTTTGAATTGTTCGCTGCCAATAGATTCTGGCTGGAGCCCCACTAAAAATCACAGCCCAAGTCAACTTTTTTAACCAGATGATGGACATATCTTGTTTAGATTAAGTCAAATTTCCCAAATTCATAACTATTTAATAAAACTGTGTGGTTTAAATGCTGGTCCAGATGTTACCTGTAGATGAGTGACATTTCCCTCTACTTCAGTGGGCGTTTGTAATTTCCACAAGGCCTTGGTGTCCACTCTGCTGCTGCTTGGCTGCATCACCATCTTCCACATTGCTATGTGCCCATGTGAGGTACCCGCTGCCAGGATTTCTATGGTTTCCACAGAGTATTCAATTAAATTTGTTTTTTCCAGCTTTGCTTGCACATTCCTTAACAATTAAACCAGTCTCTACTCAAAAATTAAGAATAGAGTGAATGGTAAAATTATGTAACTAATGAACCACATACATATCTTTTTGTTGTCATTTCAATTTTTACACGCACCTTTTGCTGAGCAGTATGAGACACAGTTTATAATTTCCCCCCTCTCGAAACCCAGTGTCTCATCAAGAGATAAAGCATAGTTGTCATCTCTCTCAAGATCCCATAGTCTAGAAGATTAAAGGGGAAAAATGATTTTACAAGCTTAAAATGTGCATGTGCACAGAGACGGTATGTGAAAACTGACCTGATTATCTGCTCCCCTGTCGCTGTAATGAGGAGACCGTTCTCTGTCCAAATAATATCCACATTCTGCCCAGTTTTACTGCTCAACTTCACCTGTGAAGTAAAACATGTTCACAAACCAGCGAACAGTGACCACAGCAAAATCAAGTTTTACAGATCCATGCTAAGTATCAAGACTCTTCATCTTCTGCTGAGGCCAATGTGCCTCGCAAAATTACAGATATTGTCCATTTGCTAACCCTCCATTTTTCCAACAGTTTTGAGGACAACTGGCTTTGTTTTCATTCAAGAAATGAAAAAGGGAGTCTGATTCATTTTTTAAAAACGTTTATGATCGATGTGTTTTTGATGATTGAGAAGCTACACAAATATGTTGTAATTTTGGTGAAAGATGATTGAACTGTAAACATATTTTCATCTGCCAGCAATATAATATTAAGACTAAACACAATATACACATTGTGTCAGTTTTAGGCTTTGCAGTGACGCAGATGCCTAAACAGATTTGGAAGCATACGATTTTTAGTCATATTGACATACCTTCATAAGTTCCTGTGCTCCACCTTCAGGTCCCAGAGTGTACTGAGACAACATGAGGGTCTCTGTGATCACAGCAAACACCTGCTTTTTCTCAAAATAGAAAAGTTTCTTGATGGAGCCCTCAACACTGAGGAGTGTGCTTGTCTTGCAGCGCTCATCCACAACATGGACTTTTCCTGTGCATAACGAACATCAAGATAAGTAATTAAATACATGCCAATCATGCTATGAACACAAACTAAATACGAAACAACTGACAAAATGTCTTTAGTCAAACAAAATTTTACCATCAGCAGTGCTGAGATAGAAGGCGAGGCCCTCCTGAGGGCCCATCTTTAGAGGAGCTCCCTTCCAGCTGAACATGTCCAGAGCACTCTCATCTCCACTCACTGATGCCCGAGCCAATAGAGCTACATCACTGATAGGAAAGTTAAAGCCCTCTATCAGCAACACCGTTCAAATTGAAGGCAATTTCAAGGATTTTTAGTCATGGCTCAACATTGTTTCTATTGTATGATAAATTAATTGTTTGAAAAAGTACATAGAAAAGAACTGTCCACAACTCACTCGCCAGGAGAAGCAGGTTTGAAGATGCAGCAAGTTAAAGGGCTGTTGTACTCATGCTTAACTAGATGGTTTCCTAAAAGTCTCCCTCTGGCATCTAACTTCCACACAGCTAAAGCACCCGTCTGTCAAAAAATAATTACTTCATTAAGAATAAATACAAGCTTTATGAATGTAGTAAAAAAAGACAGGTGGTGTGAGATATGAGAATAGAGTAAGAGGGAGTCAGATGTAGTGACCCTTGAAGGGAACAGCTAAAAAGGAAAAAAAGTAGAATAAATAGAAGGAAATGTGAAGCTTAAACAATATTTATGTTACACATAAATAATCTGATTAATGTCTAAATTATCTTGCAATAAATTAAAATGTATGTTGAATCATGTCTATCTGAAAACATACCAGATCACCAGTTACCAAACGGCTTCCAGACGTACTCCACTCCAGCAGTGTGATGCAGGCTGTGTGTGAACGGGGCAGGACTGTTTGGTCTCCTGAGGGGTGTGTCAGCAGCATCACCTCTCCATTCTCCCAGCCCAGTGCCAGTACTGGCTTCAAGGGATGCCAGCGCAGCACAACGGGCAGGTGTGGTTGCTCTACATGGCAACTTTCTACATGTTCACCCTGATTTTGGATAGATTAGTATCAAGCTTTTTTTTTCAATAACAGAACAGTGCTATCCTCTATGCTCAGTGTTTACCTGCTGTAGGTAGAGGTCTACATTCCCTCCAGAGGCTGGGCTGCTTGAAGCTACAGCTAGAACAGGAAGAGCTGGGTGCCATGTGAGGTGAGAGGGCAAAGCACTACTGTCAGGGGCTTCAATGCGGTGGTCAAAATACACCGCCATGTCTCCACTTTTTGTCTACACTTGAAAATGGAAATAAAGGCAAAAAAAAAAAAAAATGAAAGCCACATAAAATAACCAACTGAAGGGTTATTTTTTGTTTTTCTGTTTCATGCACACACTGATGACCCTATTGGCGATTCATGATCTGGAAGTCGCTAATCACAAGTTAATTAAAAATGTATCCAGTATTTACAGTAGAGAGAATTTTACTTTTGAACGTGGCTGCATTAACTATGTTGGAAATAGATACAAATAGATTTAAACGGCACTGTATATTCTCAATAGCACGTGGCGGCAAGCTATCATTCACATAAGTAACGTTATGTGAGAAACGCTTTGCCTCATTTAGCTTCTGCTAGCATTAGCTAAGCTAGCCAAAGTTAGCATTTGTGTATGAACCTCGTTCGTAAAAATCAAGAAAAACATTTCGTTAAGCCAACAGGGACTTACTTCAGTGTCACTTTCTAGACATTAACAGAACTATTTTCGATAAAAAGCAGAGTAGAGTGCGAAACATGGACCGTTATTTCCACTGCTGTCGCGTACGTCCTGTGTGAAAAGCGTCTTTTTTAGTTGCCACTGACAACCTCAGAGGCAGGGCATGCAGGCGGAGTTACGGAAAACAACGACTAATTCCGAACCCTTCCCGAATATGGATTAATACTTTAATGTTGAATATTTCAAGACTTTTTTCAGCAGATATGGTTTTTACATCTGCAATATAGCAATTTCTATAAGAAAATGACCAAAACACCCCTTTAGATCAATGAATTCAAACAGTAAAATACAACAGTTTTATTTCAATTAAATTTTACTTTATCAAACAAAAACATCGCTGCTTTAAGAGGTTTTCAAACAATTATTATTGTTTTTAAATGGTAAGAACATGTTTCACAGAGATTGACCAACAAAAATACTGGCAGCGTTTTCATGAGTTGTAAATTTGTCTACTCACACATCATAAATCATCCAAAATTAAGCTAATTTCTATCATGTACAAGTCTTTGTGTACAGACGGGCCCTTCCCTCCCCTGTGGTTAGCTGTGTGTTCCAGGATGTGTAAAAAAAGAAACACCTGCAGAAGCAGTTCTCGAGCTCAAAGGACATCCTTCGGTGGATAATAGTGGTCGTCCATTTTTGGCAGAGCCAGTAAATATTTAGGATGTCATTTCCAGTTTCTGTACGGCTTTTCTCTCTCCTTACAGGTGTTTTTCTTTGCAGACAGAACTGTAACTGCTCACTGCTGCAGCTGTAGTCATGATTCCAGGCTTAGAGCTTTCTGATCCTGTAGCTGCTTCTTCAGGCTCTTGTCCAGCAGCACCAAACTCTGCACAGCTAAACTCCTGCAGTCTGCATCAGGATCTCCTTCTGCAACATCTGTAAGTGGTAACGACACAAAAAAGCAGCTTTCTAATGCAGTAAAGTAAAACTACTTATATGCTCGAGAGGATAAAGGAAATAAACTAAAACCCAGCTGTTTAGCCAATTGCATCATAGACACCCGTGCAGTACAGGACATCCTGGTTCCTTACCCATTTCCCAGAAATTCTGTCCAGATGTGCATGTGTGTGTGTTAGTTTATAAATATGTCACTGACAGGATATCTCTGACAATGCAGGTGCAGTTTTAAAGCAAAGCCCACTCGCGCCCTTTTAGTCATCATGTAATTTAGGATAAATCTATTTTTAAACTTGTTTAATATTTATGGATTTTCATTTTTCATTGTTCAGATTTCATGTAGTTTATTTTGTTTTAACGCATTTACAGTATCTTTTTTTTTTTTGTACCTGCAAGCCAAGTTCTGGTCTCAAACAGCTGATCGCCGAGATCCAGCAGCACATTTTGACTGGGCATGCTCAGGAAGACGGAGCAGACAGCGAAGAGGACGCCTCGTCTCACCATCCTGTAACAGACAGACGTCAGATTACAGACTGAAAGAAGGTTAAACTTTATATTTATAAAGACAGAAACTGGATCAGACATACTGGTCCGCATGGTACCGAACTGCCCACACAAAGTCCAGCAAGGCACACCCTATCTGTGCAGCGATCTGGAGAAACCGACAGATGCGGAGGTTAGCTTAGCGTACAGCGTACGAACAGTGGAAAAAATACAACAGTAGAATATATCGACAAATAAAACAACCGGAGCGTTGATGGCCAGGTGCATAAAGAGTCCCAGAGTGTGGATCAACCTGCCCAGTACCAGGTGGTCACTGCCCAGCAGGTCAAAGGTCACCTCAGGCCTAGCAAAAACATGTTCCTGTTTTAAAACAACATATCAAACACGTCATTGTGCAAAAGGTTTAAGCTTCGTAAACTAAAATAGATACTTGTCATAATTTCTGAGGAGAGGAAAGAAGAAGTATCCGGCGACGGGGGCGTAACGATTTGGAGACGCCTTCGCTGCAGGTTGTGAGGCTCTCTGCAGAAACAATAACGCAATTTTACACAGTACGACATGATGAAACACAGACCTGCTGTGACACGCTAAACCTGATGTCACACAATCAACATCATTAATACCTAAAACACTATTTTTTAAGAGTTTTAATTTTGGAAAACATAAAATTCAACAACCGTAATTACATTTATTTGGATTTTTATTTACAATTCTATGTGCAGAGGCTGAACATTTTCAAGGGAAAGTACAAAGTTTTGTAAAAGGGTTCAGTTCTGGAGGGATAATCAAGAAATAATTAAAAAGAGGGATTAGAACTAAACGTCTTTAAGCACCTTGGAGATGCGTTTCGTCTTATTTTGGATCCTCTTTTCTACGACTTGTCTCCAGTCGGCCGCGTCGCCACTCAGAGCCAACTCAGTGATGCCAGCGGATGAAATCTTCTCATCAGCCATCGGTGTATTGAGCTCCTGAGCTGCTAGAGCGAGAACCTGCACCAGGATTCAAGAAGTGTGACGAAGACGGAACACAACCGCCACAAAAACACGGTAAAATATATCACCTCTAAGATGTCGAGCCGCTGCCGGAGGCTGTAGTTCAAGGAGTAAAATTCTGTGGTCAAATACTGAGTAACCTGACAAAGTACACACAGTTTCAATTTGATTACATTCAAAAATGAATGAAATTAATTAATGAAACTCGTGTCGTGGATAGTGATGAGAATCATACTGGAATACAGTCAGTGACAGTGAGAGCCACCATGGTCGCCTGTCTGAGACTCTGGAAGCCACTGATGTTGTATTTATCCTCCATGTGAAGAAGAACTTTAATCATCTGGACACTGATCTGAAAATAAACATAAACTGTGACACCTGGATTGATCTGTTCGATTTAAGAAGAGGTAAAAGCTCTTTTTACCTCCTTTGCTGCAAAGACGTTGCTTCGCACCAAACGCTCAGCGGCTCGCAGGCTGAGCTCCACACGCGCCGCGTCCTCAGATGATATTAAAGCTGGGTTGGCAGACATAACGACAAAATATTGGCGCTTTCAGATAATTACAGGATTGTTTGAAACAAAGAGCTGAAACTGATGGTGTCGTACTTTCCAGACAGTCTCGAAGGTACCGTGGCGGGGAAGCCTGACTCATCTCCTGATCTCCAGACATATCATAAGGCGTGAGGTCATCATCGCTGGAGGCGAGACGAGAGGTGAAAACATGGTCTTTTATAATCCTTTTACTGTCCACGTGACTGAGAACATCACTTACCTGTCAAGGTCTGAGCCTGGATCAGGTTTTCCTGATGTACTCTGAGATCTTGTCTTCTGAGGAGATACAGAAGGTTCACTGGCGTCCTCGTGAGAGTCCACACTAAAGATGACAGATAAAACAAAACAGCCTCAGTGTGAGAAAAATACAGGTTTTTACTGCACTTCAAAACTTGGAGCCTGACACGTCTGACCACACCCACCTATTTACAAGCTCGGTCTCCTCACACGTGTTGGGAGTCATGAGAGAAAGCAGCTCTTGAGTTTCTTCATCCTGCTCATACTAAAACACGAGTTTAGGTGTGGATTAAAACTTAAATCATCAAGTGCGAAATTCAGTATTTTCAAGGTGATGGTGAATCGCCAACTTCCTGTTTATTTGCATCAGACTCCACCTCAAATTTGAGCCTGGATCCATCGATATCCAACCGGGAGCTCAGGCACTCTCCCACCACCATGCCCATGTTTCTGATCCGCACCACACTGCTGTCCAGGTGGCTCTGCATGCCCCCCAACATACACTGAAGCAACTCTGAAGACACAAACATGCAATCTGTCATTTGAATTTAACACTATTTAATTGCACTTAAAGGGATAGTTCGGTATTTTTCACATGAATCTGTATGGCATCACCGTCTGCAGTCTCGTGCAGACACACTGACTTACCCCCGACAGCGTCCCGTGAGCCGAGTTTTCGTCCAGTTTTGGTCAAAGCGAAAGTAGTCCCGGCAGCTGTCCTGGGGTCAGCAAAGTAAAACGTTTTTCTTCCCAAAACAGTGTGTGTTCGCATGAGTGATTTATTTGCATAACAAAACCCTGGTAGTCCAAAAAGTCACACCTTGTAATTGCCTGGGACTACTTTCTCTCAAATGCGATCAGTGCGCACTGCAACCGCTAGGTGACAGGTAGCTTAGGCTACCTGTTTCAGCCACTTAGTTTAGTGTTTGGGAAGTTAACGGCGCCATGTCTGACTACAGCGACGACGAAAGCATTGATTTCAGCACACAACCAAGGGGATATCTATATGAACCCGAATATACGGATGCTGAAATTCATCAGATGGAAGTAGAACGGGCAGAGAGAGAGAGGGTGGACAGAGAGGTGGAAGGTGAAGCCGCAGCTGGAGCTGCAAGACCTTGGGTGACGGACAAATGGTGGTGTACGTGTTTCAAGTGCGAGGTAATGCAGACCTCGTTATGCCACAGATGCAAGACCTCTCAATTGACGAGGAGGCCGGCGCGTCAGTATCTGTTTGCATCACCAACAATAATGATCTACCTGCGCTCCTGAATGCAGGTGTCTTGGAGACTTTTTTCCACGTCCCGAAAATAAACTGGAAGAAGCGTCCCAGACCAGCTGGACCCGATGTGTGAGGAAACTCACTCACATCTTTGTTGGTACAGCCTGGATAGTCGCAAGTGCGCACCATTTTTTCAAATAAACATATATTTCTTTAGAAGCTGATGAACTTTCTCGCTCTAGCTCTCGAACCAGCTCATAAGCGTCGCAGGTCTGTACTCTGTAAACACGCTCGAACAACTGATGAAAGTTGTTGGCTAGTGCGCACAGCTGTTAGCAGTGACAGCACGCACTGATCGCATTTGAGAGAAAGTAGTCCCAGGCAATTAACAGGTGTGACTTTTTGAACTACCAGGGTTTTGTTATGCAAATAAATCACTCATTCGAACACACACTGTTTTGGGAAGAAAAACGTTTTACTTTGCTGACCCCAGGACAGCTGCCGGGACTACTTTCGCTTTGACCAAAACTGGACGAAAACTCGGCTCACAGGACGCTGTCGGGGGTAAGTCAGTGTATCTGCTCAAGACTGCAGACGGTGATGCCATACAGATTCATGTGAAAAATACCGAACTATCCCTTTAAAGACACAGTTTGAAGATGGAAAATTGATTTTGTACCTGAGCGAAGTTCTAACAGCTCGGACTCTTTCAGCAGACTTACACAGAGCAGTAAAGTCTTACTGACATAAAGCTGCTGTTCCAGTGGGGTGTGTTTTACCGCACTGGGGTTCGCCCAGGCCTGTGACACGGACCGTAAAACCTGAAAATACACACAGAAATACGCTGAAATTCAAAAAAATCTCATGGCAAATATATTTAACGTGCACAAACCTGGATGAGAAGTGGCCTTCGATCCCTGTCTGCAGCGAGGTAACCCAACAGAGTTCTTAAAACTCGAGTCTGGATGAAATACAATGACACACACCAGAAAAATCCACGTTTTACATATAGGATACATACAATCTACTGCAAGACAATAAGTTATTGTATTACCTCATACTTATATTGCAGTAAAAGGAGTTTATGAGTCATGACAAACTGAGCCTTTTTATTGGTCACAACTAGATTTCCAATGATTCGACTCAGGGTTTCAGCACTAAGGAGAAGAAATTTCAAAGACAGCAGGAAATAAATGACTTTTATAAAAAGGCAGAATGTGGCTGACCCGTGTTTGACTAACGTACCTGCTGACGGCCTGCACCAGCCCAGTCAAAACGCTCTCCATGCACCGCTGGGGAACGTTCTCCAGCAGTTTCCAGCAAACCCTCTGCCACACCATGTCTGAGCGCGTGCAGACCGAGAGTCGAGGAGCCATAACGGCCAGAGCCAGGTCTGTAGAAACACAAAGACTGTAATACTAAAAAACACAGTTAAAAGTCTGTCACGTGACCGAAAAACTGTCAGTGAGTAAATAAGTTGCACATTAATCAAATGACCTGCAGTGTAAATGTGATATGTGTCTAACTCACTCATATCGGAACAGTTTTGAATAAATTAAATAAAACACACCGCCGTGTCCGTGGATACACACTTTTCCAAGAGTTTGAGCCACAAACGTCAAAGAACAATCTTTTCCATCTGGGAATAAAAAAATAAAAGTTACATAAAAGCAGAATAAATGAGTAACAGTATACACGTGCATCACTGTTACCTCTGAGAGCCTGGCAGGTTCGCTCCAATGCAGTAAGCATCTCCTCAGCCAGCAGCGGGTAGTACTGCTGAGGCAGAAACAGATCTCTGATGTTGGGATACAACTTGTTGGTCATGATATCTGGCAGTGAGGTTATTCGACCCAGGAGGGTCTCTCTGAGCTGGGGAGAGTCCGACGGAGCTGACTGGAGACAGTAGGACCACAGAAGGTCAGCCAGACGACCACGCTGAAGGAACTTCTCGGTGATGTTGACCAGGTGGTCCAGACTTGTAGATGGTCTGAAGAAGAGAGACTGTATCAGCATCAGAAGACAAGAAAACAATATGTCTATTCAGCACATCCTCACTTTAAATCTGTTATTGCATCCATCAGCACCAGCAGCGCCTGATCTGGAGGGCCCTGAAGGAACATGCTATCCCATAAGTCTGTGCGCTGTGCAGCTGGGAGTCTGTGCAGCCAATCAGCGTCCATGTTTCTGACGAGGAACTGAAGAGTTGGACTATAGTGAGTCCTGCAGAACTCTGCGCGCTGGGATGTGGTTGTAGTTTCTGCTTCATCACTCAGATGTGACATCAGGGTCTGAAGAGCATCGACGGTGGTTCCGCAATCTGCGGATGAACTGAGCGACCGGAAACACCGAGACACCGTCAGTCGAACCTCAACAGAAACAGACTGCATGTTTCAAAAGATCCACAGCAACAAAATAACACTGAAAAATCAATACTAAATAAATAAATAAATATTAGGACAGTTTCCAGACTGTCAAGTAGAAAAAATAGTCACCACCAAATAGGTGAGTGTTCATTTTTAGACTAGTGAACATCTGTCGGCTAAATAAATAAATAAAGTTCAAGTTTTAACAAAGAAAATAAGAGTTACAATAAAAAAAACGTAGCCGTGACAATAAAAACAGTATTATTCGGATGGTATTTTCCGTTCAAATTTAGTGGTAAAATGTGACACCACGGTTCTTTAGTGTGCTCCATCAAAATACGTCCGGAATGTGCAGGAAAGAGAACGCTTGGTTCCAGTGTCACATTCAAGAAGCCAAACGTTGTAAAAGGGTTTTCATAACCATTTTAAACACCTACATACAAATGTAGAATAAATACGCGTTTGTGGACAGTCTCCCGTCAGCCTCCGTTAAAAATCACTTTTAAAAATACGTTTTTTGGCATATATATATATATTTTTTTATGTTAATATTTTGTTCAATGGAATTGAATGAGCAGTAGGGATTTAGATGGCAAACTACTGTACAGTCCTTGCACGTGTGTTTATAACAACTGTGGTGATAAATTACCTTCCGGTTGGGTTCATCACGGCTGTCGTCAGGTGCTCTATAGAGCTAGAATTTGGACTTTAAGTTTGTACCTATAACCTAAGTTTGTACATGTAACTTACATTTTTTACATTTAACTTTTGGTTTCGTACTTGTAATTTATTTCTGTAACTCATTTCTGTAACTTGCACACATTTAAAAAATACAAGTTTCAAGCTACAGGTTTCAAACACACAAGTTACAAAACATTTTTTACCATATTTGGGTTGCCTGGAATCACTACAATGTTCAGCTTGTTATCTTTATTTATTGTGATTCTATTTAGATGTTATTTTTGTTTATTACAACTTTTTGAGTCGCGGACATGGCAAAGGAGAGAGGAAATGAGAGAAAAACAAGAAAGAAGAGGAAAAAAAGATAATAATAGGTAGAAGAGAAGGTGGGAGAGAGAAAAATCTGCTTCAACACCTGCTGAGAGACAAAAACAAGAGCAGAGACACCACAGCATCGACCAACATCTACATTTAAACACTGATAATATCATTGTGGACACAAACAAATAATGACACTGCTAACACAACATCCCCAGTGGCAGCTGCAGCCCAAGTCAGTGAGTGTCTGTGAATATCTGTGTGCACACCTGTGTGCATGGATTTAAAACGCGTCTGTGACCATAAGGCTTTGCCATAAAATTGTTTGGCAGTGGTTGTGAAAAGCCCCAGCCCCGGCCCCCAGATCTCAAAGCAGACCACAGGGCCAACCCAAGCCCAAGGAATCCAGGCCCCAACCCCCCGGAGCAGCAGAGTCTAGGCAGTCCACCGCAGGAGCAACCAAAGCTACATCCCAGACAAGACCATCGGCGTCCTCCAGTGCAGTCACCCTGCAACCGCAGTACAGGCGCCCCAGGGAGCAGTGGCAAGGATCCCACAGGCCCCGCCTGCAGCTAGCCACCCCCGAGCACCCTGGGACACGGATCTGAGGTCCAAGACCCAAGGGCAGCCCCTCCCGAAGAAGGTATCAGACGGAGACAGGAAGCACTCAGCCCACCAACCAGCCACCGGGAGCAAGCCCACACTCTCCCCAAGCACCCAGCCCCAAACTCTAGAAACCCCCAGTGCGCGGGCTGGTGGGGGAACCAGTAAGCAGTGGGGAGCTTGGTGGTTTTGTCTGGAGGACAGGGGTTTGTTCCGGTGCATAGCAAACAATGGCTGTGTCCAAATTCAGGGTCTGCATACTGCTGAGAGTCCTTCCTAACCAGTCTAAAGAGGATGGTTCCTTCAAAAGCACAAAAACCAGAAGTTAGTGTCTTGTGAATTTGGATGCTTCTACCCTTCCTTCTGTTCTTACCCTTACCCTCTGCGCATGTCCTGTCGCCTAGTAACCGTGATGATGCTAAACAAAAGCAGTGAAAATGGAGATGGAGTGTGAACAAGGTGTCCTCCTTCTCACTTCTATTTTGCAATGGCTTATTAAAATGTCTTGTGTTCTGTAAATAGTTTTATTTCTGTATATTATTGAATTTTTGTATCGTAAATATTTCTACAAGTCAATAAACAACTCTAATTATATAAAGTTCATATTGTTGTTAATAAATGATCCATGTACAATAAAAAAATAAGGGGAAAAAAAGTAAACAAAGAATTATGATAAGTATTTATTTCGCTCAGTTTATTCAGAAGAAGTTTATAACATAATAAAACCAAAAACTTGATGAGAGCTCTTCATCCGTGTCCTCCTCCTCCTCGCTGCTGACTGACTGAGAATAGGATTTATAAACAGATTTATTCTTGTACCTCCACCCCACAGGTTGCTCCGGAGCTTGACAAAGGTATTTATCTGCACTTTCATCCCTAAAACATATTTAAAAAAGCTTAAATCACTAACAAGAAATTACCCGTGTTTATAAATACTTAAACAGGTCTTAAACGGGAACATTTTTAGAAAAGTAAAGATGCAATAAAAACATGAATAACACTAAAACCAATGACTTAATTAGACCACCGCTGTATAAATTTACTCTTTTAACCGCTAGTTTTTTTAAAAACTTACATCTGAATCCAAAATGTTCATGTTTAACACTCCTAATAAAAAGATAACTATTCTATCATAAAAGAATTATTTTTCACCTGTGCTGTTCTACCTGACTTCAAACCACCAACAATACATCTATGGTGGACAAATACTGCTAAAGTATCTTATATGTGTTCTATGTCTATAACTGTCTATTCAACTCTATGTTTAGGAGGAGCAAGTACAAGTAGAAAAGTGAACTGGAATCAAATTCTTTGTATGTGCAACAAATTTGGCTGAATAAACCTGATTCTTCTTATTCTGATTTAAACCTGTAATTCTTAGAGATGGCCAGCAGATGGCGCTGTGTCACTTTTCACTGTCGGTGTTGCGGCAGTTCAATTTTCAACCAGCAGATGAAGCTGATCTCTGCATACGGCAAGAGGTGAAGAACAAAATTGTTTCAAAACATCATAATCAATATAAAAAAGTGTTTACTACTATAAGACGGTTAAGTCCAACATGGGTGCTTTGCATGAATTTCCAATTGAAATTTGGATGTTTGCCGGAAACAAGCTGTTTTATCAAATCATCTAATTTTTACTACATACACAAAAACAACAAACAGCCATATCAACATTTTATTCCATTTATTTATTCTAGTCTTACCTTTAAATTCTCTTTTTACAGTGACATATTTCCCTTGTAACAATTACCATTAAATCATTTTGGGGAGCTTGAAAAATAATATACAGCTGTACCCAATACTGTAATAATTTATACATTTATATGTGAAAATATGAATAAATTTATGTTTTACAGATTCTCTTTTCTACAATATCCTTTTTTTCATCTTCCCATGTCACATAATGGCAAGCCATGCACTACCCCAGTAGTGACGTTTGTGCCTTGAGCAAACTTACTTTGGACACTGGAAGTGAGAGAGAGACGGAAAAAAGGAGAAAAGTTTACAATTCATATTTACAGCTCATAATTCAACAAAAACTGACAATAACGCGGTCAGTGCTTTTTGTTGCCTGGGGCTCATGATCAGGTTAGTTTTGAAGTAAAGTTTGACACGCAGTGTTTAGACTAGCAGGCCAGTTTCTGACTTCAGGGAACAAATGAAACAAAAGAGTGATCACAGACCACGATAGATAAAACCATCCATGTAAATCCAAACTTCCATCTTTGGTCATATTGAACTCAAATGGTAAAATTCGATCTGATTAAAGTGCAATCGCCTACAGCTCTGGTGAAAGCAAGTGTTTTTTCCTCCGTTTATTCACACTGTTACCGGCCACGTTGGTCAAACTGTCAGAAAAATAAACAAAAACACACTCAAAGAAATAAATGTTGGTAAAAACCCTCCAAAAAGCAGAAGGCTTGAAGTGGGGACGAGGTTTTCCATCGATAGATGTTGGATTGTAAGAGCCGTCAGTCAAACCAAGTCGACGGTGTAAGCGAGAGATAAACAGTAAGAAATCTGAGTGTCCATGCAGAACCTGATGCCATCTGGGAAGACAACAAATAGTACAAACTACAGACTTCATCATATCAGAATCCTGAACAGGTCAAGCCAACGTCACGTTAAAGGACACGCGTTGATGACCTCGCCAAGCAGGTCACATTCAAGCTTTTCACCAAACACCCAAAGACCAAACCTTCCACTTGCATTAAAACTTTTGCCCACAGATTTACATCAGTGTGAATTATTTCTTCTCCTCTCGTGAACTCAAACATTATTTTCAGCAGAGCAGATCAGTGTGAGTCGTCTCAGGAACCCTGACAGATACTGTACACGCTACATGCTAGAGAAGCAGCTGCTCTTATTGTGTAAGACCCCCCCCCTCCAAAACAAAGTACCCCTCTCTTCTTGTGACTATAAAAATACCTAGAATCTAGAATGAGTGTAGAAAAATCTTTACATGTACAAGTCATTTACATCCAAGCCCCGCCCCCTACAATGGAGCGGCAGATGAACATCGAGACAGCGGTGAAGAGAGACGCCACGTGGAAATAAACTCAACTTCCACCGAATAAATCCGTCCAGATGCCTGGCTGAGAAATCCAAGTTCGCAGCATCCAGGTTAGTGTCCAATAGAAGCTGCTGCTGAGTACCGAGAACCGAAGAGCAGGTTTGTCCAAATTCATCCCGAGCATTATTGCTACAACAAGGTCGGCCATGTTTTCCCCAAACTGGCTAAAGCAAAACTATAATAAGCAAATAAAATCCAACTTTAAGACGCGTCTGCAGGATTGTTTGTTGCCACGCCACATTTAACGTGGCGTTTTGTAGTATGATGTATTTTATGCACAAGATCCCAGTCTTCATCATATACACAAAGGCTGCAAAGTAATCCTTATGACTTGATCCCTTCACAATGTTTGTTTTTTTTACAAGTAAACACAAATCAAACAAAACCAAAACATAGTGCAAAGTACAACCATTTGATTTCTCACATACAACTTGTCAAACGCCAGCATTTCAGTTGTGATTAAAGTTTTACTGATAATAAATCCCTTGTGCTGCAGGAAAAAAAAAGAAGAAGAATGAGCTTCCTGATTTCACTCAGCAAGATAATACTGGAATCAGGTGGGCTGAACTCATAGAAATACATTTACAGGATCTCTAATTATTATCCCCCCTCCAGCTTAATTCTAGTGCCAGGAAAGGTTCATTCTGTCAGCTAAATCCAGTTTAAAGAGCCGCGTTGTAGTGTAGTGCTTTTCCAGCCCACCTGAGATCCAGAACCCTGTTTCATTGTACAAAGAAACCATGAAGCCAAAAAAAAAAAAAAAACACCCAGTTCCTTAAACGGTGACATATACACCCTAAATAATGAATATGTTCTCAAAGCTAAAACACAGAGAGGGAATGTTAAACACTCACACACACACATCACTCATTTGGATCACTGGAATGATGGCAGAATTTAAACAGCAGCACAATCAAAACAAACATGCCCCGCCCCCTTCCTGACAAGCACTTCATATGGATTCAAATTCAGCGCCGTCAGGTTGGATCACTAAACCGAGGCATGCGTGTTAAATTAGTGAATACTTTGACAACCTTCCTTTAAGGCCTTCAGGCAGGAAAAGGTTCCCCTCTTTATACTGAATAGATTTCCACATTCACCAACTTTAACGGGCAGACTTAGGTCCCTCTAGCCAAAAACATGGAAGTCACAAGAACCCAAGCACCTTCAGGTGGATTAACAAGGAAAAACTCACACAAACTCAAATAGAAAACCCAAATATTCCATCGACTTCTTAGAAACCTATAATCCATCTTTTTGGTGATATTTGTTTGTTTTGTTTTTTTCAAAAAAACAAAAAAAGATGTCCAAATATTTGAAATTCCCATTTCCACCTGCCAGGACTTTATTCTGTCTTAACGTTTGTCTCTTTAGTCTGTGGGGGGGGGGGGGTTACAGGAAGTGAACCCCCCAGGATGTATGGTGTCTATTTGACCTCCAGGATCGAGGGGTTGGACTCCATGATGGCCACGATGATTTTGTCAATGTAGTCCTGGAGTCTGTAGTTGATTTCCTCCTGTTTGTGAACGGCCTCCATCAACTAGGGAAAAGGGGAGAAACAAAAAGTCAGAGGAAGTGAAAACAAAAGGAAAGTGAAATGAGATGCTTCAGGAATTCTTCCTTGTATTGTTTTAAACTGACCTCTGCACGAGATACTGAGCTGATCTCAGCTGCCAGCGAGTCGGAGAAAGAGGCCGACATCAGATTCTTGGCTCCCTGGATGCTCAGGTTGATTATCTGTCCGTTCAACTCGTCGTTCTGCTCCTTCAGAGATCGGTTGTCCTAAACAAATCCCCACAGTTTGTAAAACATGGAACATGAAACTGTTACGAGAGGCATGAAGAACGGAGAACCTGTTTTCTACCTGTTTGAGCCGTTTGATCTCCTGCTCCAGCTCAGCTTCTCGGGTGCGGGTCTGATACTCCTGCAGCCCCGCACCGGGAGTACGACCTCGCTTTGCTTCCGCCTCCAGCTTGTACAGCTGTAGGTGCTCCAGCTGTTTTCGCAGATCTTCAATAAGCTGAGGTACGAACGCATCAAAGGACACGAGAACAGTGAGCAGAGACAAAGATGACAGTTTAAAATCAAAGTCTTTGTGCTTTTTGGGTTGGGTTCTCACCTCCTGAGTGCTCTCCTTCTCCTTCTGGTTTTGGTGACGCTCGTGACTCAGCTTGTCAGCCATCTTCCTGCGTGATTCTGTCTCATCGTTCAACCTATCTGACATCGTTTCAACCTCATCCTGAAACTTTCTTTTCTCCTAGAAACCAAAAGAAAATGTGTTTCAAACGGCATCGTGGAGGAACTAATGAGAAAAGATGCAGCTCAAACGGATGAATGAGACTCGTGACGTGCTGGATTTACCTCCTCTAGTCTCTCGATGTTTGCACGGAGACACGGAACACAAGACCTCAGCTCACTGTTCTCATCATCCAGCTGTTGTAACCTGAGAAAGATGGCGGAGGTAAAGAGCTGTTAATTCTTAAAACCTAAACAGACTGGAGAAAACGAAGGTTTTCCTGATCTGCTCACCTGGCCTGTAGGTTTTCCAGCTCCAGACCTTTTTCTCTCTCCAGTTTGCTCAGAGCCTCTTTGTGACGTCGAGTCTCCTGTTGGAGCTGCTCGTCAGCTTGGAGCTCCTGCTCCTTCAGCTGCTCCTCCAGAGCGTTGGCCCGGTGAACCAGCTGAAGGTTCTCCTGACGCAGCCGTGAGTGCTGCTCTCCTGATGCTTCAGACTCCTTCTCCAGCTCCGCCACACGGCGCTCAAGCAGCAGCACCTGGAAAAAAGGCAAACTTTATTGAGTGAATGTTTTGTTAAAATAAAACGATCTTTAATGTGCGTATGTATCAGGAAAATAAGCTACCTTGTCTGTGATGTCATTGTCAGCGAGCTCCAGGATGTCCCGCGTCAAGTCGCTCATGGTGTCCAGTGTCATTGAGCTGTTTTGGAGGAGATGTCTGAGTGTAAAGAGAAGCAAAAACAAAGTCAGTTCACAGGTGAGAGATTAAATCTGATAAGTAGATGTGTGTAGCAATGAGAAAAACCTTTTTTTATAACTTACCTTGCCACCTTTTTACTGGACAGCCTCTTTCCAGCACTGAGAGGTGAAACAGAACAGGAAAGTGATCATTTCACTCTAAAATAAACTGAGCCACACTTTTAAAATATGCATGTTCAGGTTGTTTTATGCCGTCAAAATCCTGGATTTTTTTTCTACACAAACTACAAGGGACCCCCCCCCCCTCTCTCTCTCACACACACACAGCAGTAAAAACCACCAGCATGTTGCATGTCTCTCTACAATATGCTGGTGTTGGATCAGTTCTGTTTAATATTAGAGAAACTTCCAAAATAAAATCCTAATTCCAAGCATCAACACAACACCAACTTTTCTACATGACTGGAAGTCTAATTAGACTGCTTACTTAACAAGTTTCTGTAATACAGCTAATGGTCTTTAATCCAGGATCAGCAAATCGGTTCTAAAAACTCTTAATACTTTGAAGTTTTTACTCTAACACAGAACATTCTGGAATAACTAACACTGAGCTTTGAAACCCAGAGACATTTTACATCAAACTCATCTGATATGTACAAATAAAATCTACAAAGCTAAATTTTGGATTTTCAAAACTGTACAAAGAAACAGAATCATAGTAATCAGTAAATGTACCAAGACTGGAACTAAAAGTACAAACTGATGGTGCAGAGGAGAAAAGACCAGGATCTGTGTATCAGAAACCCAAACCCAAGGACATGGCGTGCGTCCAATCGCATGCCACTAAAACACACACCATCTTGTTTGCAAACCAACACAGCATGCACACATCATGAGAACATGCGTGATACTGTATCTAATCAGCACTGCAAAACACATCACGCAGCTGATGATCAGAGCGGGTTGTGGGATGACGCGTTACCTAGTCATCTCTAGGAAATTGAGGCGAGCCGAGAGGTCTTCGAGGCGGCTTATTTGTTTGTGACACTGGCTACAGAAAAAGTCCAGCGCCTCCTCCCTGAGGAAGCTCTGAAAGCAGTCAGGGAGGGAAGCAGGTGCACTGGAAAGAGGAAAAACAGGGAGGAAGAAGAGGAGGAGGAGGCTGGTGAGTGACAGACAACAAGAGGGGATGGGGTGTGTTCAGGTGGGAACTACACAACTCTGGGAGTGAAGGAGGTACCCGTGAAATCCATAGGAGAATAGGAAAGAGTACAAGTGAGAAGACTGTAGTGAAACGGAAAGATGAAACAGTCTGAAGCTTTGAGATTTAAAAAAATTATAAATTTGTTTCCTGTTTATTCAGATGGTTTTCTGGGTTTAAGTACAAATCAGAAGTAAAAGAAAACACTTTTCTATAAACTTTCCAATACATCAAACTGGCATGTGTTTTTGTTTATGCAAGTAATAAAAGCTGCCTTACAAGACAGACTGAGGGTCATTTCATGCCCATATTGTCACACTGAGTCATTTTCTCCCAAAGCTGTGAAGGAACATTTTGGTAAACGATGTCTATATCTGTGTGTTTGTGCAGAACAAAAGTAACCTAGTAGTGTGTGTACATGTGCTTGGAGCAGCAACATGTAGATATATGTGGGTGTGTGTGTGTGGGCAGCGCAGCTACATGCACAACAGGCTCAAAACATGGTGACGCATTCGCAGTGAGTGGGTGAAGTTTGTGGGATGTGATTCTTATTATTTCCTGTTTAATCAGAAATCTGCATCATGTTTTAATTAATTAGTATGAAGAATCCTGTTAACCAGATAGTTAATGTTTCCAAACCTACTACATGAGAATGTGTTTAGTGAGGTTAAACTTTATGTTTCTGAAAGTGATGGCGAAAAAAAATTAGTTAAACCAAGTTATTTCCAAAAAAAAAAAAAAACTAGACGGTAAGACAAATAATCCAACTTTAAATCTGTCTGGAAAAAAATAAATAAAACAGACAAAGACTTGATTAAAAGCTTATTGATAGATTTTTTGGCTTCATTTTTCATGCAGCAGACATTTAACTGTCAGTCTGTATCTGTTCTACAAAACCTAGATGTTAACTTCTTTCCCAGAATGCAACAGAGCTACCTGTAACAGGAACTGACTGGAAGATCTATAAAACAAACTAGTTCATAAAAAGATAACGGAATTTAACCAATTATTCATACGTTCAGATTGATAGAAGAATTCGTTTTATTTTGTCCATGGCCAGATAAAAGGAGACAGTCAAGCCTGAGACGAACGTCTCCAGGTTGATTTTTATCAACACTTGCCCTCAGTAGTGAGAATTTTTCTCTGATGAATGTTAAAAGCATCTAAGGTTCGACAGCTAAGAATGCAACAGTGTCCTATCATGAAAAGAATGTTTGGTGAAAAGGAAACAAACATTATTTGAAGATAAATAACTTTTTATTTTAAACTGGTTCTGTGATCTAACAGAACTGTGAGTACAAATATAGTAAAGACAAGTTTTACCTTGGAGAAAGAAGTGAGGAGCCATTAATCTGCTCGGGGGGTTGCGTGAGCAGCGAGTCACCTTCTACCACAGAACCTTCAACGCTGGTCTCCAGCAACAACTCAGACGTGTTACTTTCCCCAAAGTCCTCAAAGTGCTCCTCCTGTCCACTGATGACCGTCACCAGGGAGTGGCTGTGGAGCTCCGAGTTCAGGGAAAACCTGGAGGCATGTAGAATTGTGTTACACAGTAAGCTAACAATAGGTGTGTCAAACTTTGAAAGAAAGGACACTTACAAGGCTCGGACTTCTTAAAAAACATCTAAACGGGTCTAAACAGCCACAGAATGATGAATGTGAACAACTAAAACTATAGTCAAGCTAATTAAGGCACACAGGTCTGGAACTGGTGAGGTGTTAGTCTTAATCCCAAACAAGAACAATTAATCTTTCCCTTGAGGAGCCACAATCTGGACAAGTTAAATCGCTTGTCTTCAAAAGGTAATCTGTTAATTCACATTAATCCCAAAGGCTGCTTTGGCTGAGGCAGCGCCATGTGCTTTACTTGTAATGTTAAACCATGATGGCTCTCATTACTTCTGCTCCGGCACTAAACAACCACCTGTGAGTCGACTCATGAACGTCTGAGTTGAGTTTTAATAAAGATCCATTTTGGATTTTTATTTCTGATTTTCCTGTTATCTACAGGTCACGTTCAGCACACAGGATGAGGATATCTGACTCAGAAATAAAACACTTTGCTTTGTCAGCGTACAAGCACATTGTTTTGTTTTTACATAACGCCACACAGCTGCATTATTTAAGATAACATACCCTGAAAACTAACGACCTGCACAAAATAAAAAGCTGAATAGAAACAACTGAAACTGCCTCTTTTGTAGTCACTTACCCTTTACCCAGTCTCTTACAACTTGGCCCCATATTGAGGTCCCTCACACTTAGAGATGGCGAGGAAAGGGAACGCATCTTTAAACGCCCTCCGCTGCCCTGGCGTGAAAGCCTCGGAGCAACTGGAGTTAAAACTCCTGACAACCAGAGTGGAATCCTGAAGTTTTACAGGCCACACAAATTCAAACTGAAACCTCCTTCTCCAGCTCGGAGACAACAAAGTCAGTTCTTCCGTTGAGCAGCCATTCTCCACCGCTTCGTGTAGGAAAGCCCAAAAGATTTGAGGCTGTACCAGTAGAAGGTTGACTGCGATTGGCTTAATCAGATTTGAGGCACACAGTCCGGTTGACTGACCAATAGCCAATTGAGTGTTGAGATTCACAGACAGGACAGAGGAGGGAGGGGGAATTAATCCTGTTACAGTCTTAATCCACAGCTCAGAACATATACTGCTTTTCTTAAAGCCTCACTGGATGCAACAGTGTTAGATTGAGTTGACTCGACTAACTTTAGTTCAACAATAACAAATCACTCGTCAGTTAGTCTCTGCTGTAGCAACACACAAGATTCAGGGACATTTTCCACCAGCTCTGCTCTCAGTTTAAAGCTGGAATTGATGAGGTTACAGATAAAATGAACCGCTCAGACTTTCTAGTGAAACGAGGAACAGTGTTTGGTAAACAGACGGAACGAGAGCTCGTCAAGGTCACAGTCAGCAGCAGACTTAAGGAGGTAATGGTGCGAGCACAGGTGGGTGATCTAATGATTAGTTTGTGAAGGATTAGAACATTTGGATGTTTACAGAATCATCACATTCTGTCAGAATGACTGAGAACAGAGTGTTTGTGGACAGTTTCTAGTCAGAAAATTTTAGGTGCAACAGTGCTCAAGAAATAAAATACATATTGATAAAGATGTATGTTAGCTGTCTTTACTGTGGTTTAGTGATCTCCTTTAACTTTAGGTTAGCATAGGGCAGCTAATGCTAAACCTGTTACAATAATAAGCACTATATTATTTGTTGTCATATAACCTCTAGTTGTTGAGGAGGAATAAAGGAATCAGGCTAGTCTTTATGAACCTGAGACAAAAAGGCAAAACAAGGAAAAAACAGAAAGAGCTAAATCAACACTTCCTGGAATTCAAGGCTCACTCGTGGATCGGGAAGTTTAAACGCTTCCACGTCGAGCAGACCACTCCAATCTGTCATGAAGCCGGATGGACAGGTCACTCAGTCAGCAGATACAGAGGGTGAGCTCAACTTCCTCACACGTTTAGCCAAAAGACTGTATCAGCAAGAATGCTCATGTGCACATGATGGAAAACGGTAAATACTTAAGGGCAACTACAAAGTTCCTAAACTCTGCTGAAGAGCCCAGAGGAGGAGCAAGCAACAATATGTTTGGATGACTTTCTACAGATGGGTGTACACAAGGGAATTAAAGGCATTAAGTCAATGTAGTGGTAGCAGTCTACTGCTTCAGTTTAATCTGCCTGCTGACCCAAATCAAACCAAAGCAATCCCTTATTGGGTACACAGTCATGAATCCTATGATCTTTATTAACGATCAGAGCAGAGAAGCTGCAGGCCTAACCTGCAGGTCAGAGGTTAAAAACTAAAACTTGCACCAAGCAGTGAATACAACACATTCTGTTGCTGTTCAACATGTCAACAAAAGAAAAAACAAAACACATGGCTTACAGTATTTGACATATGAGTCATTCAGGAAGCTACCACCTTTTTGTAATGCAAAATAAACATCTAGTTCCAGATGTGTCTAAACGGTTGACTGGGAATGTTCCCATAAAAATTTTAAGATGGAAAAAAACAAATAAACATTGTTGAAGTGAAACCTATACAGACCTGTTTCCACCATCTTCTAGATCGTGCAGCGTAGCTTCGATTCCGCTGTCCGTCTCCACATCCTCGTGCATCTCCGGAGGTACAAGGGCTCCTGTGTCCTCATCAGTGAACGTTTCACACTCGCTGTAAGTGCTCTCAGAGCCCAGGTAGGCACTGTCTGTCACCTCATTTTGCTGCAAAGACAAGAAAAAAGGAACAACAAAAATAATTTATTATCAGCAGACACACAAACTCATAATCGGAATAATTTACAATAGAAACAACATGGGAAATTTATGGGAAGAACTTTTATTATCTGCAAACAAGATTACATATCCAACATCTTGTTATAGGATCAAAATAGAAACATAGCATGGCTTAAAAGAGCAAATACTGCTACACTTTTTTTATGAAAACAAAATAAATCCATTTTTACTTTTATTTGAAGCAAACCAAGCCGATGCCCAAAGAATGAGAAAAAAAAATTAAAAATTCAATGTTGATTGAACATGAAGTGTAGTAAAAACCAGCAGTAACACAGCTTCAGTATGTTGACTTTCAGATAGCGGTTTAAAAGCAAAGCCTCAACTACTTTAAGCAACAAGTTCAAATACAAACATAAGAATGACAAATGCTCAAGTATTGACTGGTCTAAAAATGGGACATTTGAAGCAATTAGAGACCAGTCTTCTGGTATCAGAGCTGTAAATCAATAAAGGTGACTCAGACTGGAAAGCAGAACGTACCAGTTTACATGAAGTATCAGAAGAAGCAGGACCCAGAGGAATATTCACCATATCCAAAACCATTGTGCTCAGTTTTACTGACCTGCCATGAAAGTCTACCAAAAGCTAAAAGGTTCCTCACTCTCCCTCTCAGAAAGAGAGACAGACAGGCGCACGCTGGAAAAAATGGAAATTTGTGTCACACCTCGTTCAGCTCTGCTGGGTGTTGTTATGGGCGGAGACAGAATCAAAGTCCAAAGAGTGAAACACAAGTCAGCTGCAGTGCTGAACCAACTGTCTGCTATCAGGTTCTAAGCAAAGCCAAAACATAATCAGCTGGAAAACATTTTTATTTTCTCACCTCAGTGTAACTAAATCAATGACTAAACCACATTCTACAAACCTGCAGAAACACACGACAACCTGCCTTCACTGTCTGTGCGCCAACAGGAAACAAACATGCTGTTAAACTGCAAATCCCTGACAAGAAGCACAAATGTACACAGTGTTTTTAAACAATGATAACAGAATAAAACAGGCCATTATGATGCATGGAGAAACAAGAAGTCTAATTAGGAATTAAATTTTAAGATGGAAATGAGGAACTCAGCCATGAAAGTTTCTAACAGCATGCTCCTCTTTAGCTGGGATTCTGAACACCCTCACCTTGCCTGTTTTGAAAGCAAACAGCAAGAGAACAGCACTGCCATTGAGAGAGGAACCCTTTTCTGCCAGAAACTGAAGGGAAAAACAAGACCACGAACACAGGTGTGGCGTGTACCTTCAAAATATGTAAAAACTCCTCAAAAAACTCTGTATGTGTTCTGTGTAAACAGTAACGGAGGCAGCTCGGATATTCTATGAAAAAAAAAAAAACACTAATATAAACTGTGTGGCTCTACTTTGGCTCAAAGACCCTATAAGCAGCACTCAACGCTGTTGTGGAACGGCTGTGCAGTTCTAAAACACAACAGCAAGGGGTGCTGACACGATACAGAGTCGAACAGGGAAAAGATGTTCACTGACACTGAAAGGGGACTAAATAATAGAACATCTCAGTCTTGCAGAAGCCGGCAATACTGGAGGTTATATGTACAGGTTTCCTGCACGAGAGGCGAACGGAATTCTAAATATGTCAACCACAACTGTAAAAACACAAGACTACACACTTTCTGAAACTCCTGCACATTCCAGCCCGTTCGATATTTGTCAAAGAACACGCAAAAGCCTCGACTGCCAGATGCTATTTTGTGTCAGCCAAACCAACGTGTTCAGTCTGTGGAGAACACACACACAACACCCCCCCCCACACACACACACACACAGAAAGTGGTAATGATAGTTCTGCAAGCGGCTCAGTGAATTGCAGCAGGAAGAGTCAGAGGGCACAGAGAGTTCATGCTGTGGCCTTCATGCTGAGCTACACGATTAGAAACTGAAAGCACAACAAACAAACTACACGTACACAACAAGACAGGGACACCTTACCTCATCGTACTCCTCTGGACAGCCCCCAGCCCCGTCCCCTGGACTGTAGTTTACACTGTAGAGTTGTAGCTCAGGGCCTGGAAATATGAGAGAACAGGTTTAATGTCAGCAGAATAAACAAAGTCCAACTGTAACAGAGACTCTGCAAACCACAGAACAAACATCATTGTGCAAACAGATACTCGGTGTGCCGAGAGAGAAGCATTAAGGTGTCTCTAATGTTTACTTTCATTCTCAACTGCCCTAAAATAAGCCCCCCCAAAAAATCTTTTTTTCTACTTTAATAATATCTCACTCAAATATGCCATTAGGACATTATCTTGAACCCTAGCTGCTCTCCTTAAGCATATTTACAGTCAGCAACCTAAAGCATGATGCCACAGTAAATATTACAGAAGATTTAGACTCGCGTTTCAACACAATCATTGTCCATCAGTACTATTTTCCAGAAAAGCAACCAGAAGCAACACATTTTACATTGATATCCATCAACAAAGGCTCTACTGAATGCATCTGCAGACCAGTGGTGTAACCTGAGATGGACCGTTCAAAGTCCCATCAGCCACTGCGGGCCTTGTACCTAGTAAACAGAGCTGTGAATAGCACCGTGCTGAGAGAAAGGAACACAAACACAGTGGTTCTAATGTGCCAGTAGACCCATGGGGTTCAGTGCCTCTGAGACGTATGTAACCCTTTGCTTTTTCAGCCTGAAATAGATCTGGAGAAGAAGTCTTCTCCCCAACACACCTGCAGTCTCATGTCATACAGTCACCGTTTCTTTCACCTGGTTTTGTTGCTCAGGAGAGGTCATAGCCATCACAGGGTGTAAGATACATTCACCGCCTGCAGGCATGTCTTTACTAAAAAGGTGCACTTTTTACTGACAACTAGGGCAGAAATTAAATTGAGGAAAAAGAGAAATGCGATAAGACTGATACTGAAATGAAATCTGAAGCAGGAACAGCAGGTTTTGCTTCTTTTCACATGAGGTAGACACAATAGCAGTAAATAGATCTGGCAGATCTACTTATTAATTGTTTAGCTGGTAGTAAATAAGGGAAATTTACTGTGAATATATGAGCAGAATGGGAAGCTACTCTGAATAAATTAATTACAGTGATGGGAAAGTATTCACCAGCAGAAAATACTAAACTAATATGCCCACTGTCAAGCCTGTGTAAGAAATTACTAAAAACATAAGCAAAGAGAAAGATGGTAGTATGATGGTCAGCACCAAAAAAAACTGAGAAATTCAAGTTTTATATGTGAATCAACAACTGCAGAATTAAATGGTTCTCGCCTCATCACGTACTGGGAGCCGACATTGGAGGACGACTTCTTAAATTAATTTATTGTTAAAAATTAAAATCAGAACTGCATTAGAACTGTGGAGTAAAATAAACCTAGAAATCCTAAATAATAAGAGTATTTCTATTTCTAATAGTAAAACAATTTCTGTTTAATTTCTCCTATTGCATGCAGTGAGTGAGGGGATCTACAAAATAACTCCTATAGAATCAGTTACAGAGTGTCTTAAACTGTGATTTTTACAACACCACCGGTAACTAGGGAGGAGATGAGTCCGAAACGGAGAGTATGGGGCAGAAAGAGGACAGGATGGTAAATAATTAAAGTGAATAGGACACTCAGACCCAAACCTCATCTCTGCCACTCCTGCTTTGAAACACTGCCAATCAGCCCATGGTGTCTGTGCATCTCACACTTTCCAGTGCATGACTTATTAATGCTCTGCGTAACTAGAGCTGAGTAACCCAAAAAGCCTTGGGAAGGAATCCTAGAAATCAATAGGATGAGTAGACTGAGCTCTCAGTTGGAGTGCTGAGATACTTTTTATTGCTTCCATACAGTGATTGTTGTACACAGCTCAACACTGTTTGAAATGACTGTAAATCTCACTTTGCTTCAATTACTAAATAATGCAAAGAAATGGAGGCAAATGTAGGAAAACAAATATTGTAGTGTAAGTGGCTATTTAACTGTAGCTTAATGCATAACAGGATTCAAATTAGCTGATTCTTTTTTTCTGTTTGAGCAAATAAAACAAGGAATTACAACTCAAGTTCATTACAAATCACATAAATATTAATGGAGGTGCTATATTTACTGATAAGAGTTCAGTGGAACTGGGTTGTCAAACACAAATGTTTGAGTCTGCTTGACAACAGGTCATGTGAGGCTCCGGATGTGAGGACAACAAGGAAATGAGAAACACAGTCATACGTTGACCTCACCTCCACCGCCAATTGCAGAGATCCCACGGTGGAAGTCTTCAAAACTGATGACTCCGAGGCCACTGGGATCCAAAAACTTGGTCAGATCCTTCACCTGGAAAAAATAAACAAACCCCCATCAAAACAGATCTCACCATGACAACAAAAACAAACACCATCCTTCATAAAAGCCAACATTTCATCTGCCGAGTTGCTTTGGGATGATGTAACAAATGATGCAAGAGGAAATTCTTCTCCAAAAGGAACCAAATGACTAAGCAGCAGTGTTTGCATATTGTGACATCACTGCAAACGCACACAGTTTTCACAAGAGCAGCTCAGTATTTACCTGAATACAGGCCACGTTAAGAAAATAATAACTGACTCAATCAGGCTGTTTTCCTCACATGGCAGGATATTCTGATTACAGAGCAGAAAATAAACAATAAAACACTTCTGACCTTCAGAAGAAAAATCTGCTTTTTGCAGATGTCAAGTGTTTTATTTTATTGGATTTAGGGCAATAGTGGGTTTATAAAAATCTTTACACAGTACAAAGGGTGCAGCCTTTAAACTAACTGCACAATCATGAGTAAAACAAAGTAGAATTTCACTTAAGGCTTTCTGCAAACAGAGCTGTTTTCTGTCACAGACTTGCTGCCTTATTAATTAGGATTTTTAAGCCAAATGTCCCATTGAAACACAGATGCTCAGTTCAGCATTCAAAACACGAAGCATTACAGCTTCCCTGTGCACACAAGCTGCAGAAAATGGGTTACATAAGTGCACCTACATACTGCATCTCCCTTCCTCCAGTATCCTGGCAACCAATCCCTTTAGTTATTTTATACATATGTAAAAAATGAATTTCCCAAAAAGCTTTTTTTTTTAAACCTAGAAATGGGATGTAAAGTTACGACACAAAAAAAACCCTGTAGTTTGGATGAAGCAGCTGATATTTTAACTTGCTAAAGAACATGAACTGACATTTTTTTTCATTATGTGGCATCTCACCAGTTTATTTATATCAATTACACATGAAAGCAAGTTGATCTCCTTAGCAGAACGCTGAACTCTAAAGGTTGAAAATCCTAATAAACTGACTCTTACTACCGCTGAGGCTCGCGATCTGGGTTTGATTAATTAAACCCAGCTGTACTTGAGTGAAGGGAGAGACGATCAGACAGAATGGGGGTTAATAGGGACACTGCCATGTAGTATAAAGTAGATTTTCTATATTTTCTGGGGGTTGAAATCTGAGGCCAGATGTAGGCGTCTAAGTACATTTAGTTTTCCACCTTGGAACAGAATCACTGTTTACAGGAAGTCAAGTTTGTTCCGTGCAAATGTTCAGAAACACCTCTGCTGGGTGAGGTGAGAAAACCGAGGCGTGACAAGGGAATTAATGATGACATTTCTACACGGCTGTTATAATTAGCAGGAAACTTGAATATGTAATATTGTTTCTTTGGTCAGATTAGCATTAAAAAGACACACAACTGTTTCCGCTGCCAAACAGACAGGTTTTATGTGGAAGTGATCCATGGCCTACATCCGAGTTGTTAATACTCTCCAGCAGCCCCTGAGGTCCTGTGAGCAGAGCCCTGCTGGCTATTTCTAGGTCTAACCTATATATAAAAAGGTGAATTTCTGAATAGAAAATAAAGCTTTATTGCATAAAATATTGAAATTTTCTCCATAATAGATAATGTAAATTTGTAGATATTCAAGCAATGGCTGATTCATGTATTTACTGAAATTATTATTTTGACTTGTGTCTGTTTAAAAAATACACATGTAAAATGAATCTTTCCATTTCTGTTCAGTGAAGTTATTCACTATTCTAACAACAAATTTTTGCTTTTGAGTTTTAATAACTCCAGACACTTAACACTTAAATACGTGTTCTTTCTGAAAACGTATTCAGTTTGGGGGGTTGGGTATTTTTATTTATTTTTTGGTAATTATAGAAGATCGTCTAAAGTCACACTAAAATAGACTGAGAAATAAAGACCGAGTTAAAAACTAAACCAATGCAACTGTCAGTTCCACGGCTTAGCGAAGTGGCAAAGGCGCTGTGGTTTTTCTGTTTCCTTTATTTGTGTCTAATCTGCGCCAGGGCACGCCTGATCGCCTCCATTCCGACCTCTGCTGCACACAACCACACCACGAAGAAGAAAACCCTTCACTGACATTCCTCTTCAAAGGGGATTTCACATCATTTCAGAAACAAAACTCAAACAACCACATTTATTCAAGGTGGCAAAAGTGATGCAAAGAGGAAAAAAAAAAAAAATCAAACCGCGAGAGACGAGCACTCGGAGTTGAGGGGGTGTTTTAGACCACGGGACATTCCATTGTGGATTAGAGGTACAGCCCATAAAAATAAGGGGGGGGGGGGCGCTGTGTGATTCCATTTGGGTTTTGTAGAGAATCAAAAACAGAGGGTGACAAGAGAAATTTGCAGCATCTCTCTTTTCCCCAACAGTGTGATAGATTGAGTTGCATGATGTGAGACTCTGCATCAACATATTTAAACTACATATTCAGATGTTTTTAAAAAGCATGTGTTAGGCTAATACGGTGCCTCTCATATCAAAATATGGTTCAGGAGAATATATTTGCATGCAGCATACAAGTGCCAGCTGACATTCATGCAAATATCACATAAATACCTCCCCGCAGTCAGACAGGTTAGTAGGAAATTTGCAAAGAGGTAAAGGAAAGCAAAAATGCAAATCCTCCTCCTTCCTCACAAGCTTAAGCAAGGTAGCAACCGTTTCTTCCAAGTCAACCTGAAACCCTTTTCACACCAAGGTCTGGCGCCGATCTCGTCCCTGACTGTTTTATACATGTTCGAGCACTAAGTGGTTTCCCGTCCACGTAATTTTCTCAACCACATGCTTAAATACTCGTGTTAGCTCCATTGTACAGAGTATAATTTTGAGGATCAGACTCGCTCAGGCATGAAGGTTATTCATACTGTGTTTGTCTTCCAGATTACTGCAACATGAGGATGCATCAGTGGCAAAGCTTATTCAAATAGTGCATTTAAAGTTTTTCCAGCTGATATCAGACAAGTAAAACATTTGCTTCCTCAGCCATGATGGAATAAAGATGTGTGTGTTAATCTTGTTGGATTTGAACTCTGACACGTCCTTGTATCTGGAAATTGTGTGGCTACATTTCCTATAAAAAAAAAATTCCTCAAGTTCTGAAGATAAGGCAAAGGATGGCAGTTTGAATGGAGTTTCATGTAAGGGTGTATATTAGCCCTTGTACACTAGATAGCCCGAAAACAGAAAGAACATGTAATCAATCTGCCCAATCTGGTTAACAGTCTGAGATCAACCTTTCAGGTGCAGAAATCCAAATGAAACTGGCTCCAAAAAGTAGCCATTTCCAGCAAATGTTGCAACATTTCTGAAATAATCAGAAGCCTTAGAATGTTATAAATGTTACAGCTCCAGCATTCCCCAGATTAACAGATGCAACTGATTTACATGGACTGACAACATAAAATGTCGTCCCTCAAAGCAAGGTTACAGGCTGTTAAAAAGAAAAAAGTTTCTCTGACTCAGGAGAACACATTTTCCTCCTAATCCTTCACAATTCTGGCAGGGGAGCCACAGATACCTATGGCTAGACACGGGACAAATCAGGGGCATCACAGGCGCTTTGAACTGGGAGAGGAGGGATTAAAGGTATTAGTAAACCACCAACACATACACCGTTTTGCTGGCACTAACAAGGGCCCTGGTGCTCACCCGAATGCTTGTGCAAAGCTAGGAGATTTTCAGAGTTTTAAGCTAGTATTGCAAGAAATAAGAAGGTGAGTGTACAAGACGTGTCACTGGTTGGAGAAAAAAAGGAAAGGAAAAAGTCTTGCTGATCCCCAGTTTGATTCTCGTAAAAAGTACAACTACACAAAACAGGCACCAACGGAGCTTTAACTGTGACATGTGAGCTCTGCTTAGGTCTCAAACCTTCACCAGGAGACAAATAAAATAGCTCAATTTCCCGTACTAGATTGTATAGCGCATATATATGTATAACATTCACCAGCTGCAGAGGAATAAAAATCAGAAAGGGGTTGATGGACACAGGTGGAACAATGAGCCAGTGTCACAAGCAATTATCCACAGAATATATAAATGAGGATTTGAATTTTTGTCATCTGACATATGCAGAAGTTCTAAACCAGTCAGTAAATATGTTTGACAGATTTATCAACATGCTAACCAACATCCTCGCTCACAAACAGCTAATCCAAACGTGGTTTCAATAAATATGTCAATCCACTATTTTATGATGGTGAGAAGCTGCTGGGAAACACTACAGGGGATTTATTATTACTTTGTATTATAGTAATCTAAATAAACCCTATGAAATTCATCCAAATAATCAGGTTTAGAAACTAGTGTTTACAGGAAACATTTACTTTGGCTTTAATCCTAAATCTCACATTTAGCTTTTAAGACTTTAATAATTGGATCCTACAAAAATAAAATACAGATAGAAAAAAAAATGAAATGAGTAGATACATTTCAATGAATTGAATTTTAAAAAGCTTCCAGCAGTATGCCCTCTGGAGTCATGCAGAAAATCAATAATAAATGGAGGGGTGGATCATTTTACATGGATTTTCACTCATCGCACAGGGCACAGAAGAGGCCTTCACATGAAAAGAGCACAAAGACGAGGCAGCTCACCTGATCGGCCCCATAGGCAGCCGCAAACTCCATAAACTCCTCAATACGAACGAAACCATCTCCATCTTGGTCTAAAGCATCGAAGACAACTTTCAGTGGAGAGACGTTTTCTTCTCCCGTGTTTACAGTTGAGACAACTGGCAGTGAGTCATCTCCCACCATCTTAGAGTGGGAAACTGTCTCCACAGCCTGCTCACTAGTCCATCCAGCTTCTGGAGAAGAAATGTTTATGTCCTGAACAGAAAAGTCAAAAGAAGCCACTTCATGATGATGATGTGAGTCCTCATGCTGGTTAGTGTCCGTCAAGTGCTCTGCTTCCTCCTGGTCAGCTCTAAGACTGGGAGCGCTTCCTTTTTTCAAACCCTCCCGCGGCTTCAAGTCCCAAGTCTCATCAGCATTTTCGCGGACATCTTCAACAGTCAAGCACAAATCCAAAGCCATTTCTTTACGCTCTTGATTTTCAGCTTGGAAGCTAATTTTGTCATCCATCAAATCACTAGAAATGTTCTCCACAGACTTACTCTCACTGGTGAGCTCATCACGACAGCAGGCATCTTGAGTCAGAGGCAGTGTCAGAAAAGAGGGTTCATCTGGCAAACCCAGAGCAGGTGACTCATTCTCACCTAGTTCCTCTGCCGGATCATTTCTAGTTACAGCAGCTTCTGTGTTTGCCACCTCAGACTTGTCTGTCGATTTGTTTAACTGAGCACTGTCAAAATCTGAAATCTCCAAATCCAGCAAAGGTGCAGATCCTTCGAAATACTCCTGCAAGCTGTTGATGTGGTCATGTGGCTGGCAGCTCTCAGGTAGACCTTGCACCGTAGTGCTACTGGTTGTAAACAGATCAGTCACTTGATCAGGGAATAAACCACTGTCTCTGGTTTCAGGTGACAAAGTCTTTCTGTTATGCGAAGGAGAGAGAGAGGCCTGATCCTCTTGAGGCAGCACCTTGGTAACACCCGGTGAATTGAACTCACCTCCGGATTCCTGGGTGAGACAAGGGAGTTTATCTGAGAAATCTAAAAGCAGAACTGGATCCCCTGTGTGAGTCTCTGAATTCGTCCTGGAAATCCTGACTGGAGAAGATGGCACACTGAGGTTTATTAGATCAGCCTGGTCAGTGAGGACATCGGAGCTCTCAAGGGGGGAATCTTGTCCAAAAGTCAGCTCATTACTGTCAGATGTTTTCCCAATCATATCAGGAAAGTTGGGAGAAAACAGCCACGATAAAGTAGAGTCACTAATTGCATCAAGTCCTTTATTTTTTTCCTGTAAATGATCACTAAGAATAGATGTCTGAGAAGCACTTGGATGTCCTTCCTCAAGCTGCAAATCCCCACAAGAAAAAGAAATGTTTATAAGGTTGTCAAACTCTACAGGCTTGTCAACAAAAACCTTTTCCTCTTCACTTTTGTAGAAAGTCTCATCCTGATCACCTTTCCTAAAATCCAAACCTGTCTGACCACTCTGCTTCAGACAGAGTACAGCTCCATTGTCTGAATCTAGCGTTTGGAATCCCAGAGGAAATGGCTGCTCGGACTCCCACTGACTGTGCCCCAAGGGGCCAGACAGAACTGTCGGCTCCATGTATCTCCTCTATCCCTCCTTATTTACGTCAGAAAGCCCGAAACGTTTTATCTGACTGCCGTCGTCACAATCCAGCTCCTCACACACGCCATGCTTTTATATGCCACCATGTTTGCATATCCAGTGAATTAGCTAAAATGCGCGTGAGGTTTTCCTAATAACTAACTTCTTTTAATTATAGAAAACAAAAACTTTGTAGTTAAACGGAAGCAGTACCGATAGTTTGATAACAGGTGGATTTATAAACAAATCCACATCATGTTACGTTAATGTTTTTGTCTAATTGAATATCACGTAGACAGGTTTTGACTCACACTGTGTCTTTCTGTCATGGCAGGTTCACTGTTGGGGATTTTTCAGCTTCGGCACATCCAACATCAACAAACTTCACTTCGTCTTGAGCTGCTAAAACGCAAATATCACGTTTCAAACTGGAACCGATGCGACAAACTAACGACGTTTTTGTCTCGAGGCCGTTTAATGATGCTAATTATCGCGTTAAGTCAGTTACGAATGTTTGTCAACATTAGCTTTCTTAGCCGATTATCGCGAGGATGAGCCGGCGGTACATCGAATAAACGCTAGTGGTACTCAAACACTAAACGACCTCCAGCTGTTAAATTCTCATTAAAAAGCGGTAAAGCACATGTAACTCGGAGCGTCTTTCTTCAAACGTATGTTAGCAACTAACGATAACTCCTCCCTTGTCCGTGGCTATTGGCCGAGGACGCTGCTAACCGACTAGCTATATAAATTAGCCCCTAACACGACACATTGTTTAACAATTTATGTTTAATTAGAGATAATGTTAACGCTTTCTTTTAAATGAGAGATAAGAGCTGTCCATTCGTAACATAACGTCTTTTCTTCATTTCATTTCCCTTTTTCCAGCGTCAGTCCACCTGTGAGAGACAGGCCAGAAGAGTCGAAACCGTTATGTCCACCTCAGATGTCCTCGTGACGCTCTTCCTCGTTCAGATTCATAATAAAAACACCGGAATGCGAAATAAGAACAAGAAACTCCATCGTAACAGGGATTCGGTCATCGGTGTTGATCAGAGACGCTGAAAGCTCCAGCATCAGCATCAGCAGTGTCCCATCCTCCTCCTCCTCCTCCAGCCGCAGACACCCGCCACTGACGTCTCACGCATGCGTAGAAAACACCCGCAGTATTACTGGCATCACGCCAAACGGACACTTTTATCAATTTTCAGCTCAAAATATTGCTTTTTTTAAATTCAGTTGATTCAGGTGGTAAAAATGACCGGAAACCAGGAAAAGATGATTAACTTAACACGGACTGTGATCACAATAATTATTTTAATGTTTTGTCTACACTCTGAATACTCAAATTACTTCAATACATAAAAATACAGAGATTTCTTTCTAAAATACTTTTTTTCCCCCATCTGGCTTTTATCAGTACTGTATTTTAAAATAAATTTAAAGTCAGTACAACTTATTATAAAGGTTTTATTATTAATTCACTGAAAACATTTGTTATAAACATGACAACATATAAAAAGCTTGATAATCTTGAACCTTAGAATGTGAAAATAACTTCCTAATTATGAGATCATTTAATTTAGAACTAATATTACAGATGCAAATTATACAGATGTTAGTGTTCTATTCAATTAATCACAAAGCAATTAGGTCATAAGGCACCACAACTCAAGGGAAAAGACTGATTTTATCCATGAAACATCAGTATTCCCATAAGGTGCTGGATTTCTCTTGTTTACTTGTCTCTTTTCTTCTCTGATGACCAATAACCTGTAAGAAATGATATATGTTTAGGTTTATTATCAAATCAAAAGTTGAGCACATTTATTAAAGGTCACACAACAGACAGCTCAAAAACACTCTCGGTCTTACTGTCATCATGGATCTCAAGCTGTGCCTCCTCCAACACACCCAAGTCAGGAGGAGGACAGAAGAGCTCCAGCTCAGAGCTTAGCAGATTTAGAGGCTATACCCAACAGCGTGGAGAAGTCATTGGGTGAGGTCAGCCACGCGCCACCGTCAGCCACCAGGATGGCTCCAGTCATATAAGATGACGCTCGGCTCGCAAGGAAAAGCGCACAGTGGGCCATCTCCGTCTTGTTGCCAGCTCGCTGCAAAGGAATGGACTGGAAGGAATCAGCAGCCTCCGCACGAGGACCGCCTGGCAGTTTTTAAAAGAAAAACACATATTTAACTAACATCAATCAAATTTTCACTGTTCCATCTGATTCACTTCATTTGTATGTTCAAATAAACCCAAAATCCAGCAACCGAGTGTCTAAAAACAATGTATGCTATATGATAGCTTGTGTTTATCTTTACCAAGTCTGCGAAATCCCTCTGTACCAGAGATTGGACCTGGAGCCACAGCATTGACCCTCACTCCATCAGGCCCCCACTCCACAGCCAGGTGCTTTGTCATGGCATCTGAAGACAACACAGGCATCATAAAGTCATTTGAGTCATATTTTGATTTAATTTCATTTTGTAAAAATGATCTCACCATTTGCCGCCTTTGCAGAACCAGCATGCACCTGGAGGGCCTGTCCTCTGTATGGAAGCGTTGCAGAGATGTTGACTATGTTGCCACCGTGATCCTACTCTCAAAAAAAAATAACCAGACTCAGTAATATTAACAGAAGTTAATAGTTACACCAGCTTTAGAGCAGAGATATATTTCATTCTTGTGTCAGCAGGACATTCAGTAATCTGTGATCTTTATCGCCCTCTGCTGGTGATTACAGTGAACTACAGAGAGCAAACGTTCACTGGAGAGTTCGAAGAAAATGAATGAAACCACGTTTTTTCTTTGAAAGTAAAACTATTTCCTGCAGTTATTATAAGTTATTTACCTTAAACCACTTCTCATAAACCACTTTGCTGGTGTTAAATGTACCCATGGTGTCAATCTCCAGAACCGTCTTGAAGGCATTGAAGGACAGAGCAGAAGCAGGGCAGAGAAAGTTTCCAGCAGCATCTGTGCAAAACAGCATTTTAATTATGTGCATAAAATAAACTAAAAATCTGGTGATTTTATTAACAATTATACAATTTAATATTTAAATACATTTATCCCAAAGAGCTATGTATTGATTTGGTATAATCTGACATTAATTATTCAAATAATAATCTTGCAGTGATTCAACTGGCTGAAGGTGATGAGGGTCAAAAGATAGAACAGAAAAGTTGATGATTAAACCAAAATCTCCCACATGACCTTTGTCAACCTAAACACATGGACGTGAACCTTCGAATGGGTACCTTTGATGCTGGATACATAGTTTTATGATACACCGACGATAGTGGTGAGCAGAAGATCTTACATACTGTTGATAAGGATGTCTATGTGGCCAAATTCCTTGAGTGTTTCATCCACAGCAGAGACGATGCTCTCAGGCTGCCTCACGTCGATGCACAGAGGAAGGCAGCGCCGTCCTGACGCAGCAGACAGCTTTCTGGCTGCCTAAGAAGACGTGTTCAGTATATAATCAGCCTCTACATTATACTCAGATAGTTCTGAAGTCACAGAAATAAGCAGAATCCACCTCTTTCAGCTTGTCCATGTTCCTGCTGGCAATCACCGTGTCACAGCCATGCCTGCAGATAAAAAAGGTAGAAAGACACAAACAAAGTATAACACTGTAAGTAGGGAATGACACTATGTAGAAGAGAACAAACAAATGTTACAAAAAGCAGAAGGCGTCAAACAGCAAGGGCCAACTAAAGAATGCAATGCCCAGGGAGAGATAAGAAGAAATACGTGCATCTTTTGTATTAGCTAAAATGTTGGAAGGAAACGAACTGGCGAGTTTCATTTAAATGCTAAAACTATATTAATGTGATAAACTCTGCATGCAACATCAGTAAACACACATCCTCACCTCATGAATATCTCAGCTATTCGGAGTCCAATTCCAGATCCTCCTCCTGTGATAAAAGCAACCTGGTCTCTAATAAATAAAGAAAAAAATTGTTGATACTATTAAAAACAAAAGTAGACTTGATGGGAGCAAAATATACTGTGTTCAATCTGACTTACTTCAGTAAATCTGGGCTGTAGATGTATATGTATGAAGCCAGACAATCATCTGATCCAACGTCTTCAGGAAGCTCTTCTGCTTTTCTTTTAGCCTCTGCCATGCTGTTAAAAACGACAAAAACGTATCTTATTACAGTTAAAAAACTCTTTAAATCTCATTTAAGAATATAATTAAATGTCTTAAAACTTATAATTTATTATGTTCAGATGTCTGGCTACTTATGGCGGATTACCTGTTGGAGAAAACAAACGCTTTGCAGCTCCAGAACAAAATAAAATTAAAAACAGCTCTTCTTATGAGACACGACTGGGATTAGAAAAACATTTAATTTACGCCTGAGGAGACTTGTCTTAATTTACAGCTCCCTCTTGCTCCGAATAGACCGTTTTTTTCCTCTGATAACAAAAACTTGAACCTTGTACGTTTGTGATCGTGGGTTCCTAAACTGGTGCATTGTGGGAGATGGCGTCCATGGAGCTACGTTCAAGATCGCAAATTTCTCCAACCTGTTTTCAAATTGCAGCTTTTCTCCTCAGGATATTAAACAAATTAATGTTTGAAATGTAATTCAGTCTGTTTTATAAAGTTTTACAATATTATTTTATTAACTTGACAGTTTTAAGTCAACTTTAACCTTTTTTTTTTATAACATCTAGGTTTTTTTCTTGTTCATGCTAGCTCTTCTGTTAAATAATAAAATTGCAAAGTTCTTTCAAAATAAATCTAAATTTCACATTATTAGAGTACTTTTTTGTTTTAGCCTTATAATTAAATGTGATTTTTTTTTTCAAAAGTATAATTTCACACTTTTAAATTATGGTCTTAAATTAATAGCAGCCTCCAATAGTCAAATTATTCTTAATTCTGAGTTTGTACAAAAACTCAAGTCACATGGAAAATGAAAATATTCAAAATACACTAGAGTCCAGTGTAATAACTTATATGCAGAATAGCTCCAAGCATATACAAATGTAGGAGAAAACAGCTCTTGAATATCTGCCACTATAATGACTACAAGGGTTAATAGAAAGAAAATCACCTGGTTAGTGATGTGCTAAACACCAGCAGGGGGAGGTATTTAACCTGATTTTAGTTAAACATTGATCGCAAGCAACATTTACTCTCTGAACTCAAACAAAGCTGAAAATAAAGGTAGTGAAGTCCAAAATTTAAAAAGAAATAATAGGAACAGTGGGGCAGAGCAGAGAAAGACAGAGAGCAGGTGACACAATGACATGGAATAAACCTTGTTAAATAAACCTCATTAAACAGACTGGTTCTATTCTGGGGACTGATCTGGATCCTCTTGAGATGGTTGTGCAAAGGAGGATGAAGAACATGATGGAAAACCCTCTTCATCCTCCTCACCACACAGTTAATCAACAACAGAATTTCTTCAGTCTACAGGAGATCCTTGTCCATAGCTAGCCTAGAACCCTCTAGACTGACTCTCTGTAGAAACATTGAGTTACTACAACATCTTATTTACCTTCAAGATTAATAAAATCTCCCTCAATTTGATTTAATTTAAAAGAAGAAACAAAATCAAAAGAGATATTTGGTCATTCAGGTATATAGAACGCTTTAAATAATGGATAAACATGCTACAAACAGATGTGATCATTGTGAACAGGCGCTAAGTGGATCCCGTACACATTTTTAAACTGTTATATATGGTGTGGAAGTCAAGGGCCTAAAAGTGTTCTACAAGAAAACACTTTTCTTTTAGGGGTTAGAGAAATGTTGCAAAAAATAAAAATAAATAAATAAAAAATAAATCAGAGGTCAAATTATGCAATATTTTTAAACTTTTGTGGAATACTTTACACAAATCAACTCCAATTATTACGTATTGAAAGGCCAGATTATAAAAAATAAGGACAAAAAGATTTAGAGAAAAACTGAACCTCAAAGTTTGAGACTTAAATAAATAAAAACACCCAGTTTAAGAGGAATATGATGTCCAACATGCTGGAAAACAAACAAATTTATCGTTTTGCTAATCCTCAACAACTCTCATCTTCTAAAATGGCACCAGCGAAGATCTCCACCTGAAAACCAACACTGACCGAAACGATCTGGAGTTTCCAGTTTCAGACTTGATGCTGATTAGTGTGCATTAGTGTAGAGTGGCTCATATTGATCTGTGCTTTGGGATTTACTGTTGGAAAAAGGCTCCATGCAATGGATCCCTCAAATAATCATTTCTCAGACATGGCGTAGACGTCTGAGAGCAGCGGGGATGTAAGTTGAGAGCTTTGGTAACTTGATTTGGTTTTTTTTGAGACACGTCCAAAACAAAAGTGCTTGTTTTATCCAGTTAGTCTCAACTTTTAAGAACAAACTTTACTTTTCTTTCTAATTGTCTATATAAATGTAATCATATGAAAATCTATTTGTCGCATATTTAATGTTATGAAGGGTAATTGGTGCTCCGTTGTTATTGTCTGAGACTGGGAGTGTTTTCAGCATCCTCTTTCAGAATAAATCAAAACATAACAAAATAATGTGACGGTAATCACTTGACTAAAACACATCAATCCATTTTCTATTCCCGCTTGTTGACTTTCAGGGTTGCGGGGAGCTGGTTTCACTGGGTGAGAGGCGGGGTTACACCCTGGACAGGTCGCCAGTCCATCACAGGGTGCATCGAAAAACCAAAAGCAGGACTGCACCAATACAGATACTGGTATCAGGGCCGATACCATTCTAATGTACTCTTATCGGTTAACCGATATCATGTACTGATACTTACTCTGCAATAATTTCACAGAAAATGTTCATTTTTTCACTTGAAATGTTGATTTTGTGGTCATTTTTATGAATATTTTATTTTTTCTTTCAATTCCCTAAGTAGTAGAAGTATCGGCATTGATACTCGGTCTCGGCAAGATATCAGTATCGTATCGGTTTGAAAAAAGCAATATCGTTGCATCACATCATAAGGAAACATTAACAAATATTGTTGGAGATTGTAAGGTTTTACGATGTTGGTAAAAGGTCACAGGTCATGTTGCATGAGTAAGTGAACTGAAAGAGACCTGGCCTGAATCAACACTTCTGTCTTTATCTTAGACACCAATTAGTTTACGACTAGTTCCTGTCGTTTATCCACAGGAGTGATTGTTTATTCCATTCTGACTTTATTATCTGACCCACATTTGTTTCCCTTCCTTGCTCCATCCAGATGGGAGGTGTCTTTGTGAATAAAAAGTTAATGCAGAGGTGAACACATCAGAATCGTCTCAACACCTTGGTTGGACGTTCTCCTTTGCAAAGCTCATTGAAACCATACCTCTGTGTCTGACTGAGGGGTATTAAAATATCCTGACAAATATATATTACTTTATACCACTTGGGAATATTATTTTAATAAATGCAAGCATGAGAAAATCTGCCCGAGTCAAGGTTAATGTCAACGTTCCAAAACAGAAGGATTTTAATGTCTTGGCAGACATGTGGTGCAATATGGCATTGTTATAGTCCTGAATCAAAGAAAAAATATACTCAATTTAAAGGAGAACGCCCGTTTTTTGCAATTGGGGCCTTATTTATTCTGTGAGATGTGTTTTACTCGTCATCAGTGGTACTTTTTTGTGATTCGGATTCGTCTCGGAGATTTTTGATTCACACGGCAAACACCTAAACGCCAATAAACGAGAGTCGATTGGGCCTGCGTTCACCGACCCTAAATCGGTTTAAAATCAGTTCAAATCCGTTATTTTTTTAATCTGGCCATTTAGATACTCTATTGTTTATTCCGTTCCAGTGCCATCTTGAATCCTGCGCTCATAGAAATGATATTTTTTACAGTGACGGGAGAGTGACGTCATCTCTCCGCGCGCCCATTCTATTGACGCAGTGGCTTAGCTTCCCAAAAAATATCATTTCTATGAGCGCAGGATTCAAGATGGCACTGGAACGGAATAAACAATAGAGTATCTAAATGGCCAGATTAAAAAACTAACGGATTTGAACTGATTTTAAACCGATTTAGGGTCGGCGAACGCAGGCCCAACTGACTCTCGTTTATTGGCGTTTAGGTGTTTGCCGTGTGAATCAAAAATCTCCGAGACGAATCCGAATCGCAAAAAAGTACCACTGATGACGAGTAAAACACATCTCACAGAATAAATAACGCCCCAATTGCAAAAAACGGGCGTTCTCCTTTAAGGCAAGACTGTATTAAAATAGATACAGTAGGCTCTAGCTATGCAGTAAATAAATAAATAAACAAACATATAGGCTGATAAAAAAGGTATATTGTTTTGTTTCCTTTACAGGAAATCAGATAAAAATAAAAGCACATCTAAAACTGGGCAAAATATATTTGTGAGATGCAACAAATGTAAAAAAAAAATAGAATTAATTTAAGATACATCATCCCCACAGTGAAGCATGGTGGAGGAAGCATCGTGATGTGGGAGTGCTGATCACCAACAAGTAGGAATTAACAGCGTCAGTATGAAAAGAATTACAGATGCAGCTAAATGCATGTTTGTAAGAACAATATGTTCAATTCTTCCAGGTTCCACAGAATCTTTGATAAGACTAAAAAATGACCTCCTCTTATAATGTTTTGTGTTTGTTTTAAATTTTAAAATCACGGTAAACGTGTTCTATTGACAGAAATGGAAAATAACTTTTGTAATTCCAGACTGTTAATGAACAAATCCAGTTAGAATAATCCATTTCTTTCATTTTGTATAGTAAAAACACCTTCTCATAATATATATTATATAATATACTCGTCTCCACTTTACTGGGCAACCTTGAGTGACACTAGAACAGACAAAGAATGAGTATTATTGATTTAAATCCCTGAGTGTTCTGCAGCAATCAAGAGTGGATTGCTTTTTTTTTTAGATCAAATTTGTGAATTATTCATTAACGTAAAGCTCAACAGCTCCATTTAGAAAGAGAGACTGTCCTTCTGCAGGACTAAAGACATAATGACAGAAGATTATAATTATACATTCGTCCATTTTCTCTACCCGCTCGTTCCTGTGCTGCGTACATCCTGGACTGTCATTATATAGACAACCGCTCAGACATTTAACTGTTTCTGAAAGCTTGGAACAGCTCAGTGACCAGAGCAGACCTAAAGTCCTACAGGGTTTGAGTTTTGTACGAGTGTCTGTGCTGGATCTGTCAGTCCAGTTTTGTTTTGGCCGTCCGCTGATGGGTTTGACAGGCTTGGCTTCTCTTCCAGACCCACCAGCCTGCTGCTGACCTCCCACAGCCTGCGAGCTGCTTCATCATCCAGAGCCTGAGGCGCGGGTTCCTTTTCGGTCATCACATCATAGTAGCGCCCCGTCACCCCTTCCATTTCCTCCGCCACTGCCAGATAGACGCTAGGCTGGGCGCCGAGCGCCGGACTCTTCACCAGCAGAGAGAAAAAAGGACCTGTGGATGGACACGTTTAAACATAACACCTTACGCTCTAGATCAAACTGATTTATTACACGGATATTAAGTTACAGAATTAAACGTGGGAAAATACATAGAACATAAACAATTTTTTTATTTGATGTATTTCCTGACAAATCTAGAAAATTCCCTGAGAATCTGATGTCTGCTGTCAGAGTCTGTCCAGCCTGAGGCAGCTGCGCATTTATTGATTTGTCTGAATTCACAGTTCAGTAACAAAAGAAAGATACTCACCGAGCACAGAGCTCGAGAACTGTGATTGGTGCAGACCGGTGTGTCTCCCGAGCTCCGTGGCAACGACTCCTGGGTGTACAGCATTTACTGTGACCCCTGTGCCTGTTTCACATACACACACATATACACAAAGCATTTTGTAAACCCATCGAATGTCTGATTATAAACGGGAACACAGGCCGTACTTCCCTCCCACACATGCCCACGTTTTTCAGCAGCCTGTAAACTCGCCTTCTAATCGCTTGGCGAGCTCTCTGGTGAACAGAACATTGGCGAGCTTGCTCTGACAGTACGCCTGCTTGGTATCGAACTTCTTCTTCTCCCAGTTCAAGTCGTCGAAGTCGATCTTCCCTACAATGTGGGCGAGCGAGGCCAAGTTGATCACTCTGCTGGGGGCAGACTCTTTCAACTTGTCCAGCAGGAGGTTTGTCAACAAGAAGTGGCCTGGAGGAAGTCAGAACTGTTACATCAATCGAGCTCAGAGAGGAAGAAACTTTAATGCATAGCTGAAGTTTTATCTCTTCACAGTCTTATTCTGAAGGAAGTACCTAGATAATTTACTCCGAACTGCATGTCGAAGCCATCTTCTGTCTTCCACGCGGGACACCTCATGACTCCTGCATTGTTTATCAGTATGTCCACACGCTCTTCCTCTGTAAACACATCAGGTTGAAAGCAGTAACTAATTTTGGCGTTTCCGAAGACTAAAAAAAATAAATTATATATTTATCACCTTGGTTGATTCTCTCTGCAAACTCTCGGATGGACTTCATGGAGGCCAAGTCGAGGCGACACGCATACACATGAGGATTTAGAGTATTCCCTCGTATATCCCTGGCAGCTGCCTCGCATTTCTCCATGTCTCGGCATCCCATAATGATACGACCACCTGAGGACACACGGAAAAAAGAGCAAAAACACAAATAGCACCTGAGATCTGAACTGCTGTGTGTTTATGGAACAAATCAAAGGGAAATATTTGTATTTGTTCACCCCTCTTGGCCAGTTCTTGAGCTGTTTCCTTCCCGATGCCTGTGTTTGCACCTGTTATAACTACAGTCTTTCCTGTAACTGCAGCTTTACTGGGACAGCGACCTCCAGTCACATAGTTTCTGGGTGAAAACATATAAAACTGTTCATGAGATATTTCATTATCTTAATCCATTAAATTTACTTGAGATTGACGTTAACATAAAAGCAACACAAAAATCAACCACAAAATTGAAACCAGTAACAAACGAGGAGGTAAAATTTTGTTATTAATGCAGCTGAAAACCAGCTAAAGCTGCAGAAAATGGGTCAGAGTCTGAGTCTTCTGGTTTTCCTCTGCAGGACTCACGGATGCTACTGACTCGTGGAAATTAAGCTCTATAGCATAAAACTTTATTTTCTGTATGTGACACAATCTGTGTAAAAAGACCTGCTGGTGCAGTTACATCGCATAAATTACTCACTTTAATAAAACAGCGCTGCCGGCCACTGTTCCAAAAACAGAAACCGGTAAAATATATTTACTCATGACTCCGGAACTATCCGAAGAACCAAAAACAACAGTTACAGCACTGTTTATCGCTGTTTCCACATAAAAACTGCTGCTCTGTCAAGCACAACAAGGTTACCCGCGCGCACTGTTAGCGTCATCAACACGCGCGCACGTGCAGCCTTTTGGGAAGTGTAGTTTTATTTAAATTGACGAAGTAGCAAAGTTCTATTGTTTTGAACGTCAAAACCAAATTTTGTCTCTTTAGAATAAAAAAAACCTAAACACGCAAAAAAAATAAAGTAAAATAAATAAATAAAAAACGAATTCCGAAACGTACGAGACTCTAAAATTTGAGCCATATTAATTTTTTAATATAAATATTTTTAATGATTCATCCAATAATCACATTTATAAAGGGTTATTTTATGAATTTTGAGCTAATAATAAACAGGATGGTCAATCTTTTATTTTTGTTAGAGGAAACAGTGTGTGCGATTTCCTAAACGAGCGTCTTGAGATTTGATTTTCAGGCCACAGAACAACTCCATCCTTTAAGATCCTATCCTTCCCTCCAACCTAAAAAATAATTTTTAGTTTTATTTTCGAGGACTATGAGGATTTTTGTTTCTTAACTAGAAATTAGACTTTTTGGTTTACAGGCTAATAAACTGGATTAATAGACAGTATCAGAAATTTCAGTAAGCACATTCAGTCCATGAATTCTGTTATTTTAAGGTACTCCTGCCTTTTCAGCCTTGTCACAGAGATGTTTTAAAAGATTATTAAAAGGATTTATGTTATTTGTGAAAATTCTGAAGCAAAATAATCTAAAATTGTTGAGTGTTTTACCAACAGCCACATATAAAAAGTCTTCTAGCTTCACCTCTAAAAGAACTAGGTGCCTAAAGATCTTATTATTAGTATTTTTTAAACAGATATTTTTAAAATCTCCTTTTCATTCAATCTTTTTAGTGACTAAATCATTTATTAATACTACTTGGCGTCTTAAGAAACTTTGCACATAGACTCCTGCATGCAGAATATACTATCAGTCGAAGGTAACACAAACACAGAGAAGAAAAACTGAAGAAAGTTCTCTGATAGATTTTATAAACTTTATCTATCTTTATAAAGAGAAAGGGAAAAAGTTCATCTTATGCAGCAGAGAGATCAGCTTGAGAACATCCTCCTGTTATGACATTCAGGTTTTAGAGCAGGCGGGTCACAAAGTAAAAGAACACAAAGACAAATTTGCTACAAAAACAAGGTCAATCCTTCAGCAAGACGTGGAAAAGTTGGTGACATGAAAACCTAAAAAAACTAGGACAAGAATCTGGTCTCTGAGAATGAGAGGAGAGGAAAGGAGGAGCGAATCAGACCTGCACCGTTCTCAGTCAGAAAGGTGTGTGTGTCCTTATGAGCTTGACCCTTCGTGTCATCTGCTGACAAAGCACCATGCTCTGCTTTTGCTGTGACGTTTGACCCGTCTGTATCCACAATAGCCCCGAGGAAACTCTAACGCTTCATCATGAGTTGACTTGCAACGTGGGGCGCCTAAATGCAGCGATTCAGTTTTAACCTGCCTCTCCCACGAGGACAAAAACATCTCAGGTAATCTGTCTCTTTACTTGAATCTAATTCTAATTCTTTCTCTGGAACTGCTCCTCCTATGAGCTTTACTTGCATGGCTTTTGTTGTTTGGGTGGTCTGAAAAGAAAAACTCAAAGTAGACAAGACAATTCTCTGAATCATGGCATCTGAGAAGGTAATGCATCCGAACTGAATCCGAACAATCCGATTTTAGAAGAATTTAGAAAAAAAATGTTGCATAAAAGTGTCTAAACACGGTTCTATAAGATGCATTAACATGCTGAGGCTGTTTTCTCAGTCTAATCTGTTGTTGTTGTTGTTGGCAGGTTTGTTGTTCCACATGTAATAAAAAAGGATCTGAGATCATTAGCTGAAAATTTCACCTCTTTAATGACACTTGGCAAAGTTATTGTGCGAAGTGGACGCACTTGAGGTCGTTTAAGCTGCATGAATTATGCAAAAAGTGGAGCAGCTTGTTCTTTTCAAGGCTTGGATCAAAAGCAAAAGATTTCATGGTCCTAATTAGGGCTGGATGCTGGATGGATGAGACGCGTCCCGGCACTAGGACCCAGGGCACGTGAGCGTATTTAGTTTTGCCAGAGGGAGGAGATGGTGAACAATAAGGGAGTCGACTGGTAGGAGCAGCAGAGGTAGAACATCTGAAACATCCCCTCCCCTCCCCGGCTCTGAAGTCCCACCGTCGGACTGAACAGACAATAAATGACAGCTGAGCGGAGTTCTGTCAGAGAGGAAGCATGAAGATTTCTTTATGCATGCTGCAGAGATCAGAGCTTTGTTGAGACTGCTGCGGAGCTGGGATGTGAATGAATGGGCTTGTCTCACTGTGTGTGTGTAAGAGAGCGTGCTGTGGTGCTGAAGTGGGTCATGCGGACCGCTGGAGGAGCGAAAGATAAACACGCAGCTTCCTCCCGCTGCTTGGCAGGTTGAGGCTCAGAGGAGAGACCCCAGCCTGCGTCCTCATCTCAGCATCAAGCTTCACATGTGGCTTCCAACTGTCCTCAAAAAGAAAGTCTCAAACTGAAAAGCCTCTTTAAAGAAACACCTTGGATAAACAAACACAAGAGGAGCGACTCAACGCTGTCAGCTGTGATTCGTTTGTTGTTGTTTTCAGTTTATTTCAACACAAATACCTGATCGATACAGTATCTGCGAGAGGATCCGTCCGTTTGAAGCAGGAGATCGGAGCGGAGCAGCTCTGCTCACCGAGCGGATGCAGGACCATGGAGGAGAGAGACAGGTCGCCAGCAGGTGAGTGAGTAACACCTTGATGCACCCTGAGGTGCCTCAAACTGGGTCACTAGAAACAAAGAAAATACCAAACTGAAAACATTTGGATTCTACACGTTTTAATGAAATGGATATTTCTACCGATTATCTAAATGTTTTTATTTAGAGTAAATTTGTCTTTAGAATCAGCTGTTTCTCTGCTGCATTGACTGTGTTATTTTGTGCATTCTATGCCCACCAATCTGCTTTTGTTATTATATCCACACTTAATGATGATGATGATGATGGATTGCTTTTTTTAATAGCCCTGTAATACTCTGTCCAGGGCAGACAGGTGATATCTCACCCTTAATTCCATCTAATGCACTGAAATGAGCAGCTGACTTGCAAATCCTAGTAAAAGCCAAACCTGGAACCCGGTAATGGACTCTGAACAAAACACAGCAGCAGGACGAGGCATTCAGAATAAGGCTTTTGTCACAAACATTTTAAATGGATGAGCTGCAGTAATGGCCCGTGTTCTATTTATTTTTTTATTTTTTCTGACAAAGCTCTAAAGGAACAGAAAAAAAAAATGAATACAGTGCTGGGTCACAGTTTTTATGCTACATAAACACGCGTGACAATAGAAATAAAATGCATTGATGATCTGCACCATAAAGATCCTAATGTAAACCCAGTCATACAGCATCACCTGAAACTTTTTGACCTGAATGAAGCAAAAACATGGACAAAGTTCACATAAACGTTCCAGATGAAACTCTTTATAATTCTTTATAATATGTATAAAGAATTTAATCCCACCGCGAAGGCGTGGCTGTTTTTAGATGAAACATAAAGAAAAGTTCAGTGGACTAACTAACCAACAAGCGACATTAGTCACTTTACTGTTAGAGGTTATTGTGTATGAGCTGCATAACTAATCACCTTATGCTGCTGTTGCATCATTTAGCAACATCCCCATTTCACTCAGCTCATTTCAGCCCCCCTCGCTTTTGACATCAAAGGGATGCAGCCTATGTGGGAAAAGGAAGGAACGCTCCCATTCCCGTCTCACTGGATTTCCTCGCTTCATTTTCCTCAGATCACGCCTTCCTATTATAACTAGAACTTGCGGGTTAAAGTCGCGCAGAGTGATGGCGACAGTGATTATGATTGGCATTTATAATCAGGTGGAATGTTTGAAACAAAAGGCTTTAATCCTAAACTGTGATGAAGGAAGCTGTCAGGGGATTCGGGGGAATGCAAATCTTAAAGGACACCACTGGCAGAATTTCTCTTACCCTGAATGACTAAGCAGGCAAAAGATGACCTAATTTCCGAAAGGCCTAAAATTAGAGTTGTCACAATTCTTCATTATTTAAAGATTTGCACGTATGGTCATCAAAGAGCAGCTAAAATTCTTTTGCTTTCAGGATTCGTGTACATCCATTCTGCCAAAAAAGTTCATATTCTTTGAGATTCTCTTGGAAGTTTTGTTGAGGTGTATCAACAGATTCCAGATCATCATCATCATCCTGTGAGACTTTTTCCAGATGGTGCAGTATTTGCTCATATTATCGGATGCAGTCAATCCAATCCCTGATTACAGGCAGAAAAACAAGCCACACTCCACTCGAGCTGTTACGGAAACATTTCTTTTTTCTCAAATACCAAATAATTTTTTACATGAAATTAAAGCTTAAAGGAATCATTTTATCTTTATAACTCATGTAGGAAAAACGTGGTTTTTTTCACAATTTAGCAAAACTACTTGACTCCATTTTTTTTTCCAGATGTGCGTCGTATGATGCGATACATAATAAACAGAGAAACTATAAAAGAATGTGGAAATGTTTATGTGTAAATCTATTACAGCGAGAAACACAAGTGCTGACAAATCCATCACATGCTATCATGCCTTCCACATTCAGGAATGTCAGAATTAATAACTGTAGTTTTACGTGTCAGCGATCGCACTTCTCATTTACTTTATATTGGGGTGTTGTTTTGGGTTGACAGATTGAATAATGAGTCAGTGTCTTTCCTTTACTATTCCAGTTTGAGGTGGAAAATTGAGAAAAACAGCTTTTCAAGCAGCAGAACAAACACGGAGTCCACATCATCAATCACTGTGGTTTGGTGATTTTCTTTATGCCATCAAGATATATAAAGATGGACAACGTGTCTTTACTTCTGAAGCTGAAAAGTGAAGCTAAATATTCCTTTTTAGTTGCTGTCGTGTTGTATTTTTGGAACTTGAGTCTTTCTACAGATAGATGTGCAGCTGAAAGTCTCTTATTCATGATGTTTTTAAGCATCAAATACTAGTAATTAACTACAACATGACATGCCAGAAAAAGTTCAAACACATAGCTGCAAGATAAGAAATACATCAATCAACAGGAGTGAACACCTAATTACCTAAGGTGTTTTTTTTCTTTTTAATTATTTAATTTTTGTTACATTATGGATAAATTATCCTGCAACCAGCCACTAGGGGGTGCTCATTTCAAGTTATATGGTAAATGGAGAGCGCTTTACTCTTTACTTTACCTACGACCCCCAAAGCGCTTCACACTACAGTTTTTTTTTTGTCATTCACCCACTCACACGTTTGGTGATGATAAACTACACACATGTTGTAGCCACAGCTGTCCTGGGACACACACTGACAGAGGTGAGGCTGCCAGACCCTCTGACCACCACCAAACAGGCAAGGTGGGTTAAGTGTCTTGCCCAAGGACACAACGTCCAGGTGATCTTTTTTTCTCTGGGCAGAGTGGGGATTCGAACCAGCAACCTTCCGGTTACCAGACGACCCGTGCTACCACCTGAGCCACGGCCACCCCATATATTCTGTCTATTTCTGTCAAGAAAACAGGAAACATTTTATCGTATAACCACTTCTTACTTGTGCCGCTTGCCACAGAAAATGTTAATATTATAGTGGTTGATTATATTTAAATTTATTGTCAACGTTGAGTCAAATACCTTTGAAGTGTCTCTGCGTGAAGCTAATCTCCACTCGCAAAGTTTTTGGGGATGTTTCACCTTTTGTTGCGACTCCCTAAGTTCCTGGTCCCCCCAGCAGGAGGTGGCTTGGTGCCAACATTTGGTCTTTCTGCAGCCTCAGCCTTTCTGAGGTCACTTCATTGGATTTGTGACAAAGGAGAAAAGGGGGGGGGGTGATCGGGGACAAGGTGAGTTGGGAGCAGCTCTGTCTCAGCAGGGATCCATACGGGAGCTGAGCTGAGCTCAGAACAGGTGATTTGTCAGAGTGTGGGTCGATTGTTCACCTATCACAGCAAAGCAGGATGCAAAAACCACCAGCTCACGAGTCCTTTAAATCCAATCTACCTGAGTGTGGAACAGATTCAACCAAACAGACAGGCAGAAAAAAAAATCCATCTGTGTATTTCTTCCTGCTTGCAGTTTTCCTGTTTTCAGACAAGCAGTGAGAGACAACTTTAATCACTCTGGATTTAACTCAGTGGTTTCACTTTGACCCAAAGGCAAAGCACGCCGAGCATTTTGACAGTAAATTGAAAAATCAGTCTTCAACCATGATGAGTCCTTTGCCGAAAGCAAAGCAGCGAGTCCATTAGTATAAAGAGAAATAAAGACATGGGGGAGGCTCTGCAGTCTCTTTCATTAGTGCCTTGTTTGCAGAAAGAGACAGAAAAAGGGAAGAAAAAAAAAAAGATGGACAGGAAGTAGACTAAATAAACAAGCAGTGTAAAGTAGCACATTTGAATTCAGAAACGGGCGTCCTGTGGACATTAAAATACATTTTTTCGGACACTCCAGTTGTCGGATTAACACGCTCGCAATCACCGAATTCTGAATCCATTTTCTTGTTCGAGTCTTGTCTCTGTCACAGCTCATTTCAGCTGCATCATTTACTCCCTCCCCCATTCTGACAACATCAAACAGGCTCCAGACTATTTTGAGCAATTTCAAGTGTTTCAGATAAAAATAAACTGGTTGGGAACCAGTGAATCTGGTCTGCGGCAGGTTTGTTAGGATGTGAGATAACTAATTCTCTTTTCTTGTTACGCTGCTGGGGGGTTTCTCTGAAAATTTTGGTTGAACAAGAGATTGGCTCAGAGTAGCTAAATACAAGGTGGGCTAATTGGGAACTAGTAATGAGGAGAATGTAAATGTATTTGTTTGATTCTGTATTTTTCACTATTGTTTAGATTTATTAACATTCTAACTTCGCCGTTTAGTTTTTATAGTTTTCTTTATTCAAATACTCTTATTGTGTAAAAATGGTCTGATGAGCCACAATATTTATGTTTTTTATTTGTTAGTTTGTTCCATCATTTAATTTAGGAAGTTGAAATCAAAAATTTTTTTTTGCTTAAGTTCAATTTTGTTAATTTCATCTCTTTTATGAGCTCAAAATATCATCTTTTAAATATATTTCTATGAACATTTTCAGTAACTTCTGCAATTTTTCATGATTTTGGAACTCAGTCCATCATACCACTCTAACAGGACTAATAGGGATGTTGACATGTTTTCTCATTAGCTGTGATCTTCCCAACCGGAGTTAATCTGGTGAAAGACGGAGCTTACTGTTTCAACAAGAACAATCTAAATAATAAGAAGTAAATAGAAAATATTTTCCACAATATACAATCAAAATAGCTGTTTTAGGAGTTACGGACATGCCACAATAAAAATGTTCAATTTTTATGTTCAACTTTCAGTGGGTCTGTTTGGATGGATCAGATATTAAAGGGACATAAGGCTAGATTTGTGAAAAACTACACATGCATTTCCAGTTTATTCAATGCTAATGGGTCATGAAGCATTAAAAACCCAAAATAACGAGGCCATCCGCATATATGTCTGTTGCCTTGGACACGCTGTGTGCTACATAATGCGCTGCAGTTCGACGTCCGAATTTCCCGCGCAGTTGTAGGGATGTGACGTAAATTGATGCTGCATGCGCGTTGCCGACAGCTCTTGAACAGGAAGAACATGGCCGCCGTGGACTTGGATTCAAACACTGAAGGTGTACTTATGGATGTTTCTGCAGCCATCAAACGACCTGCATCCACTCTCACCCCCCAAAAAAGTGGCACCACGAAGAAAAAAAAGACTTTATCAGCGGCATCTCGTGAGTCTAAAAAAAAATATGACCGAAGCCGGGCAGGCACCCGCATAAATATTGGATATGCGTTCGGTTCATGGAGGGAACTTCAGCTGCATTTGGGAGTGAAAACGGATGCTGACATGGCTCATTTCCTTGTGACCAGGTGAGAAAACATTATAGGTCGTGTTTAGAGCCTGATACAGTATGAAAATGATGAGATCAAATCAAATAACAGAGTGGAGAGACCTGACGTGAAGTATGTTAGCCTCCCCGGTGCAGTGCTGTGAAGACGAACAGTCTGTAAAGTGTCTGTGCGCGCTCCTGTGCCGGCTTGGCTGGTGGCTGCAGTTAGCCACAGCGCCTGTCGCGGCAGCACTGAGTCAGATTTTGTAAAGCTGCCTTAAGTTCCTTTAGCATCATAAAACCATTTTTTTCTTGGGTTGAATCTCTGATGTAGTGCAGCAAACTGGAGATGTTCTTTTTATCCTGAGAGCTGCTGTTCTCTGAGCACCACTGTAAGTGCCTAACACTGCTTTTCAATTTGATGATTGCTAAATGGAGCAAAATTTTAAATATATTTCTTTGGGAAATGACTGTAGTTTTTACCTTCTTTTTACTAATCAGGAAAATAAGTCTTTTTAGAGAATAGAACATGCTTTTAAAAACATTCAAAATAATCTAAATTACTGCTGTTAAAGTTTGCCTCTTTTCCTCCAACAACGACATTGACAACACAGGAATACGCTTGCAGATAATTAGCATGAAGCGGCTTCGATGTGTGTGTAGCGTCGTGGCCGGATCCTCATCTGTATGTGGAGGATGTGACTGTTACCTCGTCTTTTTTCTGCCTGAGAGGACCGGAGAGGAGCTGAGGGCAGCGTGGCAGATCAGCGGAGCATGAGGTGCTGCTTAATGTTGTAGTTGTTCTGAGACTCACAGCTGCTCCCTCTTAGAGGTGAGAGCACAAAGGGCCTTTGATAGAGTGTCTCTGTGCCACTGATACATCCTCAGACCACCCCTGCCTCCCTTCCCAAACACTCACACCCAAGCACTCGCAGACAATCGTCTCCCTGATACCACATAACTTCATTGACACACTCAGAGCCTCTATATGCTGCGTTTTCTGGCTCACGTTGCAGAAAGAACCAAGCACTCATCACATTTTGGGATTTTTAATTCCGCTTTTCAAAGGACATGGAGCGGGAGGGAGTTTTCTTTGTGGGAGCAGAGTAATGAATAATGTGATTAGGAGCTGGGCTGGAGTGCTGCTCACCCTGCTCATGGAGTCGACTGGAAGGAGTCGATGCCAGTAAACAAGAGCTCCCTGCGCTCTCTTCAGTTGTCTCTGATTGAGGCTATGGTGCCTCACAAGGTGGGCGGTCAGAGGAAATGTGCTACCGGTCTGTCTGCATGTCCTGATTAATGTTTAATCACCACACTTGAACCACTAACTCGTCGGACACTGATCAAGTCCCATATTGACACTCTGAGGGCTAAATATCATGAACACGCTCAGCATGGGTTGGCTGAAAGATTCATGGTGTCTTACAGAACCATCTCCACTAATCAAGAAGCAAATGTTATCTGCAGAGATACACGTGGTGCACAGGACATCCTTTCTATTTTCGGTCTTGCTTTCTCGAAAACACTGAGCCAAGAACACAAGGCTGCAAAGGGTTACACCTTGTTGTAGCTTCACTCCTCCCACAACAGCATCGCCCTGTAAATGTCTGAATTAAACATCCAGCATGTACGTTCAGTGCAACAGTGCTTTATTTCACAAAATGTTGCCTTGCAAGTTCTTGTTTCAGGTGCTTTGAACCTGGTTTAGTGCTGAAAAATTGGCTGCAAGGAGAATTGAGGAACAAAAACAGCATTAAGCCTTGACTGATGGATGGAAAAAGCCCTCACCAAAATGGTTTAAGTTGATTTAGAGCCTGTTAGCACTGTGTTTGTGCATGCTGTGCATGATTGAATGATTAAATGTGATTGTGAGAGCAGGGAAGGGCGGGTGAACGAGAGACAGACACCATGAGTGAGATCATTAGCAGGATCTGCGTCATTTGTTTTAGTCTTCACTGGTTTGAACGCTAACAGAGTCGCATACCCCTAAAGTCTTTGTAATACAGCTGTATGTTGTCCTTGATGGGAGAACTTTGAGAGAGTTCGCAAAACACAGAGTGATTAAATATAATTTTGAAATCAGTATCACCTTTTTTAACAGCTTCAGTATTCATATATTTGTATATTTTTAGGTGATTATGTGGCATCTTGCAAACATGCGACCCTTGATTTCACAAGCTCTCTCAAATTTAATGTCATTTGTGAGTCTGTCCACCGATTGATTTTCCAACAGCTGCCTGCTGGTAAGTGCTGCCTGAGATCTTCCATATCTAAAAGCCGACTGGAGTCATTTAGAAGCCACAGGAAGTTCAATACAATTATGGAAAGTTCTACCCATGTTTATGCATTTCCTGATATGCTCACATGGAATAAGTGTCAAAAAAGTGCATCCTGTTAGATTCATTGTTAAAAAAAAAGGAAATATACTTTACAGAAAAGTTCATTGGCTCTAAGTGTATTCTCCTCTATCATCAGCCTGCCACATGGCGTCAAGGCGAGCCTGTCTCTTTCTCCGTCTGGGCCCGGATTGGCAGGTAGTGGTGGCTCCCCTACATCTAAAACAAGCTACTGTGGAGGGGTCCCAGTGGAGGACATGCAGGCGCTGGCCATCACCACTCTGTCAGCATCAGATGTAGCCAAACAATATGAGCACATCCGGGAGCTGGGCAAGGGGACATATGGCAAGGTGGACCTGGTGGCACACAGGACACAGGGTGAGTTAGTCAATACACTGTTGATTTGCCTTTACTATAAACCAATGAATGACTCCGAAATTAAAAAGAAGACACTGTTTATGTCTCTTTTATGTCATTGATTTCTTGTTTTAATAGGCACAAAACTGGCACTGAAGTTTGTTACCAAGAACAAGACAAAGCTCAAAAGTTTTGTGCGGGAGTACAGTTTAACAGGCTCACTGAGCTGCAGTCCTTTCATCATCAAAGTACTTGACGTGCTTTTTGAGACAGAGGACAGCTATGTGTTTGGACAAGAATATGCTCCCGCCGGAGACCTTTTTGACATCATACCGCCACAGGTAGTACCACCAATCACCATCCTCGCTCAAGTCGCTCCAATCAGTCCCTGTGTTCAGATGCAGCAGATTTAACAAGCTCTCCCGGGAATGCAATGTTCATTCTGGTTTGCTTTCTGCACAAAGCTCTCACTTTACTTTTAGTCCCTTTCCAGTTAAAATTCAGGGAGTGTTGGACTTCAAGGTTTTTCAAAACTAAAGATCTTATTTTAGTTTTCGGTTTGAGAGCACATCACTTATCTCGGTTCTTTCAAATGTCCACTCAGTATATACTTTATAAATTGGTGCTTGGACTGTCCTTTCTCTCCACTGTCCGCGAGAGTTTAAAAAACCCCTCTGATGAAAATTGTGGTTTTTCGTGGTGTCAACATGTTCTTGTGGCATTTTCTGATACCACTTACTCTGCTAGCTGTAAGCTAGTGGTAGCACTAGCATAAGCAGAGCGCTCTCAGCAACAGGGAGGGGTAGGGGATCCTCTGTGCCAACAGTTCTGCCCACAGCGCAGAGGTGAATTGCTAACCTAAAAATGGCACAGGTTTTGTGATTTGAGATAAAAACACCATAGTCATAATTTAAAGACAACTGAGATGCTTTAAAATAGCTCAAAAGATGATCAGAGTGGGTCTTTAATTGTTCTCTTTTGCTTTTGTCTCTTTTATAGGTGGGTCTACCAGAGGAAATGGTCAAACGCTGCATGCAGCAACTGGGCTTGGCTCTGGACTTTATGCATAGTAAAAGTTTGGTGCATCGGGATGTTAAACCAGAGAACGTGCTCCTGTTTGACCGCGAATGTCGCCGCATCAAGCTAGCAGACTTTGGCATGACCCGACGCGTGGGCTGCCGTGTGAAACGGGTGAGCGGCACAATCCCCTACACAGCACCGGAGGTGTGCCGAGCTAACCGCACAGATGGATTCCTTGTGACCACCAGTATGGATGTGTGGGCATTTGGCGTGCTTGTCTTCTGCATGTTGACAGGCAACTTTCCCTGGGAAGCTGCATTGCCGGCCGACGCCTTCTATGAAGAGTTCCGACGTTGGCAGAAAGCAGGTTGTCCTGTGGGAACGTACCCATCCCAGTGGCGGCGTTTCACTGATGATGCTTTGCGCATGTTTCAGAGGCTGCTTGCTGCTGAGCCTGAAAAACGCTGCGGGGTTAAGGACGTGTTCTGTTTTATCAAATATGAGCTGGTGAGCGAGCTCAGGCGCAGAGCATCATATCGAGCAAAAAGAGGGGAGCGGTCAAGCTCAGGAGTGTGTACCGGCAGTTGCATGGCATCCTTTTCATCTTCACGGTCTTCTCTGAGACACCCTGAGCCGTCCACCCCTCCAGGGACATCATGCCTACGCCCAGCGCCAATCAAACGTAGCGTCCTCTCCGACCCGCTGTCTCCCAGAGAGGAGTCCGGACAGCACCAGTCTCCAGGCCGAGACAAGAATAAAAGCCAGATGGTGATGGCAACAGCCATAGAAATCTGTGTGTGACCATGCTAACGTTAGCGCTGAAAAACAGATGGCTTTTCACAGTAAAAACAAGCTGTGAAGAGGTGTTAATGACCTCCACAGAGACTCAGTGAAAAAAGAAGAGGCAGTAAAACCTTGAAAGAGAAACTCAGGGTCCAAATCCAAGCTGTGGAAATGGACATCGCCAATCAGTGGACAGCCAATCACTGATATTCAATGAGATCTAAGTTCTGATTTGTGACCAAAGACAGGTTCCAATGCTGAGAAGCCATGCAGGCTATATTTAAGGGTCTGCAGATGCTCCTCGAAGAAGCTATTCATTCTCCCAACTTCACATTGGTGTTTTGTCCTCATCCGCTGTGGTGGTGCTAAATATTTAATACTTAAATTCACCCCATGTCTCTCTACTTCAGTGTGTTTCTAAATGTTTTAGCTCTAGGTAGGCTAAAATTTCACAAAGAAAGAGGCTAGTAACCACACTGCCATTTATAAGATATTCTGCCAACTTCCATTACAAAAAACTAAATGGAAAAAAGAAAAGAACATTCAAATGTAGCATTTTTGTAGGAGATGTGCTTTTTATATAGGTGCCTAAACTGAGAGGATCTCAACCATAGGCATCAACTCAGGACACTTCAGTGAATCTTTCTGTTTGACTGTTGATGGACATTAATTTTGAAGCAAGAAGACACATCTACGCATCGACTCTTAGAGAGATTCCATTGAAACACAACTTAAAAACAGGGAGCGTGCATTTTGTGACTGAAAGAAAAGGACGAAAAAGAAGAAGCGAAGAAAAAATCCTTTCTTTTCTACTCGTGTGTGTGTGCTTTGAAAGTCTGTATGAGTGTTAAATGCTAAAGCACAAGAATTTTGTAAAGAAGCTTATAGAAAAACTTTGACTAAATTGTATATAGCATATTTCTAGGAGTTTATTGTAAAATCAGGTAGTTTAATGTAGCTGTGCTATTTTCTACAACATTAAGGGGGTTTGAGGCTGTTACGGTTAGCCCTCCTTTCCACCAGATGCGTAGCATTAAGGATGCTTAATTAAGGTCATTGCGACAGTTTCCACTGGGTGCTAAGCAACACGTATTGGAAGGGTTTCAGAAGCATAGTGTTGCAGGCTTTACATTGAAGTTCTACTTTTTACGCACTACACTTCTAAAACGCTTCAAGCTCAGCAGTTTAGTTTGGACCAGACAGGAAATCAGGCACACGTGAAAAGTAAAATACTCGGAAGTTTCAAAATAAAAGGACACGTGCAGATTTCCGTTTGCGAGACTACAAAAAAATACAGTACCTGTGACGGATTTGAAATCCATAGGTGTTGTAAAAATAAACCTAATACCTTCTGAATACATGTCGTCGTCTTTCTCCCTGCTTTTTTGACAAAATCACATCTCCTGGGACCAGTTGGATGGGATGCCTAATGGTGCGTTCATACCAGCCCAACCGTCAACGTCAGAAGCGTCAAGTTTACATGTAAAGTCTATGGTGGAGTGCGTCAGAGGAGCGTCAGAGTTTCTGCGTTACTTTGTGAGCGTTAGCAGCGCCAACTTTTCAAGCGTTTCAGGCATTGATGCTTGAAACGCAAGCAACGCAGAAGTTCAGCTAGCTGAACTTTTGACGCCCTTGAAGCGGCATGTCAACCAATCAGAGCATCTCATCGTAGTGACGTACCTGAATGAAGCAGGAAGTCTTCAAACAGGGCGCGGGACAGACGGACGTAGCGCTGGAAGCAAACCTCATCCATATGTAGCTCCTGGAGCAAATGGTTTAACTCCTCAAACTCAAAACGCATCTGAAGAATGGGATGTATCCACAAACGGAGTAAATAAAGCCAAGCCACTCTCTCTATATGATCCGCCACAGCTCAGAACATCCGATAACAAAGGAAGCCCGCCTACGTGCTATTTTTAATGGTCAGGCGTTACAAGCTTAAACGCCTACGCGCTCTAATGGCAGGCATTTCGAGCTTCAACTTTCAAGCGTCAAACTTGGAGCGTTATGAACATTGCTTGACGCTAACAAAGCGGCTGGTGTGAACGCACCATTACGTGAGTGATATGTGTCTGAAGCGCTCCTGGTCGGAAGGGACACGCGGCTCACTGCAAAACGCTACGCACTGCTAAGGCGTTCGGTGGAAAGGAGGGGTTACTGTTGGGTCAAAGTATTGTATGTAGCAATTAAACCTGACTGAACCGTCTGTTAAAAACAAATACAAGCTACAGATGTGTGATCTAAAGCCAGTCACATCGTTGAATTCTGTAGCAACTGCTGGTTTAGATTTTATCTCAAATAGATCAGGTCATTTTTAGGCTTAACATTCAAGTCAGCGATTGGGTTCCTGCAATGACCTTTATCGTATCATGAACAAAATCTTGTGTACAAGAGCACTTTTCCTTAAAAGTTAGCAGAACTTCTTTCATCCAGTTAAAACTAATGAACCCCCTGTTGCAGGTTGACACCTTCCTTCTCAGAACATGTTGTCTCGCTCCTCCTGCTCAGTTTAAATTGATCCCACGGTTGCCCTCGAGTATAATTCCTCTAAAAAAATCTTTATAGCTCCGCAAAATGACCTCTGTGTCAGCCACTGACGTTTTACAAGATGGTGCTTGTGACCAGGGCACGTGTAACAACTCCAGCTTTCAACAAGATACAACTAAGAAATCACCTCCCGAGCACAGACTGTTCTGTGCAAATACACCATTATGCTTCATGCTTGAGTTCGTCTCATGTCCATTAGGTGTCTGTGTTTCTTCTTTTCTCTCTCCACCCATGACAGCTCATCGCCTCTGTAGTGACAGAGATGGTGCTTCTCAGGTTCAGCTTTTGTCCTCTTCTTGAGGAGCGAGTCTAATTGAACACTAATGAGACAACTTGTTGTCAACTCCCCTCACCCTCGACTCAGTCACGCACAGCTCCACATGACAGTTGCTTCGTTTATCGTACCAAATGACGCGTTTCCACAGGAACACCTTATCCTGCACTTTATGAACAAGATGTTATGCAGTCTCATTGGACACATGGGGGTCTTTGTAAAATCAGCATCGATTGGAATTAAAAGATCAGATCAATGCTGGAAAATATTTGTTGAGAAGTAAGCTAGTAATTTGCCCTAAAAATATATAAGGTCCATAAAAATTTGATCAAAATATTTACAAAAGACAAATGTGCATAAAAATAGCATTTTATTTCTTTATTTAGGGAAAAAATATTTGACCAGTGTAAGAAAAACAACACAAAGTTGGTAATATTACTTAGACCAAGATTTTTTGTGTTTTTCTTTAAATATACAGATTAGATGTCAGAAGAAAATCTTCTCCATGTTTCTGAAAAAAAAAAAAGTTCTACAAATGAGATTATCTGAAGAAAATTCTTCAGAAAAATCAGATGAACACTATTTAAATATCTGAAGAAAATTTTACATTTCTATATTTTCACTTGGAACTACTATTTACTCACACTTTGACATGACAACATCAAAACTTCCAAGTTATTTATTTATAATTTCTGCTGTCTTGTTTTTCTTTTCTTGAAAATGTATGTTTAAATGTAAAGAATTTCCTTAAATGGGACCCATTTTTTACGTGTGAAATTTTATTTCTTCACTTGTTTAAGAAATGACTCGAGACACGAGAATAGAAAAGCCTAAAACTTCTAGACTAAAATGTTATAAATTTACCTATAGTGTCTTATTTTAATGTGTTCTATATGGATTAAAATGCAACATTATTTAAACAAAGGTTTTTATTTCTGTTCTTCATCTGTGTTTATATCATGAGACTATGTGAGCTGTTGGTCTTTGTTACACCATGTCAAATTGTTTTAAGTTTGTTCTTTCCCTTTTTATTTTGTCCTGATCCAGTGATGAAGAGTTTTTCTGCCAGCAGATTTTATTTTAGAATCTAATAACTGTAAATATTGTACATATTTAGCGAAAGGAAAGAGGGATAAATATGTTCATATATGTTGAAATAAATTTATGCACCACATTCTGCGGCTCCTGAGGCATGTTTGAAAGGAGTGTGTGTGACTTTGTGCAGGTAGTCCCCAGTCTATTAGATGAAGGTCAGCTTAAAACACGTGCGATTTCCCTAGGCGTTGTCTTGTATCGGCTGCACCACTGAGCCCTGCAGACTGCTTTAATGTGATGACCTTCCATTCTGAAAAAAAAAAAAAGCCCAATTACCACATCTGTAGATAAAATGATATTATCTATCGTCCTCAGAAAGAGCGAAGAGGATCAAGGACAGCTGGAATATTGGGCTGAGGATGAGAACCAGCATCATCCTGCTGCTTCTTAACACTGGAGCTCAGCTCATGTGTCAGAGAGGAGGAGTTAGATCCAGTTGTTTAGACAGTGGCGGCAGGAGCAGCCATCGAGAAAAAGCTAATCAGTTCGGACAGGGCCGGAGAAAGGAAAGGTCAACCATGACACGCCATGTTTGTGTGGCGCGCATAAGACTGTCCTTAAAAAGCAGCCTGGTGGTTGTGTTTGGATCCACAACATGGAGCATTTTACTATTCATTACTACTATTAATAATATTTTCACGTTTCTGCAATGTTATAACAGCAGGTTTTATCAAGAAAATAATATTTATATGACTGAGCTTAGCAGACCCTGTAAAGACTCAGGAACACCGGATTACTCCTCAGCTGCAGCTTTTAAAAGACTTATAACTAAACCAAATTGCTTCCCAGGATGGGAGAAAGCTGGATGTTAAGCCTTCAGCTGGTGGTCCATGAGAGTTCACAGCAAGGAAAGTGATCTCTGTGGCTAAAGCTGTCTCCATGTCTGAGTGTTAAATCCTCTTCGGTCACACTATTTCAGTAATGGTTGATGCTGGTAACATGAGGTGAGTGGTACTAATGTGGAGAACATTTATGTTCCTGAGACTTTCCTGATGTGTGTCAGTGAATCGGTTTACATACATACATACATACATACATACATACATACGTAAATAAATAAATAAATAAATAAATAAATAAATAAATAAACGAACGAACGAACGAACGAACGAACGAACGAGTGAACGAATGAATGAAAAGTTTTATATGAGCACTTTTAGAGCACTTTCACATACAGTATGACAGCTGAGTAAAGGACTTTACAGCAAATCATGAGATAAAGCAAAATGAAAAATACAACAATAAGCAAAAAAAAAAAAAAAAACTTGGAAGAAAAAGTCAATAAAAGGCTGTAAAATCAGGAGTAGGGGTGTCGACACAACCGATAACAACATAAATAACCAAAAGCTACCTTAAAGAGGCCATTCAAGAGTTTTTTTTTCAGAGGTTTCTGTTTAAAACATTTTAGCTCCACAGGTGTTCTTACCTTCATAGTGGGTGTGAAAACAGGTCTATAACTTCTCTTTCAGTTTTAATCTCTCAAACAACGCAGGTGGTGATAAAACCCGAGTTCGAACAGCCTGTATTTGTTTCGTCACAACTCCTTTGTTCGTTGGTATTTATCAGGCCCCGCAGTTGAAACCACGCCTAGCATGCTGCTGGCTAAAAGCTGTTAGCATAAACACGTTTAAAAAAGAAAGAGACTTGGTGCATTGTTGCCATGCGCAGCGGGGCAGGAAACAGTATACCTTGCTCTAATAGGCTAGTTTGTTAGCCAATCTGAGTCCAGCAAATTTGCATAATGAATATTAAGGAGTTGCAGCCCGAAGCCTCACGAATCTCGACGCAGACAGATTGAAAGGTTTGTTAATCAGTGTTTCCTAACGTTTTTTAGATATAAAATGTTTCAAATTACTGGTTAATACTTCAGAAATATCCACAAAGTCATGAGATTTGTATGAAATGACCTCTTTAAATGCTTTTGTTGCGTATGGGTTTATGCATGTCCTCCATATCTTTTTCTAGTGATGAGGTACATCAGAACATTTACACAAGTGAAAGTTTTGATCAGAAGTTTCTGGACCTTTGCACACCCCCTGCATCATATCTGGCCATTTTACCACCACATAAAACATGTTTGTTCAACATTATAAACCCTCTGCGTCACCTGCAGCTTCCTGCTTCTGCACCTACAGATGAATCACTCCACCGGTGTCGGCTGTACCTTGAACTATTCTTTCATCTTTGATCCTTTTATCAAAACAGCCACAGGATTGTGTTGCTGAAAATAGAAGCTAAAGATCTGAAAGTTGTAAACTCAGTCAGCGGGGGATGAATGGGAAGGGATGTTCTCAATGTGGAAGACAAGACAGGAGCAGAATTGTCAGGGTGGTGAGAGGTGTGCAGTACAAACAAGGAGATGTGACAAGTATATGATCTGCATGCCTCCACTCACCTACGACACAATCTAACTGTGTCTAACCTACATTTACCTCGGCTGTTTTTAGCTCACTGCAAACCTATTTATGTACAGATTTAATGCAGTGGGAACATTTTTTTTAAACTCAAGACATAAACTCTCAAACAGAGCGTGGTTGTCTGCCTCCATTGCCATAGCAACTGAGATGATCCTAATTTAGAGGAGCTGTGAAATGTTCCTCTTGTTTTAGAAACAAGCCCCCTCGTTTCCCCTCTGTGTGACTCACCGTTAGAGAACTTGCTGTTTCAGTTTGTATTTAAGTTTAATTTTATATCACAGAAACATTTTATTCTTTGTATCAGAGTGGGTGTTTTGTTATGGGATTATATGGCTGGATGGAAGATGTAGGAAGATGCTGCATCTGCACAAGTTGACTCCTCTGCACAGTCAAAAAACAAACACAGTAGGTTCATACCAATCTGTGAATGATAAACTACTGAGGAAATTGCCACATAAAAGTTACCCAGAGCCTTTTCTGTGTGATAAATAAGGATTCTGAAAACCCACTGACCACAAAAATGGACACAAATATGATAAGAAAAATAAATCTATTTAGATGATGATAATCTGCACACCCAAGGATTGCCGCCTCTGAGCTGGGAATAAGTCAATTAATGAACTTGTTTCTTTTGGATTGGACAAAACAGGATTGTTTGTTTTTATCATGTCCCTGACATGTTTCGGCTGCATCTACAGTCTTCCATAGTGGTTGACATCTGGTATCCTGGATGACATGTCCTATCAGCCTTCCACCCTGATGTTTGTAAGACCCTGAAGGACGCAGTCCCTCGGACCCCTCCTCCTGATTTCCATGGACTCCCTAATCCATTGTTTGTACTTGTCACTTTCTATTCCTGCCCGTTTGGTTGTTTCTTCTGCAGTAGTCCGATATGGCTGATTTTAAGTTTTCTTGGTCTGCTTGTTCTTTTGTGCTTCTGGTGAATCGTCCCAAAGTTTCTTTTTAGCATTCCTTCTGCTGTTCTTGCCTTCTTGTGTTTAATCCCTTAACATTCCTGCAATTTTCGCCCCAAAATATTTTCAAAATGCATACCCAAATTAAATTAAACGGACAGGAAATCTGTAAGTTTGACATTTTATTGATACTTATAGGAGGGGGTTTGGGCTGACAAAAGCACTGGTGATCTTTCCAGGGGTTATTCTATCCTTGATTTTCATCTATTACTAAAATCACAAGGCTCTCAGCTTTCAAATGACATATAAAATGTGCATATTATTAAAAGCTGGACTCCACAAGACATGCACAAGAAATGCACGTTTGTGGGCGGGCCCTTGGATGCTTAACGGATTAATGACTTTCCTGTGTTTCTGATGTATGTTTTATTGCAAAAGAAACATGGTATTTCATAGAAGACATTCCACTTTTTGTCAGATTCTATGTTGTTCTTTTGGTGCACTAATAACTGTCATAGTTTTCTGTAAGGTTTGACTATTGCAGTGACTTGATATTTCTTCATCGTTGTCAGGATCTCTGCTGCTGGTGGGTGGTGTGCATGTGCTTATTGTTTTGCAGGGCGTGGCAGCAGATGATCAGTGAAGACAGGTGTGGATCATTACCCAGCTCAGGAGAGCTGGGTACTTAAGCGGAGGAGGAACAAGAGACAGACGCCAGTTTGTTCCACTACATTTCGTGGTACAGAGTGGCCAGTGATTTATCTCCAGAGCGTTAGTTAGCAGTGATTAACCTGCCTTCTCTCTCCTTGTGTTTAGCCCGCTGTCCTGGAGCTCCTCTCCCGACTACAGTGCCTCAGCGTGGTAATCGACCCGCTTATCGTGAGGATCGGCTTCACCTGGAATTCACAAGAGCTCCGTTGCGGTGTTACGCGACCAGCTCTCTCCCTCTGGCTCCCTGTCTGTCTCTGGCTTCCTCTGATCCACACCTTCCCGGTCAGCGCGCTGCTGTCACCCCTGCTGCAGTCACGTCTGCACGTACAGCACCCGGACCCGGATCTCCTAAACACTATCACCGACAGCCTGGATCACCACCCCCGCGGCAGTGTCACTGGATCCCTCCTCACAACCGGACGTCAAACACGATCCCGTGAGTTTAACGAGCACGATCCCCGCACACCGCAGCTGGTATCACAGCCTGTCACTAACCTCTCTCTCTCTCACAACCCAGGACCGTTCCTGTCCCGCACCAGTCCCGTCCTGAGTTTCATCCTTTGTGTACAGTTTACGTTTGTGTGTATATTGGAGCACTGTACAAAATTAAACACTGTTAAACTGCAAAGTTGTTTCCTCGCTGTGTGTGTTTGGAGTTTGGGTCACCTTGGAGCTCGCAAACAACCCCACCTGGTATAGAACCATGACAATCGTTCGTTGTATGCTTTCTTATTCCTCCACATACATTGGCTACATTGGCTTCCTGTTTCATACCGCATTCAATTCAAAATTCTACTCTTTGTTTACGTAGCTCTTCATAATCTGCCTCCTTCGTATCTCTCTGAACAGCTGATTAATTACAACCCCCTCCAATCCACTGAGATCTGATGACCATCTGCTATTACAAATCCCAAATATGAATTCTAAATCCCATGGTGAACAAGCTTTTTCATTTGCTGGTCCTACGTTATGGAACAATCTCCCACTCTCTGTGAGACAATCCACCTCTGTAAATTCTTTTAAATCGAGTCTGAAGGCCCATTATTTTAAGTTAGTGTGAACGTGCCTATTCCGGATTTTACAGCCTGTCTTTTATTGTATTTTTCTTCATAGTTTTATTCTTTGTTTAGATATTTGTTTATTGTGGTATTTTCTTCTTTGCTTTATATCTTGATTTGCTGTACTATGGTCATGGGATATGGATAATCACCAAAAGAGTATAACTGCAAATACATCTGGTTTCAATGGGCTCCGACCACAGAGTAGCTGGGCTTACTCTCAGAGACAGAGGAAGGAGCTGGATCATTTAGTTCACAGAGTCTCTCTTCCTCTTTACTGAATGGAGCCAGTTGAGATGGTTTTGGTATCTGATAAGAATTCTTTCTGGACACCTTCCATGGGAGTTGTTTCAGAAATGTGTCTTTAGGAGAAATCCTTCGGGCAGACCCAGGACTCGCTGGAATGATCATGTCTCACAGCTGGCCTAGGAATGCCTCAGAATCCCTCTGGATGAGCTAGAGGAGGTAAACGAGGAAGGGGAGGTATGGGAATATCTGGTTAAACAGCTGTCACAGCAACCCAGCCAGGGATAAGTGACAGAATTTGGAAGGAAAAGGGTATTAGAAGAATGGTGTCCAATCTTGATCATTAAGAGCCTCAATCCTACAAGTTTTAGATGTTTAGATGCTCCAGCAAACCTGATTTAAATCAACATTTAAATCAACTGTGCGACAGATAATGGTGACTTCAAGGTGTAACCGTTATTATTATCCGTCCGGAAACAGTGCCCGGTGACGGATGGTTTAGCAATATTGTTATCCAGGTGAAAATCGGGAGAAATTCAGGAGAATGATGGTCCAGGGAGAGCATTAAAATTCGGAATTCTCCCGGTTAAATCGGGAGGGTTAGCAAGTATGGTTGGAAGAGAAAGCGGATGAAAAATAACTTATCCCCCCCAGGGATATTAAATTCAGGACCAGAGGGGGTACATCAAAAGTAGAGGGGGGTAAATCCCCCCCATCTTCCCCGACAAATCACACACTGTATCTAATACCCTTTATTTTTTAATCTACATTTCTTTAACAGTTTTATATCTTACTCAAAAATAGCTATCTTGAGTTTCTTAAAGAAAAACTTACCCCCTCTCCCCAGATACAGTCTGAAATTTAAAAGATGCATGAAATAAGAGGCGTGGCTGGCGGACCAGGGGGAGTGGCAGACTGGGCTGTGATTGACATGCCACTCTGTCTGGCACACACGCCAGAGAGGACAGGTGAAATGGAGGAATATGTAGACGAGACGAGCAGCTCTGATCCGTATCGTTTCGAGCCGGTAGTTTGCCCTGCAGCGGCTTAGCGGGATAGAATGGGGCTCTTTCTTTACTGGTACATTGTTGTTAGCCAACGCTATTAGCTCCAGTAATATCATGTGACTGTGCAAAGAGGTGCAGCTGTGGTGACTGCACTACCAATTCAAGCCGATGGTTCGTACTGCAGCGGCTTCAGCGTCTTAGAATGAGCCCCGTCCCTTCGTGGTATATTGTTGTTGATCAAAGCTAAATTTGGATTAGCTTGTGTAATATCTTTGACTCAGCCTCATCATGTACAGCTGCGCACGCGGCTGCTGCACACCATTGTCCGCATCAGAAAACGTGTTCCAGAGAGTTGTCCAAGGTATAAATCAAAGTATCTCAGCATGAAGAGAAAATCATTCAGTAATGTGCTAAAAACAGGTTTCACACAATCACAAACACCGTATACACTTCCTGTTCAAACTCACTCACTACTGAGCGGAGGTGTGGCCACGACGCTGCTCTTTTATACTCCACAGCGGCAGAATCGTGACATCACGTTTAGAGAAAATAGTGTCTCAGCCAATAGCAATGCCTGATTTAAATTCAAGTGCAGTGTAACGTTTTGACCTGAAGAGGGCACTCCACTAACGGTTTTTGGTATAAAATGAATAGTTGTATAAAAATGTGCTAAAATACCAAAAACAAGACCCAGAAATGTAGACAGGACTATTAAAGACTCTTTTTTAAAGTTTATCGGTATAAAAAGTTGATTAGGGGGTAAGTTGCACAATAACACATCTTCTCATTCATTTATAAAAACTGCATTACTTATAATGATATACAGTAATTATGATATTGTTGTCATTCAATAAACTGAACTAAAATCTTAATCCTTAACATTGTTTTTACTATTAGTTAATGCGTCAGGGTTTTAAAGGGTTAAATATAATCATGTTTTATTACCATCTGAAAGTTCAAGTGGAAATGAGTGTGTTTAACAGTATTATACAATAATCTTACAAACCCAGTCAAAGCCTGCAACAAAATAATTATTCTGATCCTGTAATAAACACAGCTCAAAATCTAAGCAAAAGCAGCTTGTGTTCATTTGAGCAAAAGAGACAAAGCTCAGGAAGATGTAAACATAACTATAAGAGGCTGATCTGTTAAATTAAATCATCAGATTTGGACTCTGATTGTCACCAATTATTTCTACATCTTCTTTCACAGCTTGAATTCGAATAATATTGCCATGAAGAATCCTGTTGTTCACACTGTGGGGCCTTGTTGATGTACTCTACACCATAAGCTTCTTGTCTGTCTTTATTTTCCAATTCATATTCATTCGATCATCACTCAAGGCAGAAATGAAATTCTCCCTGCATTTTGAAGGCTCAATGTGTGCCATCATCAAAACCTGCGTGTGCCACCCACTAACATCTGTCATCTTTCACTCTTCACGCCCAACAGACTGAGCAAGTCCAACATGTTAGTCTCAGCAAATCTGCTGACACCAGAGATTCCTGATACTGTATATTACTTAATGTAGTTGTTTCTATCAATTAAACTATAGATTTTCCTGATTTTCCTAATACTGAGCCACGCCTGCCAGGTTCATGACATACTCGATTAAGGATTGGATTGTTTGTTATCTGATGACCTACAGTTTACTGGATTGGTGAAGTTATATTGGAGGCTGGATTTTATTCGCTTCTCAGTTGATGACCTTGAAACCTGAAATTGACCCTCTTTCCCTAACTGATGTTTTAATCTCTTGTGGAAATCATGCAAGCAAAGCATTGCTTATCACCATGTTGGTCCTCCATCCTTGCATTTCACCATGAAGTCATTCTTCTCTCTGAAAGAAAGAAATAAACAGGTAAAACATTTTACCTTTACCTTGTAAACAAGTTTCAAGACCTTACAGTTCTGTATTAAACACAGAAAGTCCAATAGAGTTCAGGGAAATTAGTTCCTGCAGAAGAGTTAAAAATCACAAATTATTAACTTGGGAGTCTTGGTGTTATTGTGATTAATGGGTCCATCCTCAAAGTAAAATTGTAAAGACTTTGAAGATCCCATCATCTATAATGAGTATCGTTAGAGAATCAGGAGAAATCACTGTTAGCAAGGGAAAATGTTAAAACTGGATGGTCATGGCAGACAGACGAGAAGCAGGACTATTTAGCTTGTTATCAGCAGGCAGTTCAAATAATCTCTGATGTATAAGGTTGCATTAGTATCTGTGTTGTGGTCAGCTTATACATCTGGAAAGACTCCATCAATGCTGAAAAATGCATAGAAGTGTTAGAGAAACATCTGATCCCATCTAGACAACATCTTTTTCAGGGAAGGTTTTGAATATTTCAGCAAGACAATGTTAAACCACAGACTGCATCATGGCTTCCCAGAAGAAGAGACTGAACTGACCTGCCTGCAGTTCAGATCTTTCACCAGTAGAAAACATTTGGTGCTTCACGAAATGAAAAATCCAGCCACAGAGACCTGCAACGTTCAGCAGCTAGAATCTTATATTAGACAAGAATGGGACAACATCTCTCTCCGATACCTCTAGCAGCTGGTCTCCTCACTTCTCAGATGTTTACAGACAGATGTTAAAAGAAGAGATTATGCAACACAATGGTAATCCTCCTCACCCTGTTTCAACTTTTTGAGATGCGTTGCTACCATCAAATTCAAAATGAGCCCATATTTGATATGAAATTGTAAAATATCTCAATTTCAACATCACACGTGTGTTTTATTGGGAATAAGATATGAGTTTGAGACTTGCCAATCACTTCATTCAGTTTTTAATCAACATTTTAGACAACATCCTACCTTTTTGGAACTGAAGCAGTAAGAAAATAATCATGGAAATCAGAAAAAAACAATCAAAACCAGAAAAATATTAAGACAAGGCTGTTTAAACAAAAAACAATAATTAAAGCTCATTCTTTTTGTACTACTTGTAAACAGCACAGTTCCCTGTTGGATTGTGGTATAGACTATCATCTGCATGTCATTTCCTGCTTGCAAACTGCAAAGACCCGTGGGATGCTATTCAAGCACTTCTCATAATCAGCGTTGTTACTTTCAATTGTGCTCTAATGAGTTTCTATAACAAGTGGGGGAATAAAAGGTGCAGCTGAAGAGCTTGTGGCTCGGCGGATGTGATTCACAACCACAACTGCTCCTACTAAAGCAGACTTTTTATCTGTGGCTGGACATGGGAGCTGATTTCCTGCTTCGTCTCAACTGCATTATTTAAATTGGTGTCTATTTGCCTGCGACAAGCAGAGATTAATCTTTCTGCTGGATTATAAATACAAGTGGGGGAGATTTTGTTTCTTTGAAAAAGCCAGCGCCACATAGCCCACCATAATAGCTCTGACCTTTAACGAGTAGAAACACTCCTAATCGATGATTCCATTTGCAGCAATTTCAGTTACCACCCTGCAGTCAGTTTTCTGATTAGTCTGAGGGACTTTTTAAGGCACCTGCTGGGTCTTATAGATTTTGTATTATTGAGAAAATAGTCTATTGGGTTATGACTGCCCTCCTTCAGTGAAGTCTGCTTTCTGCTTTGTGTTATGACCCTTCATTTCAAGCAGTTTTTTTGTGAGAATCCAGCATTTTACCTCAATAGCATATATGATTGAAAATCTCTTTGATTCTGAAACTATTTACTGTAACATTTTAGCAATGACGGTGGACAGGAATTTGGAATTTAAACAGAAACACCAAATGTGGCAAAATGTGCAGCATGTCATAACATTTATTCTATTTTATGTTAAGTTTATCCACATTTTAAAGGTGGTATATGGAACTTGAACAGCGTAACACAGCACAAAGCCTTCAGCCATCTGGGTGCCAGGCTCGTTAACCCCCCCGCATGCGCGCTCCGAAGCTGAGCTCGACCAGTATTCCTCACCAAACCAAACCAATCATGCTCTCCAGCCCCGCTGATCACACACTGACTCCGATAAAAGCAGTTCCTACCTGTTTGTAGCTCAATCAGCGATTCAGTCCATGGAGTTCATAGTTGTCTCGCGTCTCTTCTAGAGCAAACCAAAACTTCATGCAGTCCCTCCTAAGATCCTGTGTCCTCCTCAAACACCCTCTTGCACGCCTCACTTATCCAATAAAATTAAAAAAAGCAATAAAATCCTCCGTGGTGTGTCTTCTAGTCGAGTAGCCCGAAGCTCTTCCACTTCAGCAACATGTAGCTCTGTATTAGCTAGCTGCTAATAAAAACATTTCCACACAGAACTTGCTTGCCACATGGCAAGCAAATAAGGTATATAATCACCACATATCCCCGGTGCTGCCAGCTGCTTGACCTGCAGACTCCACAGTACCAGTCTCGCTGTGCCGGACTATTTACAGTATTAGGCAACCCACAATGGTGCCCACTCCTCTGCCAGCTATTCGCTGGTAGATGTAAACAAAATGCCAACGTCGTGCCCATCAAAATTAATATTTTATAATATTTTACTTATATTATAATTTTTAAAGGAAATAGTGTAATTTCATTCTACAACCCTCTAAACACCCCGTGGAGGCATTATTTTTTTTAAAAATCTTGCTTTTTATGAAAATATTCCATATCCCACCATTAAGACCCACTCCAATCATCTTTTGAGTTATTTTAAAACATTCTCAGTGGTCTTTAAATTAAGATTAGGGTGTTTTTACCCAAAATCACAAAACCTGGGCTATTGCTGAGCTAGCTCTCCGTTTATGCTAGCCTTACTGCTAGCTTACAGATAGCTTACAGCTAGCAGAGCAGTGACCCGCCCAGGGCCTTCTCTACGTCACAAACAGTCTTTTTTTAGACCGTATTTTTGCGTCGGATATTGATTCCCAGCGATTTGAATGCGGAAATACTCAGAAATGCAATTTTGAACTAAATTTTCCTAAGCTATGTCCTCTAGCATCAGAAAAACTCCCCAAGAACATGTTCACAACAGGAGGATCATGATTTTCTTTGAAGCCCATCTAGAACTTCTAATATTTTTGGTATCTTCTTGTTATTTAAGTTCCCCATGTGTCGCTAATGAAAATAACTGAGTAGCCCAGCAAATTAAGCTAATCTAAGTAGCTAAGCTATCTGTGCTTATTTATCTTCTTTAAAAATCTTGTATTGTTAAGACTATATTACTTACACAGACAAAAAAGTTATATTTTACTACAAGTTATTTTTATGTGAAATGTGAAATAAAAGCCAACCTAAATAAACAATTTTATCAATGGAAAATACAAATACCTGCAATAAATGGTTCTTATTATTTGTGTTTATATTAGAGAATGTGATTATCTTTAACAAATAATACCCCCACAACTTTAAACCTTCTGTCTGATTCCTGAGCATCAAGTTTTTTCATTTTATACAAGTTTCTTTACCTAAAGCAGTTAATATATTGTCTATTTCCTTGATTCTGAACTCCCATTTCTTCACAAACAGACCTTTCTTATAGCACATTGTTATTGCACTAAATCCTCATGAATGTACTTCACAATAAAAGCTCATTTGGCATCCTTCTCTTATGCAAATTTCTGGTACCTATTAATAAAACTGAAATTAGAGTCAAAAGGAAATGTGGTGAAATTTAATGAGAGTTTTTCTAGGACTTTCTAGGATTTTACTTTGAAGGGTTTGTGTGTTTCCTGTTGCACTAGGGTCCTTCTGAGCTCTTTATTTTCAGGGCTTTCGTTGTTTGCTCTTTTTAGTTGGTTTCTTTCTGCCCGTTTCACTCCTGCAAGTTTGCTTTTAGTTTTAGAATCTTATTATCTCATCATAGCCTCCCTCCTTGCTCCTTTTCTCCCCTCAGTCATCAACTTCTCAGTTGTGGCTAAACGGTGGCACAAAATGATAAAAAAATAAACAAGAGCATTATTATTCACTGCTTTTCACAGAAGTCGACGTTTTCTATAGGAGCTGATCTGGATGCATTTACAGCCAAACTATGACCTTTTTATAGAATTGGTCTGTTCAATGCACGTGCATGAGGATTATATGATCCATGCACAGTAAGAAAACTCAAGATATGACAGTTTACTCAATCAGCACACAAACTTCATCATGATGAGTTTACACACTGGTGTGGCTGAAAATAGAAAAGAGGTGAAACATTTGTTTGCACGTGTGACTCATATGCTGCTCAACCATATGAATGAAGTGAGGAAAAGAGGTGAAACGTAGTTCCTGATTTCACCTTCAACAGCTTCACACTGCTTGTGTGATTTCAACCCTAATTCAATGAAGCAGAGATGAGGTTTGGCTGGTGTGACGACATTCGCTGCTGGTTTAAAAGAAGTGATTAAAACAAGTTGCATGCAGTCTGAAGTAGTTGTTTTTGCATCTGGGGTAAACACACAAGCCTCTGTTGCTAGGGTAATCTCAATTAATCAGCACGGCTGGTGACAGGATGTGACTGGATGTATGTTGTTTGTCGCTAAAACGGCTGAGCTGAGAAAAAAAAAAAAAGCTTTTAGGAAGCGAGAAGACCAGCTGAGAGAACCATCCGCTTGCTGTCACAGATAATGCATCATGTAAAAAGATGAGAGGCCTTTTGAAACCAGCAGCTAACAGGATGTTTCATTTGACTCAATATGCCAATTTGAGGATATTTTTTGTTGTTTCATGATCAAAGAGGAAATAGGTTGAAGACTCACACCTGTCAAACTATCAGGGGAAAGAAAGAAGAAAATCATGGCATATTGATTGTATTTATCACCAGAAACAGCACCGACCAACTCATTATGTATCTTATTGTCTATAAAGTAATTAATTCTGCTCTGTTTGTGCCTCACATTGTCAGGGAATGAAGAATTTTTGGCATTTTAGGTGGACTGATGAGGATTCGCTCACTGTTCTTGATTTTAAAAATGACATATTATTTTGGCAGAGGTGAAACTTGAAGTCTTTGTTCTAACTGATATCAAATAAACTGCACCTCGTCAAAATAAGAGCACACTGAGTTAATTACAGTACTCACACTGACAGGCTCACAAAAATACTTTCATCATTCCATAGATTTGTTTTAATTAAAACAGTATGAAATAGGGGCTCAACAATTGTGAATAAGCCTTTTAAACATTATATTCAGCTGCTTTAATAATAAAAACTGGCTTTTTTACGGGGAGAACCATTAATGAAAATTTTTCAAAATTTTTTCTATTAAAATAGGTTCAAAAGTTTATGATTAATAAAGAAATATTATTGGCTGGTGTCTAATAAAAAATGTATATCTTTGTTATTTGTTCTGTTTTTTTTTAGAGTATTGAAATTTTCACTCTTGAATGTATCACTTTTTTTCTAATTTTGTAACAAAGTAATAAATAGAGCTGTTTTCCATAAAAACCTAGTAAGGATGTTGTATTTTGGTTTGTTTTTTTCCTGTTTGGGATCTTTTATTGTGTTGATGCAGAAAATAGTTATGATTGGAGTTCTGGAGTATAGGATTTGGAGGTGTAGAGGTGTTGTTTGTCAAGACGCAAGGCAGGCAGCTGCTCTGTGCCCACTAGATGATGAGAGAGAACTTTGTTTCAATAACTTATAATTTATCTGTTGTCAAAGCAAACGTTAACATGGGAAACACCAACTGAAAATGAAGAAGCGCTATTCAGCCTTCGTCATTTATTAATATTATAAACACTGGTTAAAGCAGGGCTCCAGGGACACTTCAATGCCGTATTGGCTGCCGGAGTGCAGGACATGCAGCTGCCATCTTGGAAAGGTCTTCCTACCTGCAGACACAAACCAAAACAGCGGCAGATATAAGATGCCTGAACTCTGTGTGGTGTATTCCGGTTCTATTGAGTAGACCACTGAAAGTCGGACTTTTCATAAGTAAGGACATTTGTATTCGTTGTACTTTGTGAATATAATAGTTAGTGTATTTACGTCCTTGGCTACATATTTAGTTCCAGTGTTCATCTGGCTAGGCTAATTGAGACTGTATTCCAAAACACTGATTTAAATTATGGCTGATACAAAACTCACAGTTTCAGCAGCTTTGGTTCATTATCAACAGAAATTCATCTTTTGTTAACGAATGAAATTTGATGGAAGAAGAAGTAAATAGGAAAATAGAAATAAAATGGGAAGATAGAAAAGAAGAAAAAGGAATAAACTAGTAAGAAGATTGAAAAAAAATGTTATTGACTCTTTAGTACAATGTTGAGACTCAGAGATGGAGTCATTCCATCCATCTTCGACTTCCCTGTTACTTGTCAAATAGATGTGTGTGAAGTGAAACATTACTCAAACCATCTTCATCCCTCTGACTGTGTGGATCATCTATCTTTCTTAAGGCCAGACTCAGTAAAGCCTCAGCAAGTGTGTAAAGTCTGGAGCAAGAGAAGAAGAACACCATGGCCAGACAAGAAAGGGTTAAAACCCCAGTGCAGAGTATTTAGAGAAATTTGAGGGGAAAGAAACTCATTATTGAGGAGCTCAAAGAGAGGCTTGATTTCTTATAATAAAATCCATAATAAAAGTAATAATAAAATCAGATATCATAGGCAGATTTGAACAGGTAAGTTTTGAGTCTGGACTTGAAGATGATGAAACTGTCAATATTTCTGATGTCTGGGGGAAGTGAGTTCCAGAGGCGGGGAGCAGAGCGGCTGAAAGCTCTGCTCCCCATGGTAGTGAGATGGGCAGACAGAACATCAAGATGGAGGGAGGCAGAAGATCTGAGGGAACGGGAGGGAATGGTAACACTGACCAGGTCTGAAATATATGGAGGAGAAAGGTTGTGGATTGCTTTGAAGGTATGGAGGAGAATTTTGAAAATGGGCCTGAATTTAACCGGGAGCCAGTGGAGCTGGTGGAGAACCGGGGTGATGTGGTGAAAGGATGGGGTTCTGGTAATGATACGGGCTGCTGAATTCTGGAGCAGTTGCAGTTTGTGAAGGAGTTTGTGGGGGAGACCGAAAATAAGTGAGTTACAGTAATCCAGATGAGACGTGACGAGGGCGTGGACGAGAATGGCGGCAGTGTGGGGGATAAGGGAGGAGTGAAGATGGTTTATAGATTGAAGATGAAAGTAGGCTGACCAGGTAATGTTATTGATGTGAGACTGAAAAGAGAGTGAGCTGTCAAGGATGACACCCAAACTGTTGACCTGAGGGGAGGGGGAAACTGTGGCGCCATCAGTAGTTAAAGAAAAACTGCTGCTTTTGGAGATAGTGGATTTGGTGCCGACAAGGAGAAGTTCCGTTTTATTGCCATTAAGTTTAAGGAAATTGGAGGTGAACCACGATTTGATTTCTGAGAGGCAGAGGGTAAGGGAGAAAGGTGGGAGAGAGGAGTTTGGTTTACTGGACATGTAGAGCTGGGTGTCATCCGCAAAGCAGTGAAACTGAATGCCAAATTTCCGAAAAATATTACCGAGGGGGAGGAGATAGATAATGAACAGGAGGGGCCCCAGGACAGAGCCCTGGGGCACGCCTGACTTGACTGGGGAAGGTCTAGAGGAAAAGGATTTTAGCTGAACCAATTGAGTGCCGCCGGTGAGGTAAGAGTGAAACCAGCGGAACCAAAAAATGAACGTGGAACCAAAACATGAGGCGAGCAGGTAGGTGAAGAAGAGTTTTGCCGATACATAGACAGGACGATCAAATTTTAAGAGTTAAAAGTGGTGATAAAATCTAGATGAAGGGACTGCACAATCTGACATAATCTGACATAAAAACACAAAAGGTTTGTCGGTGAGCAGCGGCTGCCAGACACGCCAGCGTTCACTCAGTGACTGGAAGAAGAGGTCCTTCCATTAAAAACGTTTTTTCTGAGGTTTCTGTTGAATGTTTTGGCTCCATAGGTGTCCTTAACTTCATAGTGGGTGTGAAAACAGATCAACAACTTCTCTTTAAGATTTTAGCTCTCAAACTACGCAGGTGGCGATAACACTCGTTCTCCCGAGTTGGAACGGCCTGTATCTGTTTCATCACAACTCCTTTGTTCGTTAGTATTCGGCAGCTCCCACAGTTGAAACCACGTCTAGCATGCTGCTTGCTAAAAGCTGTAGCATAAGACGTAGCAAACAGGAAGACACGACATCTGACGCTGTCTTGTGCAGCAGGGCAGGAAACAGTATACCTTGCGCTCATAGGCTAGTTTTTTAGCCAATCTGAGTCCAGCAAATTTGAATAATGAATGTTAATGAGGTGCAGCCCGAAAGCCTAAAGAATCTTGGTGCAGATAGATTGAAAGGTCTGTTAATCAGTGTTTCCTAACGTTTTTTAGATATTAAATGTTTCATATTACAGGTTAATACTTCAGAAATAACCACAAAGTCATGAAATTTGTGTGAACTGGCCTCTTTAAAATTTCAGATGGACTTAATGTTAAAACAGGACCATGAGTACACAGAAGACTTCAGGGAGTTTGTCCTCACACTCCATCTCCATGGTCCTACAGGTACCTCAGAGAGACTTGACGTTTTCCCCTCCCACATCCACATACATATGTATTTTTCTGAAGTTCCACCTCAGATGCTGTAGTTTGGGTCTGTCCCACATGTATCATGTAATTTCAACTTTTGACAAAGGCTTATTTTACTTTATGAAAAGTAAAAATAAAAACTAATTGAGGAGAATTTCAGAATGTAAAACACAGTCCCTTCAAAAAGCACTGAGCATTTAACATATTTAGTTTGAATAATTTATAACCCAAAAAGGCTAAATGACTAACATTTATTCTTTGTAATAATGACCAATAATTTCATCAATGTGCTTTTGTGGGAAACACTTGTAGTTAGTTGTAAGTATCCTGATCACAGGCAGAAGCTTGTTGCTTTTTTCCGAGAGGGAACTTTAAACATTAATCGACTGCATCAACGATCCAAACTGGGTTTAGAATTCATGTAATGCTTGGCTAACATCTGCATAAAAAATATCTGCAGGTAAAAGTGAAATTAACTGCAGTGCAACGCAGGATCGCTATTAATGGGGTTTTCATTGGAACCAGTGTGCAAACTCAGAGGCAGAGTGGTTAATGTGGAACAATTTTAATTATAAAATGAAAAGCCCAAGGCAGCCAAACAAAAGAAAAATGACAAAATGCTGTGGCATGAGGAGACCATGTGAAACAGGAAAGCAAAAACTGGAAAAAAAACTGAGAGTTTCTCACAGATGAGTTACAGGTGGGCAAAGGGCTGAGGAACCAATTGTTAAATGACTGGCAGCGTACTAAACAAATGGAAAACAGGGAAATATCTCAAATTAAACAAAGGCAGGCATGACTGAAGAATAATAATCTCAAAACATGAAACAAACAAAAAAACCCTCAAACTATGACAAGATCCACAAAAGAATCAAATGAATGGATCAGTAACGCCACAGCTAAAATCCAGCATGTCTTTTTAGTTGTTTTGGTTGCTGCAGAAGCTAATCAGTCCTCACAGATGAGGATTCTCCACAAACAAAGACCAAAGAATCAAAAATTTAGTTGTAATCATGAATTTCAAAGATGAGACAAAAAGCAAAATCAGAAACGAGCATAGTTAATAAAAATTTTCAAAAAGTAACACGTGTAAAAAAAAAAGGAAAAACCATGAAGACAAACGACCTGTCAAAAGATGATCAACCCAAGTGAATCATCCTAGATGAAATGTCAGTTCAGAAACAGAAAGCAATTATTATAACTTTATAGAGATTATGTGCAGTACAAATAATTCTGCCTATAATTTCTAATCAAACAAGAAATTCTCACAACTAAATGACAGATAAGACCACAATAAACTTTTAAAATAAGATGCACAACCAAAAAAATGAATTGTGTATTTGTCAGTTCAGTTCATTTTTTATTATATTTTAAGTGTCAGTTCAAAAGAAAAGCCATTTCAAGGCACTTTACAGAAGTATAAAGTTAGTTGGTAAAAGGTGAAACATTTCCTAAGGAACCAGCGGAGTGTGCTGAATCCTCAATTGAACATAATCCTCATCCTGAACAAGCACAGAATGATGACAGTGGAAAGGAGCGACTCCCTCTTAAAGCAGTACTGAATAACTTTTCTGCAGTCATGTCTCAGACGGTTGTTGCTTGAACTGGTGTTTTGCAGAAATATGCTACCTGTTGCCGTTCTACAGTCTTGACTTCAATAAACAGATTTATTGTTTATTTTGTTTCTATATTTTTCTGTAAATACATTTTATCTATTAAATAAATTCCTTCAGCACAGGAATACTAAATATGATGTTATTCATTGACAGAGCAACAGGCAAATGTTTGGACACACCCAGAGGAGAAGGACCCAACAATGGCAGATAAGGACCCAGAGGGCTTTTATATAGAAAATATCTGGGAAGGATCATAAAACACACTTGCCATAAACAAGAATACTGTAGAAACTTCTAATGACATTTCATTATGAAATAAGTTGTCATTTCGTACTATGGCGGCATTTTTCTTCAGGGCAGCATAAATCATCAGAACACCACTTCCTGCTGCAACCCAAATTACGGAGGTTATTTAGTTCATTGCAAAGCCATCTGAGGCACACAGACTGATGTCTAATATGAAGATCAACATGTTTTTCGGTGAGTATCCACTTAGACAAGTTTTATAACTGTAGCTTGAAGTTTTAAAAGTTATTTTGTACAGCTTTAACAGAGTCAGAACCAGGATGACAGTTGAAGTTAATGGCAATATTTAAAATAAATACAAACATGGAGAATAAAGACAGCAGAGTGAATAAATGTGTTCATTAAGTCCTCTAGCAGTCTAAGCCTATAGCAGCATAACTAAAGGGATGGATCAGTATAAGCTGTATTCTTAAAGCTACACAAGGTTTCTGCCTCACGGATAGAAAGTGGAAGCTGGTTCCACAGGAGAGGAGCCTGACAACTGAAAGCTCTTCCTCCCATTCTACTTTTAAAAACTCTAGGAACCAGAAGCAGACCTGCAGTCTGAGAGCGAAGTGCTCTCTGAACATACGGAACAATAAGATCTTTAATATGGAGCTTATAATAATAATAATAATAATAATAATAATAATAATAATAATAATAATAATAATAATAATAATAATGCATTTTATTTATAGGCGCCTTTCTGGACACTCAAGGTCACCTTATAACAACAATTAAAAACACAATTAAAATACAAGTTAAAAACAGCATATAGGTAAAAAAAAAAAAAAAAAAGCTTGGTCATTCAAGGATTTAAATTTAAATTTGAAACTTTATTTTGGATTTTATGGGGACCTACTGAAGTGATGCTAAAACAGGAGAAATGTGATCTCTCCTTCTAACCCTCATCAGAACTCTGGCAGCAGCATTTTGGATCAGCTGGAGGTCTTTTACAAAACAAGCTAATAAACAGGTCTCAGTGTGACTGTTTGCAACAAACAAATGCAGAAAAAACTATTAACATTTTACAGTTTTCTCTCAGGTTAGTAATTTAAAGTAACACTGAGTGCAAACACTGTTGTCTGCAACTTTAACATATTTGTTATTGCAGCAGAGTCAGTTTCTCCAAATCACATTTCCTTTGTTTCAATTTACATTTTAACTCAAAACTTAAATGCTAAAAAACATTTAAAAAATTCCTGCCAGGATATTGCATTTATCTGCTTTGCAGGAAAATGATTTTACAAATATGGTGTTAATAGAATCAATTAATTAATAAACTCTTAATTAATGAAACTAAATGAACAAACATTAAGACAACCCGTTGACCTATGACTCAGATTGTGAAAATATATATATTGTTTGTCTCAAATTGAAGAATATGACACAACTTCTGTAACCGACTTTAGAAAAAGATGCAACTCCAACTATATCAAGAGTTTTTTAATCTCAAGAAAACAAAAAAATAGAAAATTTACGCAGTGAATTACCAGAATTACACCTGTTTATATATCAAATGACTCATTGAACCTTTTCGTGTCGGGATCGGATAAAAATCACAACATATCCTGAGTTTCAGCTTCAAGCTTTTTATGCAACCGTCTCAACGTTTGGTTAAATGTTATCACAGCGTGTAAGTATTTTCTTAGAACAGGAAAGCGTTTAAATTTTAATTGTTCTTAAAGTACTTTGGCCTGTTTGACTGCATTCTCACAGAGTCTTGGCTCAGTCAGCCCAAATCAGAACAGATGGAGCGATGATGGTGTGTGTGTGTGGGGGGGGGGGGGGGGGGGGGGGGGGTAGTTCTGGAGTTAAAAGGATGTTATGCTGCAAACATTTATGGCCTACCATGTTTGGAAACCTCTTGGACAGACGATGCATTTTAGACAACCATTGAGGGAATGTTAAGCATGAAACACCAGGGATGAGGTGAGCACATACACACACACACACAAAACATAGTCAATCAGGAGTTAAGGTTGCCTAGCAGCAATCATAATGCACCCTATAACCTTCCTCTTCACTCTTCTCAGAAAAACTCTCCGCTGTGCCTCTGCGAGCTCTGCTGTTCGGGAGAAACGGATGTGATGAAGGTAATCAGATGGATTGTCTGCTTCCAGCTTTTCTGTTCTGTGCAAATTTATTCTTTTCACCGTTGTGATAATAATCCAGAGAGTACCACTGTACTGACAGCACATGGCCCATAACTTTCATCATAATTACAGCACAGCCTATTACACAGATAGCATCACTGTGTGCTTTATCGACATTTGTCCTCTAACGGCTGCTTCTTCTGGTCCAGACAGAAAGAATCACAGTTTTCATGTAAGTAACAACCGAAACAAAAGTTCGAAGCAATTGAGTTACATTAGCTTGTTGCATAAAGACCTACTCTGATGAAAATCATGTTTTTCATGTTGCTAACATGTTCTTGTGGTATTTTTCTGATGCTAGAGGACATATTTTAAGAAAATGAAGCTCAAAATTGCATTTCTGAGTATTTCTGCATTCAAATTGCTGTGAATCACTAGCAAATGCAAAAATGCGATTTAAAAAAGACCGCGTTTGTGACGAAGAAAAGGCACTGGGCAGGACACAAGCTCCTGTGCCGCTAGCTGTAGCACTAGCATAAATAGAGAGCTCTTAGCAACGGAGAGAGGCGGAGAAGATCCTTCGCATCAATGGTTCCGCCCACAGCACAGAGGGGAATTGCTAATCAGTTACGCAGAAACTACATCTTAGAAAATGACACAGGTTTTGTGATTTTGGGTAAAAACGGCATAATCCTAATTTAAAAAAACACTTAAAAATAGCTCAAAAGATGATCGGAGTGGGTCTTTAAGTATATGCCATTAATATATAAATATTTTTCTCTAAAGCACAAACAATTTCCTTTCTTCCTATCTTTTCATATCTTCCTACTTTGCATGCAAGAGGGTTTTAATCCCAGCTGTCAATCTAAAATGCCACAGTATGATGCGAGGTGTGTGTGGCATGCAGCTTGCAAAAGCACACCCTTTCCTACCGCTCTGATTAGCTCTGGGCAGCTCGGAAAACCTGATAATTGTGTTTTCATGCTGTTGTCATGAAACTCTGCAGGTTCACATTAGGGTAGGAGAGGAGTCCTGCTGCACTTTGACACAATCATCCTCCTCGTTATCCTCGTTAAGTGTTTATGCAATTAAAACACACATTGCAAAACGGCAACAAACTCGTCTTATTTTATTTACACATTGAAAAACTGCAAATAGTAACACATTTTCCAGTCCAGGTAAGAGTTTGGACATGCTTTTTAAGCCATGGTGGAAAACAGAGAAGATTTACTTTACTTAGACTGAGGTTTATTAATACAAGCACTTCAAAACAAGTTGTTTTGTACACTTAAGTTATTGCAGGGTGAAAACCACAGGTTTAAAATGCAGGTAGCTTTTAGAAGCAATAATTTGCATTTTCTCACTCATATCATGAAAAACATTTTTAAACCCAGCATTATACCTAAAAAAATGATACTGAGATTATTGTTGCTAAAACATCGATTTTTAAAAAACTGGAGACTCTAAATAGTTGGATGAACCTAAAAAAGAAATGCTTTGCATCCAGTCAACGCACACTTTGAAGGTCTAAACTTATGTTTCTTTGGGGGGTTTGTTTTGCAGAAATGACAACATAAGGAAAACTAAATAAATAATATATTTCTCCAAAGGGGGCTGTGAAGCTTTTTCTCTCTGCCGACCACAAAAACATCAAAACCTTTTAATATAAAGGAGATTGTTATTCCGCTCCAGCCCCCTCACAAAGTGCAACTCTGCTGAACCTCCCTGACATTATTCTGACACAGCACAACATTTTGCAGCATGCACATAATCACTCTGTGATAGTAGTTGAAAAATTTGTTGCATGTATTTTAGGGGTTTAAATTGAATGAAGAGCAACAAGTTTGAGCATGCCAGACACCCCCCCGCCATCCTCTTTCTTTCTTTCTTTCTTTCTTTCTTTCTTTCTTTCTTTCTTTCTTTCTTTCTTTCTTTCTTTCTTTCTTTCTTTCTTTCTTTCTTTCTTTCAATAAAGCAGTCGGAATTGATGTGCATACAACAATCACTGCAATGTTTGGCTTGTTACTTTTATTCATTGTGATTTTATTAAGATGTTATTTTTGTTTATTACAACTGTTTGAATCTGCAGACACAGCAAATGAGAGAGGAAATGAGAAAAAAGAAGAAAGAACAGAAAAAAAAGATAATAACAGGTAGAAGAGAAGGTGGGAGAAAGAGAAATCTGCTTCTACACCTGCTGAGAGATAAAAACAAGAGCAGAGACACCACAGCATCGACCAACATCTATATGTGTGGCCAGGGCTCAGGTGGTAGAGCGGGTCATCTGGTAACTGGTTTGAATCCCCGCTCTGCCGAGAGAAAAAGATCGCCTGACCGTTGTGTCCTTGGGCAAGACACTTAACTTACTTTGCCTGTTTGGTGGTGGTCGGAGGGTCCGGCGGCGCTAGTGTCTGGCAGCCTTGCCTCTGTCAGTGTGTGTCCCAGGACAGCTGTGGCTACAACATGTAGTTCATCATTATAAAACGTGTGAGTGTGTGTGTGAATAGATGAATGAGATATTGGAGTGTGAAGCACTTTGGGGGTCATAGGACCTGAGTAAAGCGCTATACAAGTACACGGCATTTACCATATTTAAACACTGATAATGTCATTGTGGACACAAATGAATAATGACACTGCTTAACACACAACATCCCCAGCGGTAGCTGCAGCTCAAGTCAGTGAGTGTCTGTGAACATCTGTGTGCACACCTGTGTGCATGGACGCGCCTGTGACCATAAGGTTTCTCCATAAAATTATTTGACAGTGGGTCTGGAAAGCCCAGGCCCCAGACACCAAAGCAGACCACAAGGGAAGCCCAAGGGATCCAGGCGCGGCCAGACCAGTAGAGCCTAGGCAGTCCACCACAGGGGCAACCAAAGCCCCCTCCCAGACAAAACCATAAGCAACCTCCAGCGCAGCCACCTTGCAACCGCAGTACAGGTGCCCAGGGAGCCATGGCAAACGATCCCACAGGCCCCACCAGCAGCCAACCACCCACAAGTACCTCAGGACGCAGATCTGAAGTCCAAGACCTGAGGGCAGCCCCCCCCCCGAAGCAGGTATCTGACGGATCTAGGAAATGCTCAGCCCACCAGCCAGCCACCAGGAGCAGGCCAGTACACACCCCAAGCACCCAGCCCAAAACTCTAGAAACCCCCATTGCATCAGCTGGTGAGGGAAACAATAAGCAGTGGGGAGCTTAAGGAGAGTCAGGGAGCGAGAAGCCATCAGGGACAGTACCGCACTCTGCCACGGGGTGGCGCCACTCTGCCCGGGGGGGTATGCTGGGGGAGCCTGAACGGAGAGAACGGAGCAGCCCGGGTGGGCTGCTCCGCTCTGCCTCCGTGCTGCCTCTATATGGGCTACCATATAGAGGCCCACAAAGGGGCCCATACGGACACCCTGGAGGTGTTGGTCTCTGAGGTTTTTGGGGGGGCTGGTGGTGGTTGTGAGGCGGGGAAAGGAGCACTCTTCTGGGAGGAGAGTCTGTCCGTATGGGCCCCTAAATGGGCCTCTATTTAGTTCCCGTCACGGACACTTTGGGGTTGGGGGGTGATTGGTTCCCCCCAGGTTCAAATCAATATTGGAAAATTTTCAATCCATTTTCAACTATGTCATATAGAAAACTGTGCTGAATAAGAATATCTTGGTCCCATCTCAAAGGCACTGATTTGAAGGCCTGTGATGCGTTCAAGTGCCTTTTTTCGCTCCTTTTTCCCTCCTATTTGAATTTGCCTTGACCCAGGAGGCTGAAAACCGGATGGGTGTATTTGGGGGGTGTGCCGATCCAGCATGTGCAGTATTTTTCCAAAACTCCCAAGTTTAAGGGTCAAATGAGGGCGTGACGCACTCATCAAAGGCACTAGGCCTCAGAAGCCTGATAGAGTGTCTTTTTCACTCCTATTCTAATGCGCTTTGAGCTAGAAGGCTGAAAACGGAGTATGTGTATCAGCAGAGCGTGCCAATCAAGGAAATATCTTGCTCATTGGGAAACTCCCAAATTTTGGGGTCAAAAAAGGGGGCGCGAAGCACTCCGCTTCCGTGAGGGCTCCCTTATACTGTAAGTGCCCATCTGAACAGAGTTGGGACTTGTCAGTGAAATTCAGTGTCTTTTGCCTGCAGCTGTCACTCCCTTTGAAGCCTAACGATCAGCCATCCACTTAAAGATTGGCCATCCACTTAATTGGGGTGAAACAAAGTTCGCGCACACAGTATGGAGGCTAAAACTCTGGGCCTTTTCAGTGAAATCAAGTGTGGTGTGGTGGTGGTGGCTCTGCGGGGAAAGGAGCACTCTTTTGGTGGGAGAGTCCTGTTCGTATGGGCCCCTGTTTGGGCCTCTATTTCGTCCCCGTCACGGACAGAGACCCCAGACTCAAAAAAACCATAGAAGCGGATGAGCTTGGGGTGGGCCCGAGGCCCATCCGAGCGAGGAGCCCATACGGACAGAAAGAATGCCCACCCGGGCACTCTTTTTGGGGGGATAGTCTGTACGTACGGGCTCCTATATAGGTGTGTCACGGAATATTACACGGAAATCCAACATGAATGTAGCATGTGGTAAAGCTGTCCGTATGGGCCCCTATTTCGTCCCCGTCACGGACAGAGACCCCCGACTGGTGCTCGTGAGAGCTACTCTTACTTCCACTAGTCAGACTGCCTGGGCATCTCTGTCCGTGAGGGCTACTCTTAGGCCCACTATTTAGTCGCCCTCACAGACAGAGACCCTAGACTCAAAAACCATCGGAGCGGATGAGATTGGGGTGGGCCCGGGACGTTATTTCTCCAGTGTTTCTTTTTAAAGGTGCCCTGCCATAACAAAAGTTTTTATGTTGAATATTTTAGGTCCAAAGGTGTTCTTTTACACTGGGTGTGAAAATTGCACAATAACGTCTCTGTTTTTTCACTTAAAGGAGGCAGGTACGGGACCAGGCAGGTTTAAAAATCCTATCATTGTAATGTCACACTGATTATGCTTATTAGTATTCATTAGCTCGTGCAGTTGAGACCACGCCTACAAAGTTAACTCAGCTGTTCAGTAGCAAATATGGCAGACCTTCAGTGTTTTGTGCTATGCTCCAGTTGGATTTACACAGTGTACATATTGCTGAAAAATCCAGACTTACAGGTCAAATGGCTTCAGATTATTTTTGGAGAGACTCCCAGAACTTTTAGATAACTCAGCAGCGAGGTCTGAGGGGGCCTCTGCCATTCTGCACGGATTCCTGATAAAATACTGGGACCTTATCTGCAGACACCTCCTTGATCTCAAAATTAAAGTTCCATCTCTGCTGGTCCTGTTTGGAAATCTTTCATGACTTGGCTTTATGCAGGATGTTATTAGGTATGTTACATGGATAGTTGTAGCACTGTTGTGTAGCGTGGGGAGGATACATGAAGCTGTTAGCCAATCTGAGTCCAGCGAATTAGCATAATGAATATTAATGAGTACAGGCTTGAATCAAGGTCAATTTTCAAGCAAGCAGATTACTGTGAACATGAACGGCTGGAAGTTTGTTTTTCCTGATTTTTAGACATAAAATATGTCAGATTACAGGTTAATACTTCAGAAATAACCAAAAAGTCATGAAATTTGTGTGACAGCGCACCATTAATTCTAACTTTGAGCTTCACTACAAAAGTACAATATTTCAGAAAGCCCCTCTGAGGTGATTTTACAGTTTTTTAGTATTCCAAGAACTGTAAAGCATGTTTTTTTCTTTTTTCTGTAATTCTAAAATGTTTTACCATCTGTTCAGACATTTTTTTGAGAATTTACAATGTTCAGTGTTGTTGTAATTTCCAGACGTTCTTGTCTTTTGTTTGCTTGTTTTGCACCTCAGAGCATATTTTCCTATTATTTACTCATGATGAATTCAGAATTCCTTAACATAAACATTTTACTTACTGACTGTACTGTTTTTCCCCTGAAGCATTTAAAGCATGTTTAAATATGAAAAATGAAGACACCACTCGACTGTACAGGTGCATCAGCTGGGACGTCAGTTCTGCCTGGGATTGTTGAGGATTTTAAGGTGATGCTGGATACTTTATATTATATACAGTGGGGCAAAAAAGTATTTAGTCAGCCACCAATTGTGTAAGTTCTCCCACTTAAAAAGATCAGAGAGGCCTGTAATTTTCATCATAGGTATACCTCAACTATGAGAGACAAAATGAGGAAAAAAAATCCAGAAAATCACATTGTCTGATTTTTAAAGAATTTATTTGCAAATTATGGTGGAAAATAAGTATTTGGTCACCTACAAACAAGTAAGATTTCTGGCTTTCACAGACCTGTAACTTCTTTAAGAGGCTCCTCGGTCCTCCACTCGTTACCTGTATTAATGGCACCTGTGTGAACTCGTTATCAGTATAAAAGACACCTGTCCACAACCTCAAACAGTCACGCTCCAAACTCCACTATGGCCAAGACCAAAGAGCTGTCAAAGGACACCAGAAACAAAATTGTAGACCTTCACCAGGCTGGGAAGACTGAATCTGCAATAGGTAAGCAGCTTGGTGTGAAGAAATCAACTGTGGGAGCAATTATTAGAAAATGGAAGACATACAAGACCACTGATAATCTCCCTCGATCTGGGGCTCCACGCAAGATCTCACCCCGTGGGGTCAAAATGATCACAAGAACGGTGAGCAAAAATCCCAGAACCACACGGAGGGACCTAGTGAATGACCTGCAGAGAGCTGGGACCAAAGTAACAAAGGCTACCATCAGTAACACACTACGCCGCCAGGGACTCAAATCCTGCAGTGCCAGACGTGTCCCCCTGCTGAAGCCAGGACACGTCCAGGCCCGTCTGCGGTTTGCTAGAGAGCATTTGGATGATCCAGAAGAGGATTGGGAGAACATCATATGGTCAGATGAAACCAAAATAGAACTTTTTGGTAGAAACTCAACTTGTCGTGTTTGGAGGGGAAAGAATGCTGAGTTGGATCCAAAGAACACCATACCTACTGTAAAGCATGGGGGTGGAAACATCATGCTTTGGGGCTGTTTTTCTGCAAGGGGACCAGGACGACTGATCCGTGTAAAGGAAAGAATGAATGGGGCCATGTATCGTAAGATTTTGAGTGAAAACCTCCTTCCATCAGCAAGGGCATTGAAAATGAGACGTGGCTGGGTCTTTCAGCATGACAATGATCCCAAACACACCGCCCGGGCAACGAAGGAGTGGCTTCGTAAGAAGCATTTCAAGGTCCTGGAGTGGCCTAGCCAGTCTCCAGATGTCAACCCCGTAGAAAATCTCTGGAGGGAGTTGAAAGTCCGTGTTGCCCAGCGTCAGCCCCAAAACATCACTGCTCTAGAGGAGATCTGCATGGAGGAATGGGCCAAAATACCAGCAACAGTGTGTGAAAACCTTGTGAAGACTTACAGAAAACGTTTGACCTCATTGCCAACAAAGGCTATATAACAAAGTATTGAGATTATTTTTTGTTATTGACCAAATACTTATTTTCCACCATAATTTGCAAATAAATTCTTTAAAAATCAGACAATGTGATTTTCTGGATTTTTTTTCCTCATTTTGTCTCTCATAGTTGAGGTATACCTATGATGAAAATTACAGGCCTCTCTGATCTTTTTAAGTGGGAGAACTTACACAATTGGTGGCTGACTAAATACTTTTTTGCCCCACTGTATATATATATATATATATATATATATATATATAATATATATTATATTTTATATATATTTTTGTGAATTTTTAAATCTGTTTGTTTTAAAATGTCAACTAAATAATTTTATGGTTTCGTCAAAATGTCTGTTACACAGGCTTTTTTGTTGTTGTTCTTTTAAACATTTAATTTACTTATTTTTTTCTCAACTATCCACACCTGCAGCTTATCTGGGAGCTAAAGCGGCACTCCAATGCCAGATCTTTGTGATGCTGACACAATATCCTGAAAAGGCTATGATGTAATGAGTATTCCTTCTAAGATTCATCAGCATGTTGCCCTCACTCAAAACCCAGTCACCTGTAAACTCACCTGCCTGCCCACTCTCCACCATTCCTCTTTACTCAAACACACCTTGATTTTACTTCGCTCTCAGAACCTAAAACAAGAAATCATTCAAGTCTGAGTCCTCAAGGTCCCTTATCCAGCACACTCATCATAATCACTGAACCTTTTAAATATTCGTTTGTTTGGCTGTTTTTCTGTCTAATGCAGAACTCCAAAATCATGACATCTTCTATTCCGGGCACAAGTTTTTCATTACAAACGATCCCAACAAATGGTCTAAAAATGACAAGTAAAAGCTGCTTAGATTAGTCTGAAATGTGGAGGTTGTATATAGTAAAATACATATCCAAATTTAAGCTAAAGGCCACATATGCTCCTTTAGACTGCATTTGCATGACTGCCTGCTGATCCCAGTGTTTAAACTGAATAAGCAGTCAGTCATCACACGTTTCCTAGAAGTCGATGACATTCGAAGGACATCAAATAAGCTGCTTTTTTGCAGAAGAGAAGCTTAACCCAGACTCCAAAAGATGCTTCATAATAATTGCTCTGGGGCTTTCTTCTCATTAATTGGCTCTGTGTTATCTTTAAAGGAACATAGAAGCAGTGGAGAAAGCAAAGACGCTGGCGGCTGTAAATGTTGAGGTAATTTAACGTGTTATGGTGTTCGAACTAAAAGAAAACATTCCTTATGTTGTTGAACACTGACATAATAAAACCTTTAAATGTTCATTGATTGCTCACAATAAAGTCAAAAGAGAGAAATATTTGCTTTTGTATCTCTGTAAAATTGCCAAGAATGTTGGATTTCTAACAGTCAAAGCCCACTGAGCATCTTACATCATGATCAGCGTCAGAGATGCCCAAGAGTGCCAACAATGGATCTCATTATAGCTGCCAGTTATTAAAAGACAAACAAAAATACTCTCTACACGCTTGCCAAGAAAACTAAACAAGGAAGTAGATATTCAATAAAGCCCAGTTAGAAAAACTCAGAGTGAACTGCCAGAATTTGAATTAAATTTTACCTGACCATCATTTTGGTTGCTGTTTTTTTTTTTTTTTTGTTTCGTCACATACATGTTTTTTATCTTGCATTTTAAATTCTAGCCTGGTTCTATTCATCCACATTCTGTGCTTTTCATGTCATACCTGTTACCCAAAAGCATCTGAGGCTCTCAGAAAAAGGGCCATCTGTCATTGGCAGACTCGCTGCATGGTTCTGATGAGCTACTATAAATATGATCGGGACATATGTGATGGAAACACATAAGTCTGTGGAGTCTGAAAAGGATGACGTGACTGTGAATCTGGTAATGTGTATACTGACTGCACATCTCAGTGGTTCAAATGTAAATTCACTTTGCGGAAATACAAATTAATTAGCTTAATAGAGTGGCTAAGCAGGGTGAGTGCTGAGACATAATCCTGAAGGTGAGAAAGCAATAATGGATTCTGCTTCTTTACAAAACATCAAGCACTGCGCAGATTGCTCCTCACTCCTGATCAGATCTTCATTTACAGCTCAGTGTTATGGACAATTGATTTCCCTGATGTCCAGAGCAGCCTCATCCATCAGTGCAGGAGTGTGTGTGTGTTAATACCACAAACTAAGGCCAGCTGTGCCTTTCAGCATCCCCTTCCTATCTTCCATGTTCCTGTCTGACCTATTTTCCTATATACAGTCAGGCCGCTGGGAGAGGAAACAGACCAGATGTGAACTGGATCTGTGTTGAGGTGTTTCAGGTCAAACAACTTCCTAAATATGCCGCAAAACTCACAAATATCACAACAAAGCAGCTGTTGTTCTTGAGCATTTTACTGTATTTTATAGGTGAATGTTTGAGATTGAGACTTGAATCAATAACACAGTTTATGAAAAGCTTAACCTGCAACTTATCTGAGCTTGGGAGAGTAATTAAACCCACTTTTGAAAATAAATATTATTGGATATAAGGAAAGAAGGAAAAAAACATTTCTGACTGAGTTGGTGGCAGAAAAAAACAACAAGAACATCTTTTTAGCCTGCAAGCTTTGGAATTTTAAACAAGCCATGTTGGACCAACCTGAATTATTTGACTGACAGGTAGGATAGTCATATCAACATTACAAGCTATTACTATTATTAGCTATTATTATTATTAGCTATTACAAAGTGTATTCATACTTCCAGTGGTTGTGTTTACTAGGATCTTTTTTATCTTATTTGGGAAAGGCAAAGTTGGGTGAATGTCCTGAATAATTTCCTTTCTAAAATCTCTGGTTTAAACTGCCAAGATCATGTTCCTACAAACTATTAAGATATCAGGTTATCGTGTTGAGTATAACACAGAGCTTTTTGAAGTTATGCCCCAAAATGGACAGGGAACGTTTTTAATGTTTAGCTCGAGAAGCATCCTGTCAGCTCATTGGTCAGTCAATGAAACCTCCGCTGGTTGGTCCTCGTCAGAGCGACAGCGATGAAAAGTTGAAATGTTCTCAACTTTTTGGGATCGCATCACAGGCCTGCGTGTGCACGATACATGCATGAGCACGAAATTTCAAATGCACGATTTTTGCTTTTCGCACATCAACAGGGAGACTTGTGATTGGCGGAGAGGCGATGTCGCCTCCTGTGTGTCTAGCCCCTCAGTCACAAAAGTCTTTAGTTGCAGTCAATTTGAAGCATGATCAAAAATCAGGTGCAGACGGAGTTAAGAGTATCTGACAGGGCATCAACCCCACAATGACAGAAGAAGTAATCCAGAACATGGACAGTCTTTGAAAGGTGTTGGCGAAGATTTCAGGTGAGTTTTAAGTACACAGTCATCTCGCCATTAGAGTTTAAATGTCAATGATGATTTTGACATGGAGCTCACATGCACTAGCGTTGCATGTTCAATCAGACGGCCTCAGAATCAAATGATGATGTGCCAAAAGATCTGTATGGTCAAAATTACAAATAACAACACATGCATGTTGAACAACATACATCCTTCAGTGGTCGAATAAGGACATGATTTAGGTCTGATGTCCATCAACAATGACACCTTCAATTTAATTACTGGTTTAACATTTATCTGTTTGAATTATTTTCTTGGCTGAAGTGATTTCTGCAAAACAAACTTATAATAATAAAACACACGGATTAGTTCAGCCTGGGAACTTTTAAGATGTCCTGGAGGAAGTTTGTGGCAGTGAGGTTGAGGTTACCTGGGTGACTTTATTCTTCCTGTTACCACAGCAACCCACTGTCAGATAAGCAGTAAAGAAATGAAAGGATGGGTAGAATGAGAACAGTAAAACAGGATTGTCAAAAAAAAAAAAAATCATGCTTGAGGAAGATTAAACTTAAAAACATTGAAACCGCAACTCAATTTTTGCTATTTAATACGATAAAACATGCAAACCTGTTAAGACATTTCAACAAAGACTAAATGTCTGTATCAATTTTGGTTTTACAATTTGAATCTTTTGAAACATTGTTGTTGTTTTTTATCCCAATAAGTGCAGAAATGTGTAGACATTCATTTAGCAGGCTGCCTGTGCTCAAATGGGAACTGTGCCTTTTTAGCAAACCTTTTAATAAATAATCAGCACCACCATGCAGCAAGATGTGTGAAAAGGTCTGGAGATGATTTTAATGAAACATGAATGGCATAAAAATACAAGCGAGCCTTCGTTGTAGAGGGTGAAACAAACACAATCTTGTATTTCTTAAAATAAACAGCTGCACAAACAGACTGAAAAGGTGGATTAAACAACAAATAAAGTAAACAGTGAGAACTATTTAGCAAATTTCAGCACATGGACACGTGTTTTTTTAAGCCTGGTTAGGTTTTTGTGTCTTCTTTCATGCTCTAAATGAGGAAGTGATTGCAGACGGAGCAGCCTTCAACATGATTAAACTTGTACAACTCATTAGGCAGCAGTGATTGAATATGCAGACGTGTAAACAGGGAGATTTACGAGCCTGTGACCTTGCAGGGAGAGAATGCACCAGAGCTCCGTGCACAGGAAAAAGCTTCGTTCCATATTTTTGAATCCCGCTGTGATCATTTTGAGAAACAGCCGGCGGCCAATCCCAGCTGCAGCTGGGAACAATTTCCCAGAGTGGTGACCAATCAGGACTCCCGTCATCAGAGCAGAAGAGTTGGACTTAACAGTTGATTCATTTCTGCTGACAGCTCAAAGCCCGAGGCAAGAGGCCTGTAAAAAAAAATACCAGTGTAACATTCAGGTTTCCTTGCAGGAAAAATGATTCTTTAGTGGATGTGAATGATAGAAGGTGCCGACAAAGAATCCTACCACATGCAGCGAGTTGAGATCTTTTGAAGTGGGGTTTGTGAAAAATCTATGAAAAAATATTAGATACCCTTATAATAACCTTCGCTTGGAAAAACAGATTAAATCTGAGCAAAGCAGGGCCACATATAGAGCTGACTGCTAACACCTTAAAATGCCACAATGTTATTTTATATACCTTTAAACTACAAACTTCACAGTTATTTATACAGAATTCTATGACTGCAACCAAAAAGTAATGTTCTAGTTCAGGGTCCGGCCTTTTTTGGTTGGAATTCTTCAATATTTCTGCCAGAATAACAGACAGCATTGTAAAGATTTTCAGAATAGCATTCGAAGAGCCAATTTAAAATACGAGACATTATCAGAAATATAAAAACTTGAAAAGTGGAAGAAATAAAGCGTCAGTTCTAATATTTTTCTTCAAAATTGAGGACAGATATATTATTCTACAGAAACCTGAACCATTAAAACAAGCGTGAAGAATCAGCTTGGAATTTTCACCTCAGTTATTTCCTCTTGGGATTTACATGCTTGAAGAATTCCCTAAAAAAAGAACCACAATATTGAGTTGTTGGTGACGATTTGAATGGATTTCAGTGAAATGAGCATTTGTATTCGTGCTCTAAACGTAATTAGAGCAGGAGAAGAAAAAGAAGCAGATGGAGTTTTTCATAACGACTGACAACTTAGAAAGAAAAGAAGAATTTTTATTTTCATAATTATGTTTATACCCCCCAAGTTGCCCTCCAAACCAATAATATCTATTGATCACTTTAGTAAGACTCCCATGCTGCGTTGTCTGTTGAAATTCCTCTGGATTAAAAGAATATCATCTGTGGAGGGAAACAAAAAAGACAAAGCATGGAGGAAATGTTGCTAAATGGAAGAATACATTTTATTGTGAAGAATACAAGTGTCAAGACAACCAGCTTGCCTTCAGCGTCAAAGTAAAAGCATGCCAAGCCTGACAAAGATGGTTGTTTTTTCGGAAGTAGTCGTCATTATAAAAGTAATCTTGCTCATTTTGCAAGTGGCAAAGCGAAAGAGTGAGAAAAAAAAAGCACTTCAGGGAGACAGAGAGGTTTTGGGGGGCTAATTGTGGTAGTTTCTTATATTGTGTATCAGTACACTCTCTGTAGACTCTGTGCCAGCAGAAAAAGTCTCAGTGGGCAGCGGAAAGGAAATGAAGTGTGATTAAATGAAAACACGGGAGAATTTGTACCTGGCATTTATTTCAGAGAAGAAAAGAAAAGTCTGAAACTGAAGATGCCTCTGCTTGTTTGAATCAAAAGGTCAAACAGTCGAGGCGGTACGCTGACACCAAACTCCTCATATCCCCCAAGACTTCTAAAAGACTTCTTCTTATGTCACCATCTTTACTCCTGAAAACCACCTAACCTTAACCCTCAGAAATCGTTTACTCTCCTATTATTATTATCATTAGTAGTAGTAGTAGTATTAGTATTATTACATATTCAGGCTGCATACAGCTGTGTAACGTTTGAGGTAAAACCAGTTCACGGATAGCCACAAAGAGGAAGTAAAAAAAATGTAAAAAAAGACCCAAAGCCACAACAAAACATACTGCATATAATTAATCAATTAGAAATAAAAATGTTGGAATTAAGATAAAGCAGATATGAAATAACTCAGTGTTACAAAGCCATTTCAGTTTACTGCCCGAGTTAAAAAAAAACTTGGATTGTCCCGTCAGTGCATCACAGTTTGGACAAAACCATGAAGTTGTTCAGCTGCAGCTGACAGACGCTTCGCAAATAGGCCGTCGTTTTTCAAAATCTGAGACAAATAGTGATTGTTTTATAACTTTAGTCCCACAACTTAAAGAGGCCATTTCATACAAATTTCATGACTTTTTGGTTATTTCTTAAGTATTAACCAGTAATATGAAACATTTTATATCTAAAAAACATTAGGAAACACTGATTAACAGACCTTTCAATCTGTCTGCGTTAAAATTCCGGTGGTTCCAGCTTTTTCCATCAGGCTGCTTCGACTGCTTCGTCAGCATCTCGTTCATATTCATTGTTCGAATTTGCTGGACTCTGATTGGCTAACAAACTAGCCTATGAGAGCAAAGAATACTGTTTCCTGCCCCGCTGCGCAACGTCAGATGTCATGTCTTTCTGTTTGCTACGTTATACTAACAGCTTTTAGCTAGCAGCATGCTAGGCGTGGTTTCAACTGCTGGAGCTGATGAAAACTAACGAACAAAGGAGTTGTGACGAAACAAATACAGGCCGTTCGAACTCGGGTTTTATCGTCACCTGCGTAGTTTGAGAGATTAAAACTGAAAGAGAAGTTGTTGACCTGTTTTCACACCCACTATGAAGGTAAGAACACCTGTGGAGCTAAAATATTCAACAGAATATAATTATTATTATTATTATTACACAAGTGACATAGGAAAGAATTGTTATAAAATGTACATCATTAGGAACATTTTATTCAAGAAATTTTCCATTTAAAGCCTGATACATTACAATAATATTCAGATCATTTAGTTAAGCTTATGTTTTTTGGTAACAATGTTACAGTAAATGAATGAATAAATAGATGACAAGAAAAGAATTTGTAGCACACAGACTTCTGTTGAGCACCTCAAGTCCCCCATAATGTGATTTACACCAAAACGAATGGTCTCACCTTTGTTGTATCGACATTATCAGATTCATTGACTACGGAAACATCTTTAAAAATTCGAATGACATTGATCTCATTAGTAGGTCAGTAGTTATTCATGAAAATCACTTTTCAGTAATGGTGGTTTTCTGGATCGAGCTCCAGAACTTTTTTAGGAACATCAACATCTGTTACACACGTCTGATTCTACAGTCTCGATTTTCTTTTGATGTTTGTTGCAGATTTATAACATCATTTGTTCTTGCAGTGATAAAAAACCTGAAGGTTTCTTATTTTTTTCTTTTCTGGGTCAAAGTATCTAGAATTTTGTGACAATCCTGATCAGTCTTGGATCCTGATCCATCCTTGAACCTGATCCGTCCTTGATCCTGATCAGTCCTCGATCCTGATCCGTCCTTGATCCTGATCCATCCTCGATCCTGATCCATCCTGATCCGTCCTTGATCCTGATCCGTCCTTGATCCTGATCCGTCCTTGATCCTGATCAGTCCTTAATCCTGATCAGTCCTTGATCATGATCGATCCTTAATCCTGATCCATCCTTGATCCTGATCCATCCTTGATCCTGAGCCATCCTTGATCCTGATCCATCCTTCATCCTGATCCATCCTGATCCGTCCTTGATCCTGATCCGTCCTTGATCTTGATCAGTCCTCGATCCTGATCCGTCCTTGATCCTGATCCATCCTCGATCCTGATCCATCCTGATCCGTCCTTGATCCTGATCCGTCCTTGATCCTGATCAGTCCTTGATCATGATCGATCCTTAATCCTGATCCCTCCTTGATCCTGAGCCATCCTTGATCCTGAGCCATCCTTGATCCTGATCCATCCTTGATCCTGATCAGTCCTTGATCCTGATCAGTCCTTGATCATGATCGATCCTTAATCCTGATCCATCCTTGATCCTGAGCCATCCTTGATCCTGATCCATCCTTCATCCTGATCCATCCTTCATCCTGATCCATCCTTGGTATCAGTAGAACCTGGAAGTCACCATGTATTTTTTTATGAAGCTCCTAGATCATTTATTTTGGAGTTACATGCAGATATGTTAAAAACAGCTCGATCTCATAATGATGAAGAATCCTTACAAACATTCCTGGTTCCAGACGGTGGCCTGTGTCTCTCCGTGAGCATCATCTTGCTGGTGGCAGAGGTCACTCTCCCCTCTGCATTGGGCCTCTGGCTACATTCTGTGCACGCTATATGGTGCTGGCCTCCTTGGGACAGTGGTGTGTCTAATTATTTATAATTCAAAGTAAAAGGTAAATTCTTCTCATGCAAATTCTTGAGGACAAATCAAGTTTGTTTTATCCAAGAGCCAAAAAAGTAAAAGAATATGGGCATGAAAAGAAGTCATCCAAATGATTTTAAGCGTATTTCAGCCTTATAATAATATATTACGCCTATTAAAAACAAAATGATTAAAAAGTCCAGCTTGTAATAAAGACTATGAACCTGAATGGATTAATTTATTTGGTTGCACCTCTATGCTACTTTTCTCGTCCCACTTTGAGGATATTTTGGTCTGGATGAAAAGTAGGACGTGATCTTCCCATGAGCCTCTCTACATGTAGACAGGAATGAGATTTATTACCCAGACTGCCCCACGGGGGAGCACTGTCCCATGTCCTGTCGAGGCAGAATCGATGAAACGCTGAGACGAAGAGAGGCGAAAGGAGCAGGATGAATAGGTGAGGTACCAGATACCCCAGAGAGTCAGAAGGTATTTTAAAGGAAGTGTAGAAAAAGAGACTGAACCGAACAAGCACAGATAAGTTTCAGATTCTTAAAGGAGGTTATTTGTCAAAGCTTGTGAAAGAAGAACAAAAGGGTTTGCTGATATAAAAAGGGATTTGTCATGGTGCATGTCCAAAAGCCTTCAAACACAGTATTTTTTTCTGACATTATGTTAAATTCTTTTGTCAGTAATAAAACATAAAATCTAGGGTTTTATGGATAAATTTGTGTAACAATTCAACAGTGAAGGCTGCAGCACTACAGACTAAAGGTCAACCTATATTAGTTTTTCTAATGCCCATGCCGATATTTCGAGCTCATAGTAAGCCGATATGTGCTACTATTTTTTTCTGCTTGGTCTCGTTGAGGGCACACTCTTTCTGGACTCCTGCCCCCCTTTTATTTGCTTGTTCCCTGCTTTTTGTGCATCTCTGCGTCTCCCCTCCATGAATTCTTTGAACATGAAATTATGGATCTGGTATCGTGGGCACTTACACGCTGGAAAATTTTTGTATTCTAATTCGAGGCTCGCAAAGGGGGAGCCACCATGCCTGGACTCGACCCACCCTCTGTCGGTGGAGGATGGATATATTGGGATTACTGATCGTGGGAAGCTGCTGATTGGAGCTGGCAGTCACCTAAGGTATCGACAAATTCGGAAAAATATGGAAATTCGGAAAAATATGGAAATATGGAAATTCGGAAAAATATGGAAAGCTCAGACTAAAAGTTCAGGGTCTGTATCACAAACTGATGTGGTTAGGATCTCACTGGAAGGATGGGTGTCATCTTGGAGAAGCTGCAGGTTCGGTTCAGTGTGGAGGATGGACTGATTGGCTGTTTTCATGTGATTTGGTCCATTTCAGCTGTTTCAGATTTCCACTGAAAAGCGCACCATAAAAAACTCATAGGCCTGTTGAATTCTGCAGTTCTCTATTCTCTCTCTTATCCTGTTTTGGCTGGGACTGAAGGCCAATATTCCAACCTCCCCTGAGGAAACGCTGATGGGACACTCAGCTCCCCTCCTCTGCCCCCCGCCCACTCAAGATGCCCAGCTGGCGTACAGACTCTCAAGGACACTGATTTCCTGACACAAAACATCTGAGAGCGTTGCTCAGCGACGGTGTTTACATTCCTCTCGCACACATAATCACATTACACATTAAATTCACGCCCCTGAAAAGACCTCACCGTGTTACGTCATATCTGTTCCCCACTGAGGGGTTTTTTTTCAATCTCAAACAGCGCCACAAGACGGCGCTGTGTGAAATGAATTTTTCTTCTCCTCCTTATCCTAATTGTGGTCACTATGCTTTCTGGTTCCTATATATAAGTTTATACGTATATATATATAAGTATGTTTATGTGTATGTCAGTGGCCCCTGGTGAAATATTTTTTGGGTGGGGTTGCATAAATCCAATTAAAGGTGGTAAAGAGGATTTTGTAGCAAATTTAGATCAAATTTACTTTAAAATCATTTTATCAACTTGTAGTGGTCTTGTACTTATGGTTTCCAAAAGAAAAAGTTATATTATTAAAGTTATATATTAAAAATATTAATAAATCATAGACCAGGTGGGGCTTGAAATAAAGTAGCCAATAGACAGCGAACCCGTTTCGTTATCTATTGGCTACTAGATTGTCAATCACACACATACTACGTAGTTTACTTAGGCCTCAGTATTACGGTACTGCAAAGCGGAGCGGAACCAAGACTGCTTCCATTCAGCACCCTTGTTAACCTAAAATAAACAAGCAAGGCAAGTAATTTAAGGTGCTACACGAGATGTGTTTTCAATGAGAATGTTTTTTTTATTTATTTTGGCATTTTTGTACTTATCTTGATGTGTTAAATTTACAAATACTGTAGTAAAAGAATAAATATTCCAGTGATGTCAAATTCCCACTGTAAAGCACTAAAAAGTTGATATTGGAGACACAAATTAGAAATCTGCAGCCTGAGAAACTGCCTTTGAAGGAAACATGTCCACAAACATATTTGCGTCTTTTTTTTTCGATAAAACAAAATCATAGCTTTACTTTTACTAAATATGAAGCTTATGACTTTTGAAAAATCTGAAGTTAATCCTTACCTTTTACTCCAAACAAAACGTTGGACTGAAGCTTTTTGGGTACTGCATGCATATAGGACCCCAGCTGGAGCATCAGGCTGCCCGCGGATGAGCCTGACCAAATCGAGTTATCGGCCGATGCCGATGTAGAAATAGGGAAAATATTGGCCCGGCCGATATATCGTTCGACCTCTACTACAAACTGAAAAAGCCTTTCAGATAACATGTGAACAAGGGAATTATTGTAATAAACTTGAAGCCATATACAAAGACTTATTGTCAGAAAATGTTGTTTTTAATTGAGCACTCAGATCCTCCACCGCAAAAGACATGGACAGGATTCAATACTGAAGGTTTTTTTTTTTTTTTTTTTTTTTTTTAGAAAAGTACTAATCCTGTTAAAAAGAAAAAGCCCTGAGAAATCGGATTTATGGTATTAAATGCATTCAGTTTTATAAAAGATAGTAATATTATGCACAGGAAAGAAATCTCATGGATTGTAAGGGAAAATACATAGAATAAAGGTTATAAAACCAGGTTTTAATTAGAAAAAAAGAATCGTTGAAGTGATAACTACAAATTAAAGTGAACTACACTATAAGCTGTTCACCTAGAAAAGATTCAAAACATTTACAATATGGTTTCTAGGAGCATTAAGAGATATTTCCCTGGAGATTTAGTTGTTTTCCTGCTGCTTTACCATTTTGCTTCTTTCTCCACATGTTCAAATCATCATTTAATGCCACAGCTGACAGATGTTTTCATCAAAGATAACTCCCACTGAATGAGCTCCTACCAAAAAAACCTTGTTGCATCTCAAACTGTGCTTATGGATCCAAATGATTCTGACTTCCTCTCTTTGAAACTGAAGTCTAATGATGTTGATGAGGAATATAGGTAAGCGGGCCAGCAAGCGTTAGAAAGTTAGAAATTTGCATACTGTGTATTTGGGTTGTATTTCCTGCATTGTTGAGAGAAAACTGCTGAAATGCAGCCATGTAGAAAACAATGAGTATTTTTTATGAACATGAATGTAAATTAGATTCATTTAGATCCCCGGATGTGGAAGGTGTGAAGGACACTGCAGAGAAACATCTGCTGTGGTTCACTAGGGATGGATAAATTCCTTTTTAAATTCAACATGGCGTCTGATTTTATTCTGAAATTTGTATCTATTAAATGTAAATGGCAGAATGAGAGAAGTATGGTGGGACGGGGGTTAAATAGGGTCAACACGTGTTTACTTTTTAGATGATGTGTTTATTATTTGTATATACTGTATAATGTATTTCTATGTGCAAATGGAAATTAGCTCTGAGCACTACAATCTGGTTTAAAGCAGATTTTCCTCTGTGATTAATGTTATTGTATATGGTCCCTAATCAATAAACTTTATCTTATTTAATATACCGTATGTATATTTGCATGGCAAGAAAATGATCAAATCTGATTTTTAATCAGAAACACTTTTATTGATACAGTGATGGTGTTTTTGAACTATGAAAAACTAATTAAAACCAAACTTGTTTTAAAAATGTGCGTTTCATAAGAATCTAAATCAACAGAAGTAAACCTCTGAATTTAATGATCTGAGAGGATTTTTTTGTCTTTTAATCAGCAAATTGTCCAAGTTTTTAAAAGTGGGTGGGACTTAAAACGTATACAGAAACCAGGCACTAGAGGGCGCTTGTTTTGCTCTCATGTTTATTTTATATACTGATTTGAAGGTGAAGTGTTGGTATTTATTAAATAAAATGTGAAATTAAAGGTGGAATATAGAACATGAACAAGACAACAACAGAGCAGATCCTCCAACCATCAAGGCACCAGGCTCGTAACCCCCCCATCGCGTGCGCTCCGATGCTGAAGTCGACCAATATTCCTCACCAAACCCACTCTGATCCCCGATCTGAGCAGGACAGTAAAACATCATGAGTTCAGCTCACTAATCATGCTCTCCAGCCCCGTTGATCACACTGACTGATAAAAGAAAACTCCTACCTGTTTGTCACTCAGTCATCGACTCAGTCCATGGCAAAGAGTTCCGTAGCTGCCCTTGCTCTTTTCGAGTAAACTGAAACTTCCTGCAAGATCCTCTGTCCTGCTCACGCCATCCTGCACACCTCACTTCTCCACCCAGCCAAAAAATCCTCCGTAGTGTGTCCTCCAGCCGAACCCTCAGCCAGATTTCCCTACACTTCAGCCACCTGCTGCTCCGTGTTAGCTAGCTGCTAAATACTTTCCCACACGACCCTGCAGGTCACATGTTGAGAAACCCTCTATGGCAAGCAAATAAGGTACATAATCACCACATGTGCTTCCAGCTGCTTGACCTGTAGACTCCACAGTACCAGCCTCGCTGTGCTGGATTATTTACCATATTAGGCAACCCAAAATGGTGCCCACTGCTCTGCCAGCTATTGGCTGATAGATGTAAACAAAACACCAGCGTTGTGCCCGTCAAAATAAATATTTAATTATATTTTACTTCAAGTATAATTTCTAAAGAAAATGCTGTATTTTCATTCTACAACCCTCTAAACACCCTGTGGAGGCATTATTTTATTAAAAAATGTTGCTTTTTATGAAAATATGTGATCCACTTCCTTTTTGAATCAAAACTGTATTTTCAGTAACTTTCTCATTCTCTTTGAATGAGAAGGTGTGTCCAAACTTTTGATCTGTACTGTATGCAAATTAACAGGTGTTATTATTTCGGGACTAATGACTTGGTACATTTACAGATCCTATGACAAACAGAGCAGCACTGCTTGTCTTAGTGTGACAGCGAGACCATGTTGACACCACCCGCTAACAGCTTGTTCTGTCTATCGCTGATGAACTCGTTCACTGTCCCCCTGTCTGCTCAGACTGACGGCTGCCACATGTGTTTGTGTACATACATCACGTATGTAGGTCGCCACAGCCACACTGTTGTCATGGGAACTGGGCCTCAAACATCTCTTGGAGAAACCAACTTCTGACAGACCTCCTCACTCCCTCATTTTAAGTCAATGATCCAACACACACCTGGTCAGGATTGTTACTATTAACCCAAATGCACGGGGGGGGGGGGTCCTAATCCCACTCTTTGACCTGGAATATGCTCATGACTGCTCACACATCACCTTCCATGCAGAGCTCATCCCCGATCCGTCTCACACAGACTGGGTCCACTCATAAACAAATTTGCTCTCTGCTCTGTATGGTGATTGGTTGCAGTGAGCTGGAGATGCGTGTTGAATTCTGATGAGGTGATTTGCCTACTTTTTGGAGAAGCCTCATTGAAAGCTTCCTCTGTGCCTAAAAGACCGAGAGGAAGGAAAGAAGTGCGAGAGAAAAGATGGAGGAGAGAAAATAGACTTCCCCACATTATTCATCCCTGTCAAGCCTGTGCTTGTGCATCTAGTCCCACAATGATACGGCACAGGTGGAAATGCTTCGTCACGCCATCACGTGACTTGCTGTGATGAATTGCTGCCCTTTCTCAAAGTGTCACTAACTATCTTCATGCCGTAAGAACTGAAAAGTACCACCAACTCGGATTGTTTCTGCATATATCACACCGTCCCGTTACTTCTTTTTTTTTTCCTGTGGAGACACACACAAGCCTTCTTTGTCCTCAGCGTCCCACTTTTTATGTCTGTCTGGGCTAATGAGGTGAAAAATTAGCTGGAGGCCCCACCAGGGAGGCTTTTAGGGTCGGCAGCATGCAAAACCATTCATAGTGCGAGACAGCTGCAGAAAACATATCCTGCAAAAATCCTGATGTAATATTCAGTGTATAATAAAGAAAGGATTATTTAGAGATCAAAGGCTGTGGCGAATGTTTTGATGTGAGGCCAAGTCACAGAGCCTGATGTTAGACTGAGTTTTGTCTCGGTTCTGGTAAATTCCTGTTTCATGAGCTCCTAATTTATGTTTAGTTGTTGTTTGCTTAATCTCTTCTGTAACTTTGTTCATTTTTAAAAAGTATTTGTACCATCTGACTTCTATGTCCTACACTCCCAATCACGTCACGCCCAATATAGCTTGTTGTTTCTTGTCTCATTAGCTCTTGTGGTTAAAAGTCAGTTTTGTTTCGTATTAGTATTATTTTTTTTTTTTTGTTCTTCCAGTGTTTTTAATTTATATTCAAGTTTTGTCCTGTGTTTGCATCCGTCTAAACTTTTGCATCTTGATCCTTTTGGATTAATTTTTGACAAAATTGTATAAACATTTGACATAAATTTTACGGGAGGCCGTGGCTCAGAGCGGGTCGTCTGGTAACCTGAAGGTTGCTGGTTCGAATCCCCGCTATGCCCAGAGATCGCTTGGCCGTTGTGTCCTTGGGCAAGACACTTAACCCACCTTGCCTGTTTGGTGGTGTCCGGAGGGTCCGGCGGTGCCAGTGTCTGGCAGCCTCGCCTCTGTCAGTGTGTGTCCCAGGACAGCTGTGGCTACAAACATGTGTGTAGTTCATCATTACCAAATGTGTGAGTGTGTGAGTGAATGGGTGAATGACATACCGTAGTGTGAAGAGCTTTGGGGGTCGTAGGGCCCGAGTAAAGCGCTATACAAGTACTTACCATAAATATGAGATTTTTGGAACCAGAGTCTGCAGAAATTCCTGCTTACTGTGTTTTTTTTTAATAACAAATAAGAATTAAATATGTAAACAAAAATAATATTAGAATGTATTGCAGCAAGGTAAGAACTATGTGTATCGAACAAAAAGGCAAAAGAATGAGCTGAAGTGTAATTCAGTTATTTTTTTATTGAGGAAAATGTCTTTTTTTAGATGGAGTGTTTGAAAATTCAAAGTTTACTGGAATCTGTGCCAGTAATTTTCTTTTGGCGTTAATTTCTCAGCTGTGTCCCTGTGTTATGGTTTAATATATAGACAGTTTTATTTCAACACATTTTAGCTTGTCCAGAATTGACCCAGAATCCATCTTGGTTGAATTTATCCCTCCAAAGCAAACGGCTCCAACTCCTGAAACTCATCTGATGTTGAGTCAGGAATGATGCTAGCTGCTCTCTCTTCCCACAGAATGACTCAACACTCACATTCAATCACTGTCACACTCCTGCCTGCGATCAGGTGACTTGATAGCACATCCATCCTAGATCAAAAGTGCATTCTGTTGTCCTTTACTGATCCGGTGCCACTTTTACACTGCTGGCTCGGAAATCTGACTTAATTAGATTCATTTGCATCTTTAAAACAAAAAATGTAAAGATTTTTGAACTTCTTAAATGAATCAATTATCATCAGACAGACATAATAAACTAAACTGTTAAGCCACGATCAAATTAGTATTGAATTTAGATCCAGTAGACATATTGAGGGCAGATAAAATGTCTTGTCAAAGAATAATTTATAAGGAAGAATATTTTACACCCCAGCAGCAAGCAGTCATGAATCAGCTCATCAAGCAGTGAGTCATCAAAACAAAGCAGCTACAGAATCAGATGAAGCTTATTGACTTCTCAAAATCAAGCAGAAAGACAATTTATCGCACTGCTGCAACACACACACAATATCCACATCGTTAACATTTCATCTGACCTTTTTATGTGTCAAAATATATAAAGTTTTGTTAGAAAAAAAAACATGCAAACAGCTGAAATATCAGACCAGAATAAGAATGACTTTTTCCGAACACAATACATCAAATCAAGCACAAATCTGTGCTTAGAGCGCCATCTACTGGTGTTGGAAGAGGCTCACACAACACCTTAAAACTGGTAGAAGCTCAAATTACTCAGTAGAGTACATAAAAAAAGAAAAGAGGAACATCCTAGTAGCTTAAAAGTTTTGTCGTCACCCTGTGAACTACAAATTTTTTAACAGTACGATATTAGGATTTAATTTTAAAAAATGAATTAATTACTGCTTAGATTAGAAACATGTAATTATTCTTCTTCTCAGCACACATGATTGCTATCAGGTTTGATAAATGTTGATAAATGTGTCTTCGAGTTGCACTTAATTTGATTTAAAATAAATCACCCAGTAATATTCAGAGTACCGGATGTTATGAATATTATTTAATGAGATATTATCCAATCTTTGACAGGATATTAAGCAATTTATTTTGTAATCCAAAGTAAATAAAAAAACATTGAGATTAACGCTTATGCTTTTTAAATTTTGGAGTTTCTTCTCTTTTGGACATTCGTAGAAAATATTTGCTAATTTTCAATTTTATGGCAGCAACTCATCTAAAAAACACTCTGAAGAGGGTGATGTTTATAATTGTGTAGCATCTCTTCTTCTTTTAACATCTGTCTCAACATTCAGGATGTGAGGAGACCAGATGATGGAGTTTTAGGAGAGGAATGTCTTCCCATTCTTGTCTGATGCAGGATTCAAGCTTTAACAGTTCTGGACCTTGTCGATTTATTTTTCTTTTTATGATGCACCAAATGTTTTCTGTTGGTGAAACATCTGGACTGCAGACAGGTCAGTACAGCACCTGGACTCTTCTCCTGTGAAGCCATGCTGCTGTGTTAGAAGCAGTATGTGATTTAGTTAACATTGTCTTGCTGAAATATGTAAGAGATGTTGGGAGCAGATGTTGCTTTAAAAACTCTATTTACTTTTCACCATTGATGGAGCCTTACCAGATGTGTAAGCTGACTACATCATAGACACTAATGCAACCTCATACCAGAGAGGCCTTTGAACTATCTGCTGTTATGGTCTGCAGAGACTGCATTTATGGTTTCCAAAAGTTATTTAAAGCAGTAAATAACTTTTCCGCAGCCGTGTCTCAGACGGCCGTTGCTTGACCTGGTGTTCTGCAGAAATATGCTACCTGTTGAGATGTGCTACTGATTCCTTCTGCACACATGCCGTTCTACAGTCTTGACTTCAGTAGACAGATTTATCTTTTTTTTTAGTTTCTATATTTTTCCATAAATATATTTTACCTATCAAATAAATTCTTCCAGGATAGGAACACTGAATATGATGTTATTTTTACTGTCTTTGCATCGTTAGAGCGACAGGCAAATGTTTGGACACCCCAGCCATAAACAAGAATACTGTATAAACTTCCAATGATCTCATAATATGAAATTCACACTATGGAGGCATTTTTCATGAGGGCAGCATAAATCATCAGAACACCACTTCCAACTGCGACCCTAATTGCTGAAGTTATTAAGTGTAATATAGGAGGACCGTGAGGCGTCCAGACTGATGTCTATACACTCTCAGCAATAGAAGGGTACAAATTCTTGTCGCTGGGGGTGTACCCTGTAGTCCAGGTCCATTTTTGTACCTTATGAAGTTTTCCCACTAAAACTGTAAAATTATGCCACATTTTGAAGTTTAAAACCAACATTCTGAAACATAATATTGAAAATTATGGATGAAACTTAATAAAAGGGAGATTAACCAGCCTTGACCAGGGTTGCAGGTGCAGTTGAAATGGTACAAATTTGTACTTTATATCAATTTTAACCCTCAGAGGGACATTTTTGACCTTTTAAAGACCAATATTGTACTTCTGAGGGAACAATTTACCTATAGGTACAAAAATGTATTTGTCTCGTACCTCTATTTCTGAGAGTGTATGAAGATGAACATGTTTTTGGTGAGTATCCACTTAGACAAGTGTCAAAACAGTAGCTTAAAGTTTTAAAAGTTATTATGTACTGCTATAACCTTTAAATGTTTAAATGTTGGACTGAATCTAACCAAAGAACAGTTTCTACTTCAACTCAGACCATTTTAAATGATCTTTGTCCCAGAGAACACGTCCGTGTTTCTGGATCATGTTTACATCTAACTTCTTCTTTATGTGATCCATCTTTAGTTGAGGGTTGCACAGTGGTGCAGTTGGTAGAGCTGTTGCCTTGCAGCAAGAAGGTCCTGGGTTCAACTCCATGAAGTTTGCATGCATGTTTGCATGCATGCCAGTGGATGCATGGGTTTTCTCCTTAGACTCCAGTTTCCTCCCACAGTGAGGGGTTGTTTGTCTATCTGTGGCCCTGTGATGGACTGGCAACCTGTCCAGAGACAGACTCCAGCTCCCCATCAGAACTAGCTGATCTTTAAATGTCTTTATGGATCACACAGTGAACTGTATTGATAGACAGTGATATCTGGAAGTGTTCTTTACCCCATGCAGTGATGTCCAGTAGAGAATCATGTCTGTTTTTAATGCAATGCTTCCTCAGGGCCTGCAAATCATGAGCATCCTGTTACGACCTTTGTACACAGGCATTCCTCCTGATTCTCTGACTCCTTTGGTGCTATCATTCTCTCTGGATGATGGGATCTTCAAATTATCCACAATTTTACATTGAGGAACTTTTTGCTCAAATGATTCCAGAATTTTAGCAGCAGGTTGTCTCAGACTGATGATGCTCTGCCCAGCTTTACATCTGAGATGCTCTTCCTCTCTGAAATGCTCCTTTTATAATCAGTCATGTTACTGAGCCGTTTCCAGTTAGCCTATTTATTTATCAAATGTTCCTCCAGCTGTTTCGGAGTTGTGTCAATTACTTTTCAAGATTCTCTGAAATACTGACAGAAATTACTAAACAATTAGATTATATGAAAATCCATCATCATCAATAAACAAATAAATCACATGGTTTATTATTAGCAATATACTTTTTAAACTTCATTTTATGAATTACATTTTGAATAAAAGTTGCCAGATATTTGTATATGCATATTTTTATGGATATCTTGTTTAATTACTTATGTATTTGTCCTTAAAAGCATAACGAGATTCTAAATAAAAGGAAATTAAAGTAGAGCTCCGTATCAGAGGGCCATTTCAGACTCCCAAATTTTAGGGGTTTTATTCTGAAAATATCTATTTATGAAAACAACACAATACAACTCCTGAAGACCTGGAGCTTTTGGTTTTAATGTGCTACTCCAAGATTTTCAGATAGAGAGAGCACCATTTGTCATTGGGCCCCAGAGCCGGCCCAACCCATAAGCGAAGTAATCGACCGCTCAGGGCCCCAAGAAGGTTTAGGCCGACCCCTGTGGGGCCCCATTTGAAAACTTTCAAGAGATGTCCTTAAAAATAACAAATATAATAGGAAAAAGAAATAGTTAAAGTTATTATTAAGAACCTGTTCCTAAGCTAACTTGTGAATGTTGCTAATTCTGTGTAGGCTATTATAATAATTTCATCTACAAGTCTGACTGTTTTACTAAAGAAAAAACAAAATAAAAGCCTTTGAAAACAAAACTGATTTAATTTAAGGTCCAGAGTAATTTGTGGTTTTCAGATTAGAATCTGAAGGAATTAGAAAGCGTCATGTCTATGAGCTAAATGGCCTGATTCTGGGCGGGACTTGGCTTTCAATGAAATGACACTGAACCAGCTCTCCTCCGGTTCATGAAGTGGGGTCAGGGGCCCCCTTCAGGTCTTTCTGCGCGTCTTGGACTCAACTTGTGGATAGATCAATAAACGTAACAAGCTTCAGTTGCACAATCTGCAGCTGGTAGGCACCCGGTTTGTTTGCTTTTGCTATAGTTTACTGCATTTTGTCTTTTTTTTTTTTCTTGAATGGTGAAAAGCAAAAGAAAGAAGATCTCTTCCCAGGCAGGCAGCATCCCCCCTCTGACTGTCAGTGTGACCGCCCACAGAACCGAGAGGGGGGGAGAAAGTGTTGCTTTGTGAATGACGGGAGCGGCAGAAGACAGAAAACTAACTTTACTTAATGAGATTTCCATCTTGCGGTGATTTTACATTCAGCTGAAAAGTTGGGAAAGCTTAACGAGCTGTAAGCGGACCGACTGGGACCGAAGAAACGCAGTAAGTCGCGACGCATTTTAGGATCTTCTTAAGTGTAGCATTAGAGAATAAAGCAGATTTGACAGCCCCCCTCTTTTTTTTTTTTTTTTTTTTTTTTTTTTTTTTTTTCTTTTACGATGCACGTTTTGCAGCCTAACCGTGACTGGAATAAGTGTCGGTGAGAATTCCTGGGCTGAATTTTTAACAGTCTCCGTAAAAAAAAAAAAAAAAAAAAGAAAAGAAAACGGAAGCAGTCGTGCAAATCAGTGTGGCCACTAATGAAGAGGCGTCTTTAGAAAAGGATACTGCCTTTTGCATCATGAAGCGCAACAAACAAACAAACACAACTTGTTTTTAGACTCTCTGTCCTCTTTAATCACATCTGATGTGAAGCTTCTCAACATTTTCATGCAAAGTTTCCATCTGCTGCCAATGTGTTTCGCAACATTTCATGACTCATGCAGAAGACGTGCGTTCCCACTGTCACCATGAACACCAAACAGACTCATAGAGAGACTCATTCATGATGTGGTCTTAATGTGGTAAACATACAATCTGATTCTGTGGTATTTATATTTCACCCCATCCTTTTATTAGAATGACAGATTTTTACTTACCAGTTTGAATGAATTATTTTTTCCTTTGCAGATTAATTCAGCTGGTGTTCTTCTTCTTCTTCTTTTTTTCAGGATCCGCTCTGCTGTCGAGACATTTCACCATGGTGTTAGTCGGTTTTGCCTGTGTCGTTCACCTCTGCTTGCTGCTGGTTGTTGATGGCGACCCCTGCCTCATCATCAGTGAGATCAACGCAGACAATCCTAGACTGGATACCACAGAGTTTGTTGAGCTGTACCACACCAGCGGACAGCGGGCCTCGCTGGACGGCTACACCTTGGTGTTCTATAATGGCAATGGGAATATAGCCTACAAAGTTTTGGACCTTAAGGGCCACAGTACAGATGACAGGGGCTTTTACTTGGTGGGTTCTGTGGACATGCTGCCCAAACCGGCCATCCTCCTTCCTCCCAACACGGTCCAGAACGGTCCGGATGCCATCGTCCTCTATCACACGTCTGCTGCCCGCTACAGTGAAAAAATGAATGTCACAGCTGTTGGGCTGGTGGATGCTGTCGTCTACATGACTCGCCGAACCGGAGGGGCCGAGTTTCTGGCTGAGACACTGACCCCAGGTGAGCCGGCTTTTGTTGAAGATGAAGCAGCCCTGGAAGGGGACGAGTCCATTGAGAGGTGTCTGCTCTCTGAAGATCAGTGGGGCTTTCAGGTGTCCTTACCCTCCCCGGGCCAGAGGAACAACTGCACCCCACCTGCAGCCCCACCAACCATTCCCTTCATCACTGAGCTGAAGCTGGGTGGAGGTCAGGTGGACGGGTTTGTGGAACTGACGGAGGCTCCTGCTGCTGGTCCTCTGGTGCTGGTGGTTCTGGATGGCAGAACCGACCGTGTAAGTGTCAGTGTGGACGTGGACACCTCAAGAAGTGGACTGAACTGTGTGACCATAGAGAAGAAATACATGAAAGGTCAGTCGTGTTTCACAATATCTGGGTTTTGAATAAAAGATCTTTTGGAATGGAAATGTTTCATTCCAGTTCCTGTTTCTTCTCAGGAGACGAATCTGGTGCTGTGGCTGTTTACAGCGGCAGAACTACAGATTTTCCAGTAGGGAGTCCACTGAGTCAGATTCAGCCTCTAGACGCATTTGTCTTTGCTGGACCTGGAAATAAGCCAAGCGCCAACCTCACAGAAACGCTCATCCCCGGCAGGCAGCCGTACCAGCTCAGTAACAAGCAAGTCAATTCTATCACTTTTAATAAATTAAATAATTTTTGACGACTGAGGTCTCTTTAACTGTTCGTTCCCTTTTTCATGTAACTGTGGTGTCAGAAATGCTTACTGGTTATTTTTGACTGCCAGAGTTTTGATAATTGAGCAACATGTAAAGATTTTCACTCGATGTGAGGAAAGTGCCAGTCTGTGATCAGAGTTCCTCTTTGGTTTCAGTGTCATCAGCTCATTTGAGGTCAGAAATAGTTCCCTACTCACATATACTCAAATTCAAACAGTATTTTCTCTTAATTTGAAACCACCTGTTAAAATGACCATGTTTGCTTCCTCTTAATTTTACTCTGAAAGTGTTACATTTAAAATTTCTCGTGCTGAAATGCTAAAATGAGCCACACGGAGCTACAAAACAGCGTATTGTTTAGTGACACAGTTGTTTCTACACAAGCCAATCTAACTTGAAGGGTTGAATTTGTCAGCTCACAAGTGGACATGGAAGAAATTGAACTCAGACTTGCACATAGATGAAAACCCTCCTAAAGAAAACAACTTAAATCTCAAATACTTGTATGCACCTTGTATTGTGTTCATGTTAAACATGATCCATTTGTGGATCATGTGACTTGCACAGTTTGATCTCGAGTCATGAATTACCGTAAACTGGTTATTATGGCGCTACATTGCAAATATGAATGCTGAGTTCATGAACACTTCATATATCAAACAACTAAATGTGATAACAAAATTAATATATGAAAACACAGAAATGTTTACATAAATAAACATAGTCATGATCTGAAACAACCTAGGAAGTTTGTGGGGAAACCTAAACAGTGCCTGTCAGTGAGCGAGAAAGTCTCAGCCAATCAGAAAGCTGGATTTTCCCACCTTTACTTTGGAGCAGAGAGTGGGCGTGATGGTTTACAGCTGCTGCAGTTGTGATGAAAGGGATAAAAGAGGTCAGTTATTATGGAAGTCTGTAGGGGATAATGATTTCAATGTAGTTTAATAATGGGTGTAGTTTTTGCAAACAATGCTGCCATGGTAACTAGAAAGCATGACAAGTCACATCTTGTGGCTAATCTGCTGATGTTGGTGTGTTGCATCTGCAAACAGGTTCCAGAGTCTGTCCTGTGGTTTAACCAGGTGGTTGTCTGTAAATGATGTTTCAATGGTAATTTGGCTGAAGATATAGACGATGCATCAAGATGTTATAGTCCAAAAACTGTTTGGAAGAAGGACTAAAGTTTAATGTTGGCGTGTTTTTTGTGTGGAAACTTAAACGTAACAGGACACATCTTGTGGCCGTTTTAATGCATAATGTGCATTGTAACATTTGCAGCATTTTTGGTTTGTTTTTGGCAAGCTGCTGTGCCGTGGCAACATGGCTTGCCAGTAAAAATAATCTCAATCATGCTAGGATCCAGTTGGATGTTTTAATTGTGTAAAAGTGTAGCTGCACATTTCTGTTTGGCAGTGTGCAATTTGTGAAAACAATGGGGAGAGTGGTATTTTTTTGACTTTTTAAAAAATATAACTTTAAAAAAAAAATATATATATATATATATATATATATATATATATATATATATATATATATATATATATATATATATAAAATAAGGAGAATCAGTATAGTGTTCCCCAGGTTAATATTATCAACATACGAAGCACTATATTTGTTCCCTAATAAGATGAATTTTTAAACAAAAAAATATATCATAAAGTTAAATTAAAGGAAAAATAATTAACCTTCAGCCTTAGCAGAACAGTCTGGTTTGGGGCGGGATCTCAGCTTTTCTGACTTATTCTGTTAATTTTTTGGAACGATAACAGACTTTGCTGACGTTTCATAGCTAGATCGATGTCTCGTTCTCTTCGCAAAACTAGCTAACTAGCGCTCTTTCACCCTGTGTAGTGCGTTGTTCATCAGCTTGCACCATCTTCTGGAGAGATATAAAACTTGCTTCATATCGTACAGAAACCGGTCGGACGAGAACAAGAACAAAAATGACTCACCAGAGGTATGAATGACCCCCCACCAAATCCCACCCTGCTACGGAAGAATAATAAATAAACTAGAAAGTTCCTGAAGTAACTTTGAGGAGCCTGCCACCTCAGCCAATCAGAAAGCTGCATTTTTTTGTCAATGTGGAGCATAGAGCATGTGTGACAGGTGCTTTAAATATGATGAGGGGACTGCAAAAGTCATCAACATGGGCGTGTATTGGAAAGTAATTATTTCAAAGATTTCGAAATTGTATAACAATGTGGGCGCAGTTCTTCATAAGTTACGATTTTAAAGTAACCCAAATTTTCATGGACACATGAGAGTACACTTCTCCTGGCCAACCCGATCACTTGGATGTGCCACATATGGACTCAAGGTCCACAGTCTCTGCCGTGAGCTCAATGGGGCATTTGATGGCGAAAGGCATTGCCATGGTAATACAGTCTTTAATATTTAAAAGTTGCTGCAATATGTTATAAACCAACAGATTTAAATGTGATTGACATCAGTAGGTAAAAGTGTGTTCATACAGTTATCTGTGAGCTAATTTGTGAGCTGATTTTGAGAGCATCTTATAGATTCGTTTGGGGTGGGGCTTCCTGTTAATTTTGTTGCCATGGTTACTCAAGATGCCGCAGAACCATGATAAGCACCTCTGGTAATCAACCCAGTCAGTTTGAGGTGTCTTATGTATGATTACATGTGGCAGTTGGTGCTATGGGGCATCACGAATGCTGGTTTTGGTGATCTGATCAATTTGATGTGTCACATGTCATCACGGGTCCAACTGTCTGTCCTGTGTGTTTAACGAGTGTGTCTGATGGCACGTGGCATTGCCACAGTCACATAATAAAAGTTATTTAAATGATCTTTAAACCTGCAGTAGACCCGTGTCTTGTGACCAGAAGAAAATTTGTAACGTCGTCCGTAGGTCAAAGTATGTTGATTATTAATTCATTTTCAATGATAGATGCTTTTTTTGTGACTAAAATTGCCATGGCAACTCAAAATACCATGAAACCATGATTGTTTACATCTGGACTCCAACCTGGTCAGTTTGATGTATCATATGTGTAATAACAGGTTTGGACTGTGGGGCATTTCGAGTTAGGCTTTTCGGCGATCTGCGCTACCATGGCGATGCAATCGTCCCATTACTGAGCCGGACAACTTGATGTATGATTTGTTCTTCGATTTGGGTCACAGTGGCTCAGTGGTTAGAGCGGTCGTCTCCCAATCGAAAGGTTGGTGGCTCGATCCCGGCTTCCACCGCTACATGTCAAAGTGTCCTTGGGCAAGACACTGAACTTCATGTTGCCCCCCGATTTGCACATCAGGTTCTATGAGTGTTAGCCCCTACCCTCTCCCCCCGATCAACATATCGGGTCGTGTGAATGGGTAAATGTAAAACTTGGAGTGTGAAAGTGCTTTGAGTGGTCTGAATGACTAGAAAAAGCGCTATACAAATACAGGACATTTACCATTTACATTTACCATATATTAAGAGTCCAACTTGAGAGTGAAGAACAATATGTGCCTCCCTTAAACGAATGAGGTAATCCATTATCTTTTGTCATCCATTTATAAGGAACCTAAAAAGCAGCATTATTAAAGCAGTTTAAGCAGTTTTATTAAAGTTTGTTAGTGATTTCAAACACACATTTCTTTCAATGTTAAATGTCTTTGTTACCTATTTGAAGAAATATTTCATTTAGTTTGTATACTTTCTAAAAAACCTTCACAATCAGGGTTACTTAAGGGTTTGTTTTGTTAATAATTTCAGTTTGAGAGAAGGAGGCTTCTATCTCAGTCGTTGTGGTGTGGCTACATGGACCAGGGATCCTGGGATCTTCTGGGAAGCACCACAAACTCCCGGGTTGCCCAACCAGTGTCCCTGGCCAAAGATCTGCCCTCACAGCTTTGGTAAGTGGATCAATCTCCTTTTGTTGACATGTACAGTTATGAGAGTTTACTTTAAAATGTTTATAGTGATCACTGATCAGTCTAAATTAAAGACAGTTTGGTCGGATTTTACAGTTTGAGGTTTAAGATTTGGATTTAGGGCTGAAATTAGGATTACAAATGGTAAGGAATTATTGAAAAAGCATGTAAATTAGTGCAAGTGAACATTATATGTTTGTCTTGTATTGGTGGAGGGACCAGAGAGCTGCCCCCGAGCAGTGTTCTCATTGAGCACCTGGACACCCTGAGGGCATAAGCTCGTCTTGAGCCTCGCCATGTTGACCCTCGGGCTGCAGGAGTGATGGAAACACAGAATCAGGCCACGTTCTGGCTGATCTGGGCCTCTAGCTATCCGCTCTGTTCCTGCCCTGCTGGCTGTGTGTATGTCATGTAAAGAAAGCGAGACAGATTTGGTGCTCTCAGGGGTTCTTTATTGTTATATAATTATACAATAATTTAATTATAAGAATATTGGCACTTGCCATTGGGAGTAATTAGATTTTCCACCAGAGGGCACAAGACTTAAGATTTAATACAGGAGTTTGAGGTCTTAGAAACCAGCACATATGATACATTCAGCATTTTAGGGTTAAAAATTCTGTTTGATTATATGAGATTTATGAATCTGACCATTTTTAATCAACAGAAAATCTAGTCTAATAAAACTCATTACTGTCTTTTCATGGTCTTTTCTTAGTGAATCCAGGAGGTTCTGATTCACCGCCTCACCTCCCTCCGTGGGGTAACAGCGACTTCCTGATCAATGAGCTGAACACCGATACACCCGGTGCTGCTGAGGATGGAGAGTACATCGAGCTCTGGCACCCATCGGGTCGCAGAGTGTCCTTACAGGGCATCTGGATACTCCTGTTCAGTGCGCATAACAACAAGCCCTATCGAGAAATCAGTCTGAGCGGACACTACACCACCGCCAGGGGATACTTTCTGCTGGGGAGCGACAGGCTGGTGCCAGCTCCTTCACTTCGTTTGCCTCCCAACACCATCCAGAACGGACCGGATGCTGTGGCACTCTACCGAAGCCCATTTGGACCACCGTCAGCTTCACAAAGAGGGATCCCTACTAAAGGCCTTCTGGATGCAGTGGTGTACCGACAGAGAGGGTCAGATAGCGAAGCACAGGAGCTGAGTAAAGCTCTGACTCCAGGACAGCTGCCACTGCTGGAAGATCCTGATGTTCTCCGTGGTGATGAATCCCTCAGCCGCTGTAGGGGTCTTTACCCGTACGACCTGTCTGCGTTTTCAGTGAGTATTGAGAGGAAAAAGGACTTAAATTAAGCCTCACGTAAGGATTGAGGATCAAAAACCTGACAGAATCCAGTTTTTAAAAAATGCAAAAACTATGAATGCATAAAACAGGTTGGAAAAGTCACTTAGGGGAAGGTGTTGTCTACAGTCTATTGACTATATTTACGTTGATCAGTTTTAAACTTAAGACGTGTTAATCTCTTTAGGTGGCTCCACCCACACCTCTGCGGGAAAACAGCTGCCCCCGTCCTCCTCCTGCACCTGAAGGTGTTGTCATTAGTGAGGTGGCCAGTGGCCTCTGGACCAATCACAGCCAGCAGAGAGCCTTTGTTGAACTGCAGGGCCCACCCATGACAGACCTGCAGGGCTTGGTACTCTCTGTATTTGACCAGGATCGAGCTGGGACCGTCATTGCTCTTCCTCTGAAGGGATCTGTTGATCAGGACGGGTTTTACATCATTGGAAATGTCACTGACGCAGGTGAGGGGAGTGAAAGACAAGTCTGCAGAAAAATGACAGCTATTACAAATCAAACTTTTCTCATCTCCTGCCTAATCCTGATTTACTCTGTGTCTAATTTAATTCACCTCGTCTGTCTCCTGCATAGATCAGACCTTCCCTGAAGGCTCCATAATACCAGCGCGAGGGGCGGTGGTCCTGTGCTACGACCTGTTTAGTGTCTGCAGAGCCGGTACTGCTCTGACCAATTCCAGTCTTAGAGACATGCTGGTGTTCAGTGAAAACCAGCGGCTGCTCTTCTCTCTGTCCACCACCAGGGGGAGACAAGTAACGCCAGCTCTCAGGTACAAACCTCCTTTTTCAAACAGCATTTTTCAAATTACTAATGAGTCACAGCGATTTAAAAGCAGAAATCCTCAAAAATGCAATTTTGGGCTTAATTTTCTCAAGATACTTCTTCTATTTATCAGAAAAATACCACAAGAACATGCTAGCAACATGAAAAACGTGATTTTTATTGGAGTGGGTCTTTAAATCTATTTTCTGCGTGTTTTTTATGCTTATACATACTGTAAATATTATTTGTTCTGTTTGTATTGTGTTTTAAATCATTTTTCTAATTCACTGTTTCACTTTTTAATAAAAAAAGGCATTAAACCCAAACTACTGTTACAGCTTTGAGTTGTAGAATGATTATTTATCCCCAGCTGTGTCACAAACAGGCTTTCTGCTCTCTTATAGCTGCGACTGTCTCTCAGTAGGAAGGTCCACCGTCAGAGCTTCCAGAACTTGAACAATGTTAATCTAATTTGTCCCTTATGTATTTAATTTATGTCTAGATGGTCTGTAAATAAATAAATTCCCATTACTGCCTTATGCTGCTTAGCATGTTCTTATTTCAAATAATAGATTTATAGAGGAGATATTTGAAGTTTGTCACTATGTTACTGATATGTGTGATGTTATCATATGTGTGTGCAGGTCGGTGGAGGACGGCCCCGTCTCACTCAGCCGATGTTCTTGCTGTGAGGTCAGGAGCCCGTCCTCGTGGACCAGCTCGTCCCCCACCCCTCACAGCACCAACTTGTGTCCAAGCCCCTCTTTCTCGAGTCACATCGACCTCTGTTTCAGACCTCCGTCCGTGGACTGGCAGGGGGAGGCTGAAGGTAAGTCACACAAAAGTTAAACATCAATCAAATTCAACTCAGTGAAATAAAGTGTAAAGGAGGTGATTTAAGCAGAGAGAAGTGACTTTTACTGGACATGGATATTATGAATCAAAGCTACTTTGCTTTAATTAAGTGTCTTTTTAAAAACGGAAACTTTGCAACTTCTTGCTTGTTCAAGTCAGCTGAACTCTAAAGTGCTAAAGGTGAAGAAAAGTCGGCTTCTTTTAGACTCTAATACATGTTCGGGAGTCATTTTTACCTCCAGTCTGAGAGGTTTCTTCAGAATTACCTTCCATCTAAGTCAGGGGTGTCAAACTCCAGGCCTCGAGGGCCACTATCCTGCATGTTTTAGATGTTTCCCTGTTTCAACACACCTGATTCAAATGAACAAGTCGTTAACAGGCTTCTGAAGGACTTGTTGAAATACAGAGGATTTGAATCAGGTGTGTTGAAACAGGGAAACATCTAAAACATGCAGGATAGTGGCCCTCGAGGCCTGGAGTTTGACACCCCTGATCTAAGTGGTTAAATGTGTTTCTCGAACTAAAATTAACTCCCGGGTTTTTCCTCCAAGGTCGTTAATGGACACTGTGCACAAATGAACCTATTAAAAAGTTTGAAAGATGCAGAGTTTGAAGTGTTATTTGTTGTTATTCACTTTAGAACTCCTCCTTACTGCAGAAATAAGCATGTTCACAGTCAGAGAGAAAATAACATGCTTTTTTCTTCAGTTCTCCACAGGAAATTACACAAAAGGAGCTTTTTTATTCCAAGTTTGGCCATTTAAAGTGAATTTGAGTGGAAGTGTTTGGAGCTGAGCCTTTCAACCTAATGTATGTGCAGTATGTGTCTGTTTGGACTGCAAAAATTCAAGTTGCCAAATACTAAACTAAAAAATTTTGCCATGTTGTATTTTGGAACTAGAATTTATGCACTAGAGATGTGGGGCTGAAAGTCTTTGAGCATGCAGCAGCAGATACGAACTACATGATTAAATAGGAGTCAACACGTAGAGCTTTTAAACCTGTAAATACCCAAAATGACATTCAGTTTATATTGACATATTCTTCTTCTTATTATTCTTGTTCATGGTAGTTTTAATAATTCCAAGTTTCCTTATGATAAATCTTTACAAGACCTTGAACTGTTTGTTCGGTTGACAAATAAAAACTCGTTTTTTTATACAACTTTTCTTTTTGTAACACAATGAATGTGTTTTTAATAAAACCTGATGTTGTTTTGCTTTTTGTCTCAGACTGCAGTGATCTAATTCCTGGAAAAAAAGCTGCTGAGGTGGCCGACTACCTGGAGCAAAGGTGTAAATGTGGCATATCTGCATTGTATCTACAAGGTAAAGAACTTTATTTTTCAGACTTCTTTCATAGAACTTAACAGCAAAATACGAATTTGTTGACAAAATGTTAATTTTAACATTATTTCTTGTTATAATTGTATCACAAGTGTTACAAACCAAAGCTGCTTTGTAATTAAGTTTGTTCTTGTATAAGGGACCAACTTCTCTTGTGTATCCGGGTGGTTGAGAGTTTGGGGGAACATCCAGGCGCTGTCAGATCATCAGAAGACCCTCATCATCCAAACCACCCATATGAATCTATCAGCAGCTCAAGCCGAGGCCTGTTCCTCTCCCACTACTGGACGCTACACAGGCACAGGTTAGATCCTTCTTAATGAAGCTCTACACGATGCATCCCTGCTTCTTCATTATCATTTCTAAAATAAACTGTATGTAATCAGCTAAACTAATGTCTCGTCAGTCTGTCCTCTGCAGGCTTATATAATGTCTGAGTGGACAAGCTGTCCAAGTACAGTGTGATATTCCACTGATTAGTCAGCAGAAGATATATTTTCACACCAAAATATTTTTACTGTCTTATTATTGTACAAAAGACAATAAAATAAGATGTTTTTTATCACTTAGGGATATTGCCGCAGGTTCTACAAGGAGATTATTTTCTATGTTTGACAAACTCGAAGGAATAAGTGACACGTTTTTTACAAGAAAAACCGTTTTCTTTGACTTGGTTACATTTCAGTGTGTTTTAATGTAACTACATCCGTGTTTCTTTATTTGATCAGAAGCCTATCCATAAGATAAAGAGTTACTTTCGTAGACATGTTTTAAAATTATTTTGTCTTTTAAAGGCAAGTCTAAATCTTTTGTTTAAGAAGAAAAATTCTCAATATATTTTATAGAATTTTAAGTTCTCTTGTAATCCTACTGTTTTTTATGCTATATGTATTATATAATATATAATAAAAATATCAACAAGATTAGATATGTTCCAACAATTTAATAATTGAGAACCATTTTTAAATGCAGTTTATGCATTATTAATACAAGACTTTTATGTAGATTTTTTTTGTTATTCTATCGATCCTTGAAGTGTTGTTTTGATAATTGGGTCTTTGGAAAAAGAGAATTTTTATTTGCATTCATTGAAACAGAACTTTACGAACTCATTCTTTTAAATTGATCGGGAGAAATTTAAAGATACAGTATATAAGAATTTTACAGTGAAATACTCACATAAAAGCTTAATGTCCCACTGATGTTGAAAATAAAGTCACATTGTAACAGATCTCGATCTCAGCAGGCTGGGTGGTCGCTAGTTTCAGTTATTTTAAAAATGCTGATCCTTACTGGAATCATTATTTACACGTCCAGACTTCCTGGTTCCATAACCAATCACATGTGAGTCTGCAAGGCTGCCAAGTCTTCAACACAAACAGCTGTAATTCCACAACGAGCAGCAGTAAAATGTAAGAAACCACCACATCCTTCCAACTGATCAGCCGAGCTGCAGGTTATGGGGCGTTCAAACGCACTTAGGAAAACTCAAAACTGAACAAATAGGCCTTCAGACATTCCCAAAATGTGAACAAATACGAGAGAAATTAAATGAGGATCAATATTGGAACTGGCAACCCTGCAGAAAAATCAGGGAGGGGAGGGGGTGAGTGGCTGAGAACAGACATGTTTTCTTACATACTGTACCTTTAAATTTAGACACGAGAAGTTCACAAAAAACATTTTCATGTAGAGATTTTATCATTGCTGCTTTAGGTTCTATCCAGCTTTGCAATCTGATTTTAAAGTTGTGTAAAAGTAACTCTGTTCCCGTTTGGGATTGAAAACATTAAAATCTGAAAATATTCAGATTTTTTACTGCAAAATATTGGCAGGAAATATATATTTTTATCTAAGTTTGTGTTGACTTAACTTCAGTGGACATGTTGCAACTTTTCATTCATTAAAGGCATGTTTTAGCCATTCTGAAAAATTTCAGCATGTGTTTCCAAATATTTTTGCCAAAACAACAATGCAATGCTAAATATAATACATGTTAAACATGTATAAAACACCATTCACATGCAGTTATATGAAATTTTAAGAACTAGTGACATTTTTAAAATGACAACATTCCACTTTGTCTTTAGATTAGCTGTTTGCTTCTGAGTTCTGTCAGGTATAAACTCTATTTCTCTAAACTGAGGTCGTTCAGGAATCTCATTAGGAATCTTCTCTTAAAATTTCTGAAAAATGGTGAACATTACAGTCGAATGGGCATTTTTTTTGTACCAACAGTGATTCTTAAAGACATGTGTTTCTTATTTCCTGCCTGTTAAGCATTGTTTTCTTTAACTTGAGAAAACTTTGGTACCTCCAGTACTGAGGATAGCTGCATGTCCATGAACAAACTTCCAAAGACATGCAACATATTTACCAATCTATACAAAATTAAACTAGAGAAAATAGTGTCTTTGCAATAGACTGGTACGTTATTGTTTTGTTAAAAAAATGAGCTTTTGTTTACCTCCCTTGCAGCGTCTGCTCTAGGGTTACAGATTGGACTGATCATCGTGGTGCTCCTGCTGCTGGGACTTGGAGCTGCTCTCTTCACATATCTCTACAGGAGGAGGTAAAGACTCTGCTTAACCACAAAAACTTGACACCTTTTTGCCAAAACCCTTGTATTAACTTTATTTTAGGCTTTTTTAACACAAGAAAGATGCAAACAGAGCTTTTAACCAATTATTTTAGGAGTCATAAAATTTAGTTTTCTGTCTTTTAATTGGTTCTTTTGCTCTAAAGTTATCAGTGTTCTAATATTAAAGGGTGGGGTCATAGATTATAGCTCTAATATTCTAGGTTTTTGCAGTTGCTTGAATTTTTTTCACACATTTGATTCTGTTTTCTGATATTTTAATGTGTCCCCTTTGTTATCGTGGACTTGGTCCAGGAAGTTTGTGCAAACACGTCAACAACACTGACGTTAGTAGTTTAGTTTAATCATTAAAGATAAGATCTGATGACGTGCCTGATCGGCATTTTTCTTAGACCTTAATAGGCCCTCTGATGTTAAAGAGGCCCTTCCATTAAAAACAGTGTTTCTGAGGTTTCTGTTGAATATTTTAGCTCCACAGGTGTTCTTACCTTCATAGTGGGTGTGAAAACAGGTCTTCATAGTCTTCAAGGTTTTCAGGACTTTGTGGTTATTTCTGAAGTATTAACCTGTAATATGAAACATTTTATATCTAAAAAACGTTAGGAAACACTGATTAACAGATCTTTCAATCTGTCTGCGTCAAGATTCGGCTGGTTTCATAAGGCTCTCGGGCAGCAACTCATTAATATTCATTATTCAAATTTGCTGGACTCTGATTGGCTAACAAACTAGCCTATGTGACTAAGGTATATTGTTTCCTGCCCCGCTGTGCATGGCAACAGCAGGCGTTCTCTCTTCCTGTTTGCTACGTCTTATGCTAACAGCTTTTAGCCAGCAGCATGCTAGGTGTGGTTTCAACTGCGGGAGCTGATGAATACTAACGAACAAAGGAGTTGTTGTGAAACAGATACGGGCCGTTTGGACTCGGGAGAACTCGGGTTTTATCGCCACCTGCGTAGTTTGAGAGATAAAAACTGAAAGAGAAGTTGTTGACCTGTTTTCACACCCACTATGAAGGTAAGAACACCTGTGGAGCTAAAATATTCAACAGAAACCTCAGAAAAACCTTTTTAATGGAAAGGCCTCTAAGAAATATTCTCTAACATCAGAAAAACGCCACAAGTTTGTGAAATCTGTTAACAACATGATTTTCATCAGAGTGGGTCTTTAAACTAATAATTATTCATAAACATTTGACTCAGCACCACTTAAAAACATTGATGCGTTTAACAGTGAGAATAAAACCCAACTGAGATGGAACTTTGGTTCAGATTGTAAAGATGCTACATTTTGTGGTGTTGTAGTTAGTTTTTGATGTTGTTTGCTCTCTCAGGCGTCCTCTAGACTATTACACCATGGAGCTGAGTGAACACGCAGAGGGACTGTCGGATCCATAATCAAGGCTTCCAATCAGCGTGTTTTCATCTGAAGGAGCCCGTGTGTGATTAAATCAAGATGATCGGAGACCAATTTGACGTATAAATCACTGATCGCGCAGCTGTTCTGACATGAAAGTGACCTCTGCATCCTCAGAGGGTCACTGATGAAATATGAATGTGTGTGAACAGTGCAGTTGGATGCAGTGTGTGACATTTCTGACTGCGGTGGCATAAATATAGGCAACGCAGGATAATATTTTCCAAGGATCGACGGACACTGCTGGTTATTATTGTTCTGGAAAACGAAGAAAGAAGAAGGATTTTCTTAAATACTTGAGTCTTAAATACTCATTTTTATTTGTTTCGGCTACTTTGGATGAAGCCTTTTAATGTGATCAGTTTAAACAACCACGCTCCTGTGTTTTACAGGAAGCTCAACTGGTATTTTTGAGTTTTAACATCAATATATTTCTTGTTCAACTCATATTTGTTCCTAAAAATCAGTTCTGGTTCTAATTCCTGCTTTGTCCTGTTTAGACTGTGGCCTCAAAGGGTTTGACTGTCCCTTTTAAATGTGAATGTCTCTAACTTGTGTGCTTGTAACCACTTCTGTGTGCTTGCTTTAAGCAAATTGTTTACAGTTTAATAGAAAATTAAAAGAATGTGCTGATTAAGACTGATAAAGGAATATTTTCTTAAAACAATGAGTGTCTGTTCATTGGAGATGAAAGTTTTTGTTGTGTTCATGTGTGTTTTGGTGGTTCAGAAGCTTCTATTGTGCCTTTTACCTGCATGTTACTTTATCAGCTGATTGCTCACCTGTTAAATAGACATGGAACTTGTAGCTTTCCTCACTGGAGGTGTAAAAAAAAAGTTAGCATTTGTTAAATTTACATCCCCATATTGAGATATTTCCCTTCTTCATGTATATGTTTTATTGTAAAACCAGAGAAAATGTAGCAAATTGTTTGGAATTTGCAATGGAAAAGATTTTTGCCTTGGATTTTTTTTTTTTTTTCTTGTCTGTGACGATCAAATATTTTACTGTGAACATGCATAGTTTTGATCTCCTGTCGAACGGTGCATGTTGTAAATTGTAAAAAAAAGAAAAAAGAAAAGGGATAAAAAGATTTCTAAATGTCAAGTTTTACATCATTATGCAAAAGTGTTGGTTAAAATGTGTTGTTTTTAAGATGCAAAGTGCAGTCTAGTTGCATGTGCACGGATCTATACATCTGTTTGAGGGAAAAGTAGCTGTCAGACATTCATTTGTGCAACAGAGACACACTGAACATGCCACAAAGAAAAAAACACTGGAAAAAAGACTGTATTATGTCAAAAAATTCTAAATTCAAAGCTCTTATGTTCATTTTTTGTCATATTTTAAAATAAAACACCCTCATTGTGCAGTTAAGAAGCTGTTTGTACACATTTGTCTGTATATTTGTTTTATTCTTCAGCTACTGGTAGTTTTGGAAATTTCTCCGCAGCCCCTTTTCTGAACTTTTTTCTGTATCATTGCATAAATAAAGCAAAATCTTGTGCAAAAAAGACACTTTGATACTGATTTACTTTTGATCTTTTTGTTTACCTCTTATCTACCAGTACTTGATTATATTTGCACCTTGCAGTTGCTAAATTTTATGGTTTCTAAATGTCATTTTTTTGTAAAACCACAGATCTGCACAAACTGCAGAGTTGACCTGTAAGTAAAAAACTGCAGCGTGGTTTAACATTCTAGTCTAACACATTGACACGTTGCCTACAAAACTTTTTTTTCCTTTCGTTTTACAGTTTCAACCTTCTAACCACAACACAGGAAGTCAGACAGGAAGATGCTGCAGTATCTCCAGCTACAGCTCTGCCTTCATCATTAATCAAGTTTACGACGCTTGCTGAGTTTGTTTGCCTGTTTCACTCTGTAGATATTGATCCATTGATCATTTTCTTCTGTGAGCTGTCAGGAGATTTATGGAGCCTTCACAAATAACTTCTCTGATGTTTTCCACCTTCTGACATCTTCAGACAACTTGAAGAAACTTATGGTGAGTTACTAAAGGGAGTTACTTTTTTTACGCAATGTTTATGCTGACTTTTTTTGCAACACATTTCTACTTGTCAGTAAATTAAGTAGATTTAAGTCTGTATAACAGATGTTGGAACATTGTTTCCTGCTGGTTTGGCTTGTTGAACTGGCTTCCCCTGTCAGATCTGAAGCAGCGAGCTACAACGGAGGATGTCTGTAATTTCCCATTGATCTCAGTGAAACCTCAAACATAATACAAGAAGCAGCTTGCTCTACCTTGACAAGTGTTATGATCTTGTGGTAATGTAGATTTATTCTAATGACCTACATTCAATTTATTCATGCATTACATTTAAAAAGTGTTGTCTGGATAGGTGAATGTGGCTCGAAATGCAAAAGTGTTTAAATAGAAAAGCATCATAAAAAGTGGAGTCAGTTATTTACAAATAATTTGAACTTAAACAACCTACAGTGAAAAAAGATGGCTGAGTAGAAAGTTGCCAGTTTGTAAGGAAAGTACCTTCATCTTTTTGACCTAAATCTTCCTGTAAACCAGGATCCTCCATCTAAGTGCTCTTGTTTCAAATGAAGCAGGTAGCTTTCGACATTCCTAAATTCACCAAAAATATGATTCAAACATGGTTAAATAAGAAACATTTATCACATCTAACAAATGCCAAAAAGTACATTTTTATTTTTATAAAGACCTGATTTTGTGGTTTAATTGCTGAACGTTCTGGAATTTGGGTCAGTTTTTCATTTCAGTTTTGTGTCTATTAAAAATGCAAGTGCTAGACAGGAAATTGTTGCGCAAAAGCAGCTGAGCAACATGAGGTCAATATTAAAAAGCTTGACGAAATTACTAAAAAATAAACCAGTTGCCGTACAGCACGGTGGTGGAAGGCTGATGATTTGGGCTTCTTTTGCACCCACAGTACAAGGTACCTTGCAGTCATTAAACTGTTCACAAACTCATCATGTAATCCAAAGTCAAACTTTTACAGCAGTTACTATTTTATAGACTTTACATTGCCTTCATTACACAGTTATTTAAATTGAACTCTTCAGTTATTTGCAAAAAAATAATGGTAGCAGCAGCTAGCTGTAGCATGTCAGGTGCAGCCTTAGTCAATTTCAATAGGAGTATTTTAATATTTCATTAAATTACATTTCAATTGAAATTTATGTCTGTGTATAAGTTTATATAATAACATTCACATTAACTTCTCTGAAAATTATGAGACTTTTATTGATTTAAAGAGTTAATTTCACACAAATTTCATAACTTTTTGGTTATTTCTTAAATATTAACCTGTAATATGAAACATTTTATATAAAAAAAACATTTAGGAAACACCGATTAACAGACCTTTCAATCTGTCTGCATGAAGATTCGTCCGGCTTCAGCTGCAAGTCATTAATATTCATTATGCAAATTTGCTGGACTCAGATTGGCTAAAAAACTAGCCTATGAGAGAAAGGTATATTGTTTCCTTCCCCACTGCGCATAGCAACAGTGCACCGAGTCTCTTCCGGTTTGATACGTGTTTATGCTAACCATATGCTAATAGCTTTTAGCCAGCAGCATGCTAGGCATGGTCTCAACTGCAGGAGCTGATGAATACTAACGAACAAGGTAGATGTGACAAAACAGATACAGGCCGTTCAGACTCGGGAGAACTCTGGTTTTATCGCCACCTGCGTAGTTTTTGAGATAAAAACTGAAAGAGAAGTTGTTTACCTGTTTTCACACCCACTATGAAGGTAAGAACACCTGTGGAGCTAAAATATTCAACAGAAACCTCAGAAAAAACGTTTTTAATGGAATAGCATCTTTAAGATAGCAGCAATCAACACTATCTTGGTGCTACTATGAGTAGTACCGATAGGCTAGTTAGCTTGTTCATCTACTCAGAAATAATTTATCTTTCTCCAAGCTGAGGTGAACAGATTCTCTAGCAGGTGAAATTATATTTACTCATAATTTTTCACAGAATTCTACTCTAAAAATGTCCCTCCAAAAACAGATACAGTTGTACAAAAGATTATTCATCTAAATTTCTGCCAAATTTGGTTCTACTGTAAATTTGTGTTTCTTTGAATTTTCACTCACAGCTTCTGAGTTTAGGTTCAAATTTAGTCACAAATAAATACATAAAGAAGATTTACTTGATGTTCAAACCTGGTTCAAATTGGAGGCAATTTTTTTCTTTCTAAACTTCCTTTTTACCATATTTTTAGCTCACGAGCAAGGGCCTTGTTTGATATGATATAATGGGGGGGTCAATGTGAGGCCCGAAGGGCTGAAGCACTAGCGGCCGGGGTTCTGGGGGCCTTAAGCGGCCCCCAGAAGCCAATGACTTACAGATGGCCAGAGGCGATTTTTTAAGCATTTCTGACTGCATATTTCATGATATATTTGCCTCTGCCATTTTTATAAGAAACTAGCGAATTTCCACTTTTTAATTTGTTTTGTTCAGCAAAATGTGCTTTGTCCCCCCCTCTCAAAAACATGGGGGACATGTCCCTCCTGTCCCCCCCATAAACAAGACCCATGCTCACGAGTGAGAAAACAATCATTTTTGTTGAAGAAAATAATTGTTTTTTCTCTACTTTTAAGTTTTTTTAATTGATTCTAGAAGTGAAGCAGAAGTTGCGAGCCTGTTTGTTGTCTCTGTACTAAATGAACATGATGCATTAACTGGCCAAGCTTCAGACTAATTGGAAATGCACAGAGAAATGCAGCAGCAGCACTTTCTTTGCAACATGTAGACAAAATGACTCGACATAAAGGAAGAAGTAAGTAGAAGCATGAGACACGTTTCTGACACCTTGCCAAAGTTCTATTTATATTATGGAAATTACATCGTCTGGTACATCCTTTTCTGCAATATATTGACAAGGGCAGAAATAATTCCTTTCATACTTTCCCCCCTTTTTTTTATACAAGAAAAACTTAATCGTCTTGCTTAGTGATCTTCTGCTATCGCATGAGGAAAAGGTTGTTGTAGAATACTGTTACCTCATTTAGGTATTTTATCACTCACATCCTGCTTTCATGCTGTTGTATTTCTGTTTACCACACAGACAGGAGCTTTAGGAGTGAAATCATCAAGCTTTCTGATGAGCTCATGGACAGAAAGGAACATTACGACTCTCTTATGGACCGCAGCAAACGTATAATGTGGCAGGACGACTGCTACATGGATCTGCAGTCGACATCGTGCTCTGCCTCATCACAAGCTGACACACAAGGTAAAAGCTTCATCGTCTCTGTTGGGAACTTTTAGCTCATTATTTTTGAAGTCAAACAAGCAAATGTGCTAATGAGTTAGCTAAAGTTAACTGTGATTACGAGCAGCATTTGTTCCCCACAGAGAGCTAGGAACGAGAGGTGGGCAATAAAACATGAGCATTTGCAACAGAAACAAATAAATAAATAAATATACAAAGGGTCTTTGTTTTATTTTGATTAATCCTCAACCTGTGATTATCATCATTAAATCTCAGCCAAAGCCACAGAATGTTTCCCAGCTGGATTTATTTACAGCTACAGATTTTATAAAACTTTAGAACCTTGACAGTAAACCTGGACAGCAGGTCTGTCCATCCTTCACTGTTTTAGAAAACCTTCAAATAAGAATGAAAAGCACAAATTTTACAACCATGATTTTAAATGGTTAAATTACAAGATCAAAACAGATGTTTAATATTTAAGTTTGAGGCAGTAACTTTTATTTCTTTATTCAATCAGGTTTTAAAACTTCGGAGACAAACCCGGCCCATATTTTAATGCCTGTTAAAATATATATATTTTTTAAAATTAACACTTGATTTTAAAGAATTCAAAAAACATGTGAAAATCATTTTGAACACTGACATTTTAATGTGCTGAAGATGACATCTGAGAAGAGTCAGAAGTATTTTAGAGAGTTAAAGACTTTATTTTTGGTAAAAAGTCTTCCAATTTCACATTTTGCAAAACATTTAAGTTTCAACTCAGGGATTTTATAGTTTTTTGTTGAGGTCTGCCGTTCCCTCCTGTTCATGTTACTTTACATGTCAGAGATGTTTCAGAAAAAAAAAAGAGATGTGCACAAAGATTTGATTTGGGTTAAATGACACATGTAGCTGAATGAAAAACAAAATAAATCCTAAACTGAATATTTATTCCACTATTAATACATAATGTTGCCTCTGTTTAAAGTCTAATTACAAAGAATATTATTTATGATAGATTGGGTGTCAAACCTTAAAAATTGACTAACTTTTTCAGGCTTTAAAGAACAAATATCGGACTTTTCAGAGTTTGTGGTAACACTCGTCAGCCATCATAACCATTACATACATTATGGTTATGATGCCTATTAGTGTCTGTAAAGCAAATAAAAATGATCGCAATGTGCTTTTGCCTTTTAGCATATTTGGTCTGCAGTGGCAGCACAGTCTTCTGAGCAATATTAACACACAAGATGGGGATAGACTGCTTGCTGATGCTCAGTAATAACCAGATGATGCTCAGTAAGAGTGAAAAACAGCTACAACTTTTCAAGTTGTCTACAGTCACAAAGGAAGTGATCTGCTGCTTCGGGTTGCACGGCAACCAGTGACACAAAAAACATTACTTAGAAAAAAAATCTGTATGTAAATGTAATGCATCCTTATACATTTGAGTCTTTGAGCTGATGGTAGTGTAACACCATGACCATAAAACTAGAACCAATTATCCCTTTGATGTGTTAAGTTAAAAGGATTTAATATAAATATTCTTCTGGAGATACTTATTTATAGTAATTTCCTCTTAATTAATTAATGATTGAGGATTTGCTGTAGAGCAGTATCAGATCTGTATGTCAAAAACATTGTTTTATTTCTTTTTTTCTGTTTGGAATTTTTTTTAGTTTAATAGTTTTATGTATTAGTTTTATATTAATAGTTTTATTTTGGTTCAGAATTTCATTGGCTCCAAAAGCATCAAGACCAGCTACTGAGGTTTGTTTCACCTTCGTTCCTGGAGGAGATATTAAGTCACCTCAGGAAGGTGGGAGTCCTGACTTCAACTGAAGAGAGCAACATCAAGGAAGCAGGACAGTTACATGACCAGGTTAACATGCTTACAACTATTGTCACGGGTAAAGAAAGTCAAAGCTCTGATGTTCTGCAGATGTTCATGGAGAACTCCGATTCTCCAGTAGCCCAGCTCATCTTAAACCACGGTAAGTGGCTCAAGCTGAAATTTGCTTTTTGTGTTAGATAATAGATGAAGAAAAAATGTTCTCAAATCATCTAAAATGAAATAAATCCTCCTAACACAGAATCAGATTTTACAACAAAGTTTTTTTTCTGTTCAGATGATCTGAAAACAATTTCTCAATACTAACTCAGTTCTTTTTTAATAGATGTCGTATTCAAGAAGCATAAAGAGGTGCTGTTGCAGCAGTTTGAGAAGTACAGAGACAGAGATTCAGTAAGCTGCTCCAAGCTGAACATCACCTCAAGAGGCTTACTGCTGGTTGATGGACTCACTGACTTCCAACAAAAGGAACACGACGTGATGCAGGTTGGAGTGACTCGGGGCGGGAAGAGAAATCATCTGAGGCAGTTGGGACTAGAAAAACTCTTTGAGCCCTTGACACGGGTCAGTTTGCCTCCCAGGGTCTCCCTCACCGTTGGGGTGGCTGGCATCGGAAAGACCACCTGTGTACGACACTTTGTCAGACAATGGAGTCAAGGGTCCATCTGTACAGATATACACTTCGTCCTACCCTTCACTTTGTGTGAGCTGAACTTGCTGGAGAAACTGTCAGCTGAGAAGCTAGTGAAAATGTCTTTTCCTCATTTAACAGACCCTAGTTTGGTTTTGAGTAGTGCCTGCCGAACTTTGCTCATACTCGATGGCTTGGATGAATTTCGCAGCACTTTTAATTTCTCAGATGCAGCTCCATGTAATGACCCAAAGAAAGAAATTTCTGTTGACGACCTAATTACCAACATCATCCAAGGAAACTTGCTCCCAGACGTGGCAGTGTGGGTGACGTCAAGGCCAAGGGTAGCCTCGCTCATCCCAGGAGGACTGGTTGACCGAGTGACAGAGATCCCTGGATTCAGTCCCACAGACATCCAGATCTTCCTGAACCATCATTTCTCTGAGAAGGATTTTGCCAACAGAATATGGACACACCTGGAGTCCCATAAGATCCTAATGGTGATGTGCTACATGCCATGCATTTGCTGGATGGTGGCTGATACTTTGTTGTATATCATGCAGAGTGGAACACAAGAGACTCTTCCCAGGACTTGCACTGAGCTTTATGCCCAGTTTTGTTCTATGAAAGCAGAAGTAGGTGAGCCAAGAGGCAGAGAGCCTGTAAAAACAGAGCAGCTTCATGGGACTAATCGTAAACTGTTGGCAAACCTTGGACGAATGGCTTTCTATGGACTCCTGAAGCACAAGTACACTTTCAGTGAGCAGGACCTGAGGGCCTACGGGATTGATGTACTATTAACTCAAAGCACTTTTGGTGCTGGTGTTCTTATCCGAGTGGAATCAGACATACACACGACATACAGATTCACACATCTCACATTACAGGAGTTTCTTGCAGCTAGCTTCTATCACGTTTCTTCTAAACGGGCCATCTTTGACCTGTTCTCAGAGAGTACCATGTCTTGGCCAAAGATTGGCTTCCAAAACCACTTTAGAAGCGCCCTTCAACACTCACAACAAGCTGAAGATGGTCACTTGGATTTATTTGTCCGCTTCCTCACAGGCCTGCTGTGCCCAACAGCTATCAAGCCTCTTAGTGGGCTCCTGGCTCTGGGGAAAGATGATGGTAACCAGAAGGTTTGGGCTGGAGGGTTTCTGCAAGGCCTCCTAGCCAGCGTGGGCGGTGTGGTTTCCCTCCGTGCAGTCAACTTGGCATATTGTTTACAGGAGCTGCAGCACACAGAGCAGCTACGGAGCATAGAAGAAGACTTATGGCATGGTAGCTTGGCTGGAAAGTTAACGCGACCTCACTGTGTGGTACTGGGTTACCTGCTCCACGTGTCTCCAGAGTGCAGTGAACAAACTAACTTGACAGGCTGTCTGAACTATACAACAGTGAAAAGTTTACTCCCTCAGCTGCTGTACTGTGGCCATCTCAGGTCAGCTTTTCAAATTACTCTCTGAAGTTACTGAAGCTCTGCAATTTTAGGTTTAAACCTTATTGTTGCTTTCTTTTTTTAAAAAAAACAGGCTGGAAAATAACAACTTCAAAGATGATGTGATGGAATTGCTTGGAAGCCTTCTGAGTGCCAAAGACTGCCACATTCAGAAAATAAGGTTAAACCAAATGTTAAACGATTAATTTCAGAATACTTTACAAGCCTGGATGGATCTTATGAAGTCTTTTAAATGCACAGACAATGACAGATAAATTTAATCAGTGTTAAATTGTTAACTGGTTGATTACAGTGCTGCAGGAGGTAATCAGTGGTTATCATACAATCGGTTCTAGTCTGAATAATAAATCTGCAAATTCTTCTATTCATCTTTCCAGTTTGGCAGACAATGCTGTCGGCAACAAAGGAGCAAAAGCCTTGAGTCGAGCACTCCTGGTGAATCGAACTCTAACATCTCTCAAGTGAGAGTTATAACTTTTATAAATCTGCTTTATAACTTCTGTTCATTAATGTCTAATTCTTCTATCCAGTCATAGATTTTCAGGAGTTTTTGCTGCTGAATGCACAATGAGGTCTGAGATTATTGTGTTAAAATGAATATAGACGTTCCTTCAGGGAAAATATGTTGCTTGATTGTCTTGCAATCTATTATGCAACTCAGGTTCAGTGGTGCCTTAATGCAGATAAAGGCTATATTTTTTATGTGTAACATGTAGAGTCCAAAGTATGTTTTTCCTACATCGAAAATGTTTCTACTTTCTTTTTTTTCTGGGATAAACTTTTGCCTCAGGAGCCCATAAATGTTCAGAGTGATAAAGTTTTCCTTCTTACTTAACTTCTTCTTCAGGAGACGTCTTTGTATGCAGCAGCAGACTGTCTGATAACGATTTTCCAAGATATCCTAGAGCCTATGTATCTACAATTTATGGACGTAGGCAGCTTCCACAAGGTTTAGAAATTTGTAAGAACTGATGTGAGCAGCAGCATCACACATGCAGTGGGATAGTACAGCTGTTCTGATCTGAGCTGTTTTTAGAACATAAAGATAATAATATATATTTTTATTTTTAATTAATGGTCACTCGATTTGATGTATTCTAAGACAATCTGAATGTTTTTGTCCTACGTTTTTGGGGTTGAAAAACCTTCCCTTACTAATAGGGATGCAATGATACCACTTTTTTCAAATCAATACAATACTGATACCTGGATCTGAGTACTTGCTGATACCGAGTACCAAGGCTGATACTTCTACCACACAAAAAAATGCAAATGAATTGGAAGACATGTTTTATTTTTTTTCTCCGCTTGTTACAACAAATGATGTGAACTCCATTAAAAAATGAAATATTTTTAACAAAACGAAAATTTCAAGTGAAAAATAAATATTTTCTGTGAAATTATTGCAGAGCTTCCACATTTTAAGTATTGGTTCATTGTATCAGTTAACTAACCGGTACCGATACTACATTGGAATGGTATCGGCCCCGATACCCAATACCAGTATCAGTATTGGTGCATCGCTACTTCTTAACGATTCTCAGATGATGTTTGGTCCAACATAATGAGCCTTGCTTAGAAACACTGCTCTTTTGATGGAGACTCCTCCGCTGTCTTCTTTAGTCTCTGATTCTGGAATCTGGAAAACAAAAATTGTCCCTCCCTCAATTTTAACTGAGTACACTCTCAGAAATAGAGGTACGAGACAAGAACATTTTTGTACATATAGGTAAAATGTTCCCTCAAAAGTACAATATTGGTCTTTAAAAGGTCAGAAATGTCCCTCTGACGGTTAAAATTGATATAAAGTACAAATTTGTACCATTTCAACTGCACCTGCAACCCTGGTCAAGGCTGGTTAATCTCCATTTTATTAAGTTTCATCCATCATTTTCAATATTATGATTTACATGTTGGTTTTAGGCTTCAAAATGTGGCATAATTTTACTGTTTTAGTGGAACAACTTCATATGGTACAAAAATGGACCTGGACTGCAGGGTACACCCCCAGCGACAAGAATTTGTACCGTTCTTGTCACAATTATCAATTATGCCACATTTTGAAGTTTTAAACCAACATTCTGAAACATAATATTGAAAATGATGGATGAAACTTAATAAAATTGAGATTAACCAGCCTTGACCAGGGTTGCAGGTGCAGTTGAAATGGTACAAATTTGTACTTTATATCAATTTTAACCGTCAGAGGGACATTTCTGACCTTTTAAAGACCAATATTGTACTTTTGAGGGAACAATTTACCTATAGGTACAAAAATGTACTTGTCTCGTACCTCTATTTCTGAGAGTGTATATTGCATCAATTCTGGATGTGTAGAAATTGTTTAAAGTCAAGAAATTGTCTAATTTCATTTGCAATAACATATTTATGGAAAATTAAGTTTGTATAATTACAGATAGCTAACATATTTATTATAATTTAGCCTCCGGAACAACAACATTGGATCTAAAGGTACAAAGTTCCTAGCAGAGGCTCTGAAAATGAACCAAGTTCTGATATCGATCAAGTGAGTATAACAGCAAAATGTTTTAGTTTATGCCTTCTAAAACCCAACATGTATCATAATATCACTAATATCATAATATCTAACTTCATCAGCTTGCAGAACAACACTATCGAGGAGGAAGGTGCTCAGGCCCTTGCAGAGGTTCTGCAGTGCAACCGCAAACTAGTGTCTTTGAAGTAGGTTTGACTTAAAGTGTAAGAGTTATTGGTAACTGTTCCATATGTGTTCCAATACAATGCATAAGGTTAACATATTTTTCTCCTGCCGTTGTGATGTTTCAGTCTACGGAAGAATACAGTTGGAGCAGGTGGAGCCAAAAGGATTTCGGAGGCGCTTAAGACAAACCGAACTCTTACAAAATTTATGTAATTAAACATCTTTTATTTTCAGCTTTTTTAACAGAATCAGAATGCAGTTAAATGCAAACCATAATGTATGTGTTTAAAATATTACAGACAATTAATTAAATAATTAAACTGAGAATTTGTGTAAGAAAAAAGAAAAAACAGGCTTATTTAAGAACTTTTGAAGATGATGTATTATTCCCATAAATATTATTTAGAAAAATAATCTGTTTTATTTTCTATGATACATTCTGAGCTTTGTTGAATGAAAAGGGTAGAAGATATGGCAGAAAAAACAACAGACTTCAGCTTCTCAAGTAGCTCTGCTTTTAAAACAGGCTGTTTTTATTCTGCTTTTTATCAGCTAAAACAAACAAATCAAGCTTCTGCAACACTTTGGGATTCATTAGAGCATATTTTCTTACAATTATTTTCTGTCAAGCTACAGTTAACTGATATAAGTACATTTTTAGGCAACATGCTACAAGATACTGTCATTTTTTATGGGGGAATATTTTACTTATTTTAGCAGAGTATGGCCAAATCCCCAACCTCATCTTTGAGTTTAGTTCTGACCAACTTGACAAGCTAATGGCTAGTCACAATGCTAACACTAAAGCAAATTCCTAGCATCCTAAAGCAACTTTATTCTTAAATAGGGCCCTTCCATTGAAAACGGTTTTTCTGAGGTTTCTGTTGAATATTTTAGCTCCACAGGTGTTCTTACCTTCATACTGGGTGTGAAAACAGGTCAACAACTTCTCTTTCAGTTTTAATCTCTCAAACTACGAAGGTGGTGATAACACCCGAGTCCAAACGGCCTGTATCTGTTTCGTCACAACTCCTTTGTTCGTTAGTATTCGTCAGCTCCCGCAGTTGAAACCACACCTAGCATGCTGCTGGCTAAAAGCTGTTAGCATAAGACGTAGCAAACAGGAAGACATGACGTCTGACGTTGACACGTGCAGCGGGGCAGGAAACAGTATACCTTGCTCTCATAGGCTAGTTTGTTAGCCAATCTGATGACCCAAAGCCAAAGCAGCCTGACGGAAGGAGCCGGAACCACCCGAATTTGAACGCAGACAGATTGAAAGGCCTGTTAATCAGTGTTTCCTGATGTCTTTTAGATATAAAATGTTTCATATTACTGGTTAATACTTAAGAAATAACCACAAAGTCCTGAAATTTGTATGAAATGGCCTCTTTAAAAACATGAAAGTATTTTACATTACAGCACTGGAACCAGAAGCTATAGCTGCTACTTGTATTTATGAATCACTATAAAATTCACTGCGAGCGAACATGTAAAATTAATCTGACAGCAATCTACAGATCTTAGCCCCACTAGATTTTGTCCAGCAGGAAATAAATTTTATTCCTTTAAACTGAAATTGCTCGAATAAATTGAACCCCACATTAAATGAGTTAGATATTGTTTTACAGAAGAAGTTTACAGAAAAAGTGATGCAATAAGATGTTCTTCCATTAATTTAATTTAATAATGACTGGGACTAATTTCAAACAGTTAGGGTATATTCCACACATTTATTTTAATATTGATGATTTATATTCAGGAGTCAGTTTAGTTGTAAATAACTGCATTGGGATGGTGTTAATATGCTGCATTTATTATAACAGTGTTGTACTTTTCCATTGTGTTATTCCTTTGTTTCACAGTCTCTGTAGTAACCAGCTTGGAGACAAAGGAACAGTCGCGCTTGCTGAAGCTCTGACATTAAACCACTCTCTGCTGTCACTTCAGTCAGTATCCAACAATCAGCAGTACTTTTCTATCTAATTACACTCTGTTTTTTTCGATTACTCTGCAATTAAACAATTTTCTGCTGATGTATTTTGACGTTGTGGGAAAATAGTTTGGTTTAAAAAGTGTGGCATAAAATACAGCTTGTTTTACAGGTTTTTCATTCAAGGTATAATGGAACATTTTCTTTTTTATAATTAGACTTCAAAGCAACTCGATCAGTAATAGAGGAATGACGGCGTTGACCAAAGCCCTCAGGGTCAATAGAGGCCTTGTCTCCTTGAAGTTAGTATCAATCCTAAATGTTCTAAATTAATTGGTGCAAAGATAATCTCAAACTCATGTTTTTTATTTCTGTTTCTCCTTTTTGTAAAGTCTAAGAGAGAACTCAATCGGAGTGGAAGGAGCTAAGAACATGGCCCAAGCCCTGCAGGAGAACAACTCTTTGCAGGACCTGGAGTGAGTCACCTCATTAACGCCGGGCTCACACTGCCTACGGAACGGCTTCGGTCCGGCTTCGGTGCGGTTTTTCCGCAAGCTACCACTCACATCTGCTCCGGATAGGGAGTGCGGTCAGCTCCGGTGCTGGGTGCGTAAAACGTCACCCGCGAGAACAGAAGTTCACGTGGGTTATCGTTTTGTCGGGACTTCACACGAGAACACGTCCATTATTTAGCAAATGTGTGAAAATGTGTTGTGCTGCAGGCTTTCGGGACCCTGTGTCACCGGGTGTGATGTAATGTTTACATTTCCTATTAGCGCGTGTGCTGTCTAAAAAGAAGAGTCAAGTTACAATTGTTTGTACACTCGTTTATTTTGAAAAAACACCGGATATTCAAGCCACACTTCCTGTATAGTTCGTCAGATTTCATCAAACTTGACGCGGAGTGACTCCGGCGTCCGGAAAAAATTGATCCTTGCGGATTCTTTCCGTAGTGCCGTACAGCCTCCGTAACCGGACCCGCACCGCACGGAGCTAGTGTGAGCCTTCTAAAGGGATTTTAATCTAACGGAATACCTGCGGGGTCCGCACCGGACCGGATCCGGATGCAGTGTGAGCCCGGCGTAAGAGCTGTGGAGAGTAATTATTCACAGTTGTATAGCCATCTCTCTTAGAGCTCGTTAGATCAATTGTTATGCTAATGAACACCTTTTGTTTAATTGAAATCTGTTTCCCACTCTTCAGGACTGTAGGTTTTTTTTATTACATGTCATCATTTATGTCTCTCTCTCCGTGTGTGTGTGTGTTTGCATTACAGTCTCACAGCAAACCTGTTGCATGATGATGGAGTTCAAGCAATAGCTGGTGCCATCAAGTTTAATCAGGGTCTTACCTCCCTGCAGTAAGTGGAGTTTGTCTCATAAGCAGATTTTGGAATTAATGAAACAAACAGTTGGGATTAGGTCAATATAAGAGATTTAATCCTGAGAATGATTCAGACTGTGAAATTGGGAAACGTTTTTAAAACCTCCCTTCTAAGCAGACGCACCTGGAGCTCTACCGACCAATTATATTCCATTTTTAGTGTACAGTCACTCATTATCTATACACACTTATTCAGGGTCACAGGGAGCTGGTGCCTTTCTCCAGTGGTCATTGGATGAGAGGTGGGGTTACACCTGGACAGGTCATCAGTCCATCAGGGCTACATATACACAAACAATTTAGATTTGCAAATGTTTGGTCTGTGGGAGGAAACCAGAGTCCCCAGAGAAAACCCACTCGTGCACACGGAGAACATGCAACATACAGAAAAGTCTCAGCCCAGATTCAAACCAAGGACCTTCTCGCTGCAAGGCAACACTGCTACCAACTGCACCACCATGCAGCTCCTTTTCTGTGTATAATTCATAAAAAAACATTAGGAAACAAGGTTTTGAATGTAACAAGTAACTTCAACAAGTTTCATTAACCTGAGATGTAAACTGCTGATCCAGTTTTTATAGATATACGTTGAATTTAAAGATATTTCAAAACAGTCCTTATTTCTATGTTCTCTAATTAAAAAGATGAAAATGCAGCTTTTATACTGAAATCTAGAAGTGAAATAGCATCATTCTAATTTAATGGACATACAGTAAATATTGGAAAAATAGAGTTTGAACATCAAGTATCAGTCAGATGCAAACAGGGAAAGATTTTTGAGTTTATATGCAGAGTAAATAAATAAAAGTAAACTTCTCACTTGAGTTTCTTTTTCTCTTTTTACAGTCTCCAGTGGAATTTCATCAAGTCGTTAGCCACTAAAGCTCTGGCTCAAGCCCTTCGCTCTAACACCACCATTCAGCTCTTAGAGTGAGACTAACACACCTCAGTGCTGCTTTAATCCCACATACTACAGTTTGACTGACCACTGGTTGATCATTGTTTATCTGCTGTTTTGTGAAACTGCACCAATACCAGTCAGTGTATAAGTGTATCTTTTTCTGCAGCCTGCAAGAAAATGCCATTGGGAACGAAGGCATGATCTTTCTTGCTGAAGCTCTAAAAATCAACACATCTCTGCGCACCCTCTGGTTGGAATTAATTTATCAGATATAACAACTTTTTTATTAATAACTCTAGATTTTAAATGAAAAAAGAGTTAACTGTTTGCAATGTTGTTAGTTTCTCTCACCTTTGTGGTTTCTGTTCTTTTGTTCTTGTTTGTTCAGTCTGCAGGGAGTCTCAGCAGGTACGAGCGGCGCTGTAGCAATGGCTGAAGCTCTGGTGACCAATCAGACTTTACAAACATTAGAGTGAGTCCAAACTCTCCTCTCAAATTGTTTTTTATCCTCCTGTTCTTTTGCATTCAGTCACTGAAGTAGTTTTTGATTGATGACACAGTCTCCATAATCTTAAGACAACTCCAGTAAAATTTAAAATGTAATAGAAAAATACGTCAAAGAAACTGTCTTAGAGAAAATCTGCTGTGAAGTTGAGGTTGTTGGAACTTCAGCTTCCTTTTTTTATTTATTATAATCATCTGCTGGAAAAACTCTAAGAAGTGACATCAGATCAGTTCAAATCAAACTTTATTTATAAAACACTTTTTCATGCATCAAAGTAACACAAAGTGCTTTGCACAATAAAAACAATTCAAAACAGCGATCACACACAAACAACAAGACACAACCGACATTTACACAGTCACACACACCTCTAACCGTTTAAACACACACAAATTAACCTGTTCTTTTGATACGGTGTCTTAAAGAGGTCATTCCATTAAAATTCGGAGGTTTCTGTTGAATATTTTAGCTCCACAGGTGTTCTTACCTTCATAGTGGGTGTGAAAACAGGTCAACAACTTCTCTTTCAGTTTTTATCTCTCAAACTACGCAGATGGTGATAACACCCGAGTTCTGTATCTGTATCTGTTTCGTCACAACTCCTTTGTTCGTTGGTATTCATCAGCTCCCGCAGTTGAAACCACACCTAGCATGCTGCTGGCTAAAAGATGTAGCATAAGACGTAACAAACAGGAAGAGACTGTGTCTGCTGTTACCATGCGCAGCAGGGCAGGAAACAGTATGCCTTACTCTCATAGGCTAGTTTGTTAGCCAATCTGAGTCCAGCAAATTCAAATAATGAATAATAATGAGTTGCTGCCCGAAACCTGATGAATCTTCAAACAGACAGATTGAAAGGTCTGTTAATCAGTGTTTCCTGATGTTTTTTACATCTAAAATGTTTCATATTCCAGGTTAATACTTCAGAAATAACCACAAAGTCATGAAATTTGTGTGAAATGGCCTCTTTAAATGTGTTCAAGTTTTATGAATAAGTAAATAAAGAAATAGAAGTTAATAAACATCTGGCTTAACGCTCATGTGAGGAAACTATTGAGACCAGTCCACACCAGGAACCAGCCACCACTGGATCCTGGATCCCAATGACAAAAGCACTGGGATAAAGAAAAATAAAGAGCTAAAACAAACATTAAAGAAGCTTGAGCAACAATAAAAACAAACAAAAGCAGCCTAAAGGAGCAAATACAAATATTTTATGAAATAAAACAAAAATTAACACCTTAAAGAAGACAAATAAAAACAATTTAAAATAACAAACATTTTAAAGCTAAACTAAAAAGGAATTGTTCTTTTTAAAACATCAACAGTGTCTGCAGCTCTGCTCTGGCAGTCCGTTCCACAGACGAGGACTATAGTAATGGAACAAGGTCTCACTGTAGGTTTTAGTCCTGACTTTCAGAGTAATTAAAAGACCGGTACTGGAGGATCTCAGGGTCATGATTTAAAAGCAGGTCAGATAAGTACGAAGACCATTAAGACATTTCTAAACAAATAAAAGAACCTTAAAATCCTGAAACCCACAGTTATATTACCAACATTGTCATACTGCCAACAGAAAACCTGGTTGTTTTAGGATTCTTCCTAACCTTTAGTGTGTTTCCTGCTGTTTTTCAGCCTGCGTGGGAATGCTGTAGGGATGGAGGGAGCAAAGGCTCTGGCAAATGCCATGAAATGCAACAGAAGCCTTAAATCATTAAAGTAAGTCCTGACTGCAGGATTTTAAAACTTTTATGGACTTTATGCTTTGGTTTCAAACTCAGAGTTATGCAGTCGACCTGGTTTATTTATTGATGTATTTTATTTTACCAACTTTTTTTTGTCCACTTTAATGCATTGTGTACAGTTAGGTGGTGATTTTATATGGTGTTAAAATCTCCTTTGTGGTAAAACACACGTCAGTTGATTGTGAAAGTTTCAGTGAAGGTTTAAAGAGGCCCTTCCATTAAAAACATTTTTTCTGAGGTTTCTGATGAATATTTTAGCTCCACAGGTGTTCTTACCTTCACAGTGGGTGTAAAAACAGGTCAACAACTTCTCTTTCAGTTTTAATCTCTCAAACTATGCAGGTGGCGATAACACCCGAGTTCTCCCGAGTCTGAACGGCCTGTATCTGTTTCATCACAACTCCTTTGTTTGTTAGTATTTAGCAGCTTCCGCAGTTTAAACCACGCCTAGCATGCTGCTGGCTAAAAGCTGTTAGCATAAGACGTAGCAAACAGGAAGACACAACGTCTTCTGTTGCCATGCGCAGCGTCACAGGAAACAGTATACCTTGCTCTCATAGGCTAGTTTGTTAGCCAATCAGAGTCCAGCAAATTCGAATAATGAATATGAACGAGCTGCTGATGAAGCAGCCTGACGGAAGGAGCCACCCGAATTTTAACGCAGACAGATTAAAAGGTCTGTTAATCAGTGTTTCCTGACATTTTTAGATATAAAATGTTTCATATTACTGGTTAATACCTAAGAAGTAACCACAAAGTCCTGAAATGTGAATGAAATGGCCTCTTTAAATAAATGGAAATATGTAAATGTCACATTTCCTGAAAAGGAGCAGAGATATTTCACCACTCATCCTAACAAACATTTGCAAATCACCGACCGGTACATGTGATGCATTAACATGGTGATTAACTCTGTGAATCATCAGCCTGCAGGAGAACTCTCTGGGAATGGATGGAGCCATCTTCATCGCAACAGCACTAAAGGGAAACCACCAACTGACATATATCAAGTATGTATTACTTCATGCATGTTTTGCCCTGTTAGCTGATGAATTTGATAATGTTTTCATTAAATTTTTTTTTTTTGTAGCTTACAGGGAAACGGCATTGGAGAATCTGGAGCAAAGGTCATATCTGATGCAATAAGAGCGAGTGCTTCTGGTTGTGTGGTGGACATCTGAACATGTACTGCTTGCAGTGCATGAAAAACTTCAATGATAATTTAAACAAACTCTTGCTGAAAAATATATTTTAATACCAAACCCGCTATGCTCAGCGATGGAGTCATCTTTCAATCCAACTATTGATGCTTCAGCTCTGTCACATGTTAAAATATGCACATTAACCCTGATAAGCTTGTAACTGGTCAACATACAGAAATATAAACTAGAAGCACATAAAGAATATTTGTTTGAATGAGTGAATGATTCATTATGAGGGATTTTGTTAAAAAGGTTATACAGCTAATGTTTTTTTTTTCTACTTTCTTTGCATCTTTAAATACATATTGTAGTGTATAATAATAATACAACTGATAAAAGTAAATAAATGTTTTATGTTATAAATTATTCAAAGATAGATTCCTTTGTCGGGTTCTGGTCTTTACGCCATGAAATTTCAAGCAGACCGTGACCATTCTCCTCTGTGGTGTTTCTTCTGTGAAGACACATTAAGGAAGAATTAATTGGATTATTTTTTTTGTGATGGGTGAAACTTCAGTTAAAGAAGTTCCAGCTGCAGCAAACAGCAGCCAAATAAGAAAAGAGATGAAACATTATCGGAGGTTTAAAAGAAAAAAAAAAAAGGCAGAACAGGAAGAAAAATATGTTTCAAGAAAACAAAGTTCTGTAGAAAGTTAACAAGTAAAACAAATGTGTGGCAAGACTTTCATTTATTTATTATTTATTTGTCTTCGCCTCTTATTTAAATCCACCTGATCAGCTTTTGCAGGTCACACACCAAGTTCCAGACCCTTCATCAAGGTTGTTCTGTCTCCTTTTCTTCTCTGTAACGTACACCGACAGCTGCAGAACATCTGGGGCTCTTCATCTGCTAGTTTAACAGTTTGTCTGAGATGAGAACCAACTGTTTTTTGGTTACCAAACAAGGATGATGCTAGTAATTAGTTGTTCTGTGACACGTGAGGCTCTTTGTTGTTGTTTTTACATGTTTTTCTGTTTGTTTTACTGCAATTTCATTAAGTAAAGTAGAATGACAGGAATCAGCTGGAATGGTTGTAAATGAATTGCCCCCCCTGAGATCAATAAACCTCAAGTCTGACTCTGAAATCAATTCCACAGTTCTTTGTTATGCCCTTCATTGTTGCTATGGAAACAATATATTTTGAGTGCACAAACTTTTTGTGAGTCTTAAACATTTATATAGACTTTCTATAAGTGTTTAGTGCTGATGCCTGTTATGTGCCCCGACTGTTGCTGCTCTCGTTTGTTTCCACCTACAGTCTCAGCGTTCTAGTCAGCTGCTGCAGCTTTAATTAATTCATATATTCACAAAAATTCTTATTAAACAAATAACTATTTTTCTCCTTTGGACTCAATACAGTATATTTGAATCTATTTTCGCTCATTTAATGACTCTAAATGCCAAAACTCCAGAGTCTCTATCTGGAGAATATGCCTAGTTTGACATTTATTCTTATTTTTTAAACATTTTTAATGAATCCGACCATTTTTATTTGACATGGTTACAGTTTTTTTAGTAGCACAGGTAAGTCTTTTGTGTTGCAGTATTTTGGATTTGAGTTTTGATGCAAGCTAAAGTGCATCTGCAGCTGTGAGAATGATACAGAGAAAACGGATAAACAAGCAAATAAATGAAACTTTCAGGCAGATAGAATAAGATGGTTAATGGGAGCTAAATTGCAGGGAGTGGGTGAAAGGAAGCTGAGTTTTTTTCTCAGAACTCAGACAGGAAACACATGATTTGGGTAAATGTCTTTTATACCCATGTTTGACACAAACATGGCTTAGTAATGGCTTTGTGTGAATCAGTGGGGAATTATTTTCATCAGCCAGTTTTCTCTGTGTTAACACACAAAAATAAACTATTGTGTAATCAGCACATTGATGGGTGTGATAATTACTCTGTTTTGAGCAGTAAAGAGCTGTAGTTATAGTAACATACTGTGTTCATGAATGCTAAATCAAATTACAGGGTATTTAATATGATGGTCAAACATTTGACCTTAAGAAGACTTGTTAAAACTTTGTTTGTTTGTTTGTTTGTTTTTTTAACTCTTATAAAAACATTTTTTGTTTTCTTTGCACATTTGTTTATTGGAACCTGACAGACTTTTATTTACAATTTAACTTTTATTTACAATTTAACGTTTGTTGTTATTTATGATTTTTACTCAAGATGAAAAGATAAAATATGGTTTAAAAAATTCCCTGTGCCTTTAAATGAGCCACTTTAAAAACAATATAAGCAGTTTTTACATTTATTTATTGTATTTACTGAACAGATTTGTACCTATTATATTGTGTGATTGGTGTAAAATGTACAAGTGCTTCTTCTTACAGGATGTCTCAGGTGTCTCACCACTGGTTGGACTGTTCTTTCAAAAAGCTTTCAGTCATTAGTTTTGTCTACAAAAGTGTAGAAATCAAATAAACATAATGGCAAAAAGAGGACATTTATGCTTGGTTGATTAATTTTGGTTGTTGTATTTGTTGTAACAATGCGTCTTGAAAAATATGTTTTATTTACCTTCCTTAAAGAGGCTATTTCACACAAATTTCATGACTTTGTGGTTATTTCTTAAAGAGGCCCTTCCATTCAAACGGTTTTTCTGAGGTTTTTGTTGAATATTTTAGCTCCACAGGTGTTCTTACCTTCATAGTGGGTGTGAAAACAGGTCAACAACTTCTCTTTCAGTTTTTATCTCTCAAACTACGCAGGTGGCGATAACACCCGAGTTCTCCCGAGTCCTAACGGCCTGTATCTGTTTCATCACAACTCCTTTGTTCATTAGTATTCGGCAGCTCCCGCAGTTGAAACCATGCCTAGCATGCTGCTGGCTAAAAGCTGTAGCATAAGAGCAAACAGCTGTAGCAAACAGGAAGACACGACGTCTGACGTTGCCATGCAAAGCGGGGCAGGAAACAGTATTCGTTGTTCTCATAGGCTAGTTTGTTAGCCAATCAGAGTCCAGCAAATTCGAACAATGAATATGAACGAGCTGCTGATGATGCAGCCTGACGGAAGGAGCCACCCGAATTTTAACGCAGACAGATTGAAAGGTCTGTTAATCAGGGTTTCCTGACGTTCCTATTCCAGTTTGATACGTGTTTGTGCTAACAGTTTTTAGCAAGCAGCATGCTAGGCATGGTTTCAACTGCGGGAGCTGATGAAAACTAACGAACAAAGGAGTTGTAATGAAACAGATACAGGCCGTTTGGACTCGGGAGAACTCGGGTTTTATCGCCACCCGCGTAGTTTGAGAGATAAAAACTGAAAGAGAAGTTGTTGACCTGTTTTCACACCCACTATGAAGGTAAGAACACCTGTGGAGCTAAAATATTCAAGAGAAACCTCAGAAAACCCGTTTTTAATGGAAGGGCCTCTTTAAATTGTCATATGATTTGAGCAGCAGAGTTGATGGTCTGACATGCCAAACAGCATATTCTACTATTGTCTCTTGTTTGGTGTCATTTATTGGACTGAATGATGGAAATCTGCAGAAAAAGACATGTTGACAAGTTAACAGTGTAATTATTTAGCAAACAGTTACATATGGAGGAACCAGCCACAACAGCCTGGCACCTCTTCCTAATTTTGGTCCCCATCTTGGTTAACCTGGCTCTGACAGATCTATGTGTAGCCCCACCTGTCCACTCGGTGCTACACAGACATCTGGGATTTCTTCTTATCGTACAAGTGCCTGAAAAAGCGAGGGACATCAGGTATTATAAGCTGATTGGAGGACTCACCAGCAAGTGTCTGTTTTCGTGGATTTGGAAAACTTCAAATCTCGCGAGACTCCATCTTGCAACACAAGGTTTCATCTTGTTACCGGGCAAGGAATTGAATAAATACACATTCACTCAGGTGTTCACTGAATAGTCCACTCAGGTGTTTGTATATATTAAATCTGGCTAAAGCACAGTGTTTAAAAAGGTCAGTTAGGTGTGAGTTTATGTTAAATTATCCTTTATACTTTTTTTTTCTTTTAGCATAAACGTTTGCTGTTGCCGTGTTCTCTCTGTTCTTGTTTTTGTGTCTCCGCAGGTGTTGAAGCAGATACTTTGTGTTTTCTCTATAAATGTAATCATATTTTTTCTCTGTTCTTTCTCCTTCTCTCTCTTTTTTCTCTCTTCTAGTCTCCTTTGTCTCCTGCTGAAAGAAATGTTCTTTCTTTCAACATGGCAATGGGTTTTCTTTCGCTTTGGTGTTTAAATATATATTTTTTTTAAATAAAAGGCTGCAGCCATGACACAAGTTTTAAAGCAAGAGTACAATGAGAATCCAAAGGAATATCAGATACAGCATGATATACCAACATGAATCTCCTCTGGTTCTCTTTAGCTGAGCTGTAGCAAAAAAAAAAAAAAGAATAAATACACATTTGGCTTGCCATACTCCCATACCTTACTATAGAATGGCACCCACATTTTTAAAGGGACTGCATCATGCTATTTTACAGTTTTCAACATCTGGGATCGGCACATATATGATAAAACCTTACTGTTTGAGTTATATTCACTTCATTTGTCCTGAAATATAACTTATATTCTCGAGTTATTCGGTGACCAGGAAGTAAAAACGCTCGGTTTACCTAAAACCCCGCCTCCCAAATGTGAGTGCGATTGGGCTGTTTAGAAACACTATATAAACTTCCATAACTCTCGCAGCCAAATGCACATTTTCGACGAGAAATTTTTAGAATGAAATACAACGAAATGGAGGTGCTAATTTGTCAGAGGACGCTCGGTGGTGAGGAGCGTCTGGAGGGAAGGACGGTCCACTCTCGACTGGATGCGATCCGACCCGGGAGATGACACCAGACTGGGATTGGACGGGTGAAGTGAGACAGGTCGTAGGCGAGGAGCGGGTTTCTGGAGGCAGCGACCGTACTCGCTGACTGCGAGACCAGCAGCGAGGTGGACTGAGAGATCGACCGGGACAGGTCTGAGGTCTGAGGCTGGATTAATGAGGCGGTTAAACTGCAGCACGGAGGCTAACAGGAGCTCGTGGCAAACGGGACGTATGACTGAGCGCTGGCAGGGTGAGTGACTGTGTCTTTTATCCAGTGGTGGGACGGGCTGCGGTGACGTGGAGCTCAGCTGTAAAGCTGGATTCATACTGACATGTGATTAGCTGGGTAGAGTTGATACGTCTTTATTAGCAGCTCGTGCTAATAAAGAGCAGCAGGTGGTTGAAGTGTGGGAACTCTGGGCTGTAGGTTAGACATCTGCCGTGATGAGCTCCTGACAAATTGTTTCGGACTCTCGCAGCTCGCCTCGTACCAACTACAGGGGCAGCAGGGATTGGTCAGGAACTTCCTGATACGACACCGTGACGTAAAGGGGCTCAATTCAGCCGTTTTACATGAGCGAGTAAAGCAGCTGCTTAGAGCGCAACTTTCAGCAGGATTACTCGGGAATGCACGAATTAAGCCAAAAACCACTCTGGAGGTCTTTTAAATAAAGAAATAGCATCACAACATGGTTAAAAGCTCCAAAAAGTTGATTTTTCATGATACAGGACATTTAAACTCAATTTGTTTGTGTTGTGTTTTTCATAGACACGACCCAAATACTCCACTCTGGTGGATAGATGCATTTTTCCTTACTAATGTATTAACAACTTCACAGGAAAGAAAAAGGTTTTTCTCTCTCTTTTTTTTTTGCTTCTCTCTGCAGCTGTTTTTCTGTAAATACTGATACTAAAAAAAAAAAACAATATAAAAAAAAAGAAAAACCTACATGATAGTGATATGTGATAGTCATGCCAGCACTAAACCTGGAGGTTGGATTTCCGAACATGTAAATCAGCTTATTATGTAACATATACTCCTCGTGCGTATCGCGCCTCAAATGCAAGGAAAAATAATCGGTTTTAATTTAGCCGCTGTATCCGTCATCTACACGGTCAGTCTGATTACAATATAAAATAAATAAATAAATAAATGAACCGCGCGCGAGCAGAGGAATCAGTTGGAGCGGAGCCGCTCAGGTGTTTCTCTCTGACCTGACTCTCTCATCTTCTCATCTCTGAGGACATCTTCTCATCTCCAAATAACCGATCAGCTGTAAGTAACTTTAAAAATACATCAAATATAATAAACATTCAACAGATGTATGTGAACATAGTTTGAACCGATGGTGGAATATGTAAATTATATAATGATGGTGGGAAAAAATGAGCTTATTAAATGTAATTATATCGCCTTTTTTTTTTTTTTTTTTTTTTAAAAAAACGATTTGTTTAATTAATTTATTTATTTTTAAAGGGGGAAAAAATTGGTTTTTGAGAATGAAAAAAACTTGAATTGGGAAATGATTTAAAATACTTGGATCACTGACCTTTTACCCAAAAATGTGAATGTTTTTCTGGGTGTTTACATTTTCAGTGCTGCTTCTGATTGATGAATATGCTCTTTTCCTCTGATTGGGATCATATTTACATCCTGCTGTTAATCAGCTATTTTAATAATCTTCACTTCACCATCGGATGTGCATCATTCAATCAGTGTTGTGAATGTTAAAGTATCTAATCTGGGCTGATTAATATTTAGGTGAAATTCTGATTAAATCCCTGTAGATTTAAGGAAGCCTTGAGTCGCTGCTCCTTTGCCTCAGGAAATGGTTGTCAAATGCCACCAGTGAGGGGAAAAATCAAAACAAATCATTATTTCTGTGTTGTGTTGATCTCAGTGGGAGGATGCTCTAAGCCTGAGGTAGGACCCCCCCCCTCAAACCCCCAGGGATGAGGACCTGAAGCCACCCTGAGCTCAGTTTGATCTGCTGTCACTCAGAAGTGCCGCACATTATTACACCTTATTAACATGATGTGGATTTGTCTGGTTTGACAAGTCCAGACCACAGCTAAGGACTTTTTATAGTAAAAAAATTCTAATACAGTTTGAATTTCAGGAGAAGTAACTGATTGTAATAGCAGATACAGTATATTGTTGCAGTGTTTTATTCACGCAGCAGTTTTCTATCTGGGTCCTCAGATCTCTCTGTTATACGTGTTTTACGTGTTTATTTGCCATAAGCTCATCCAGAACTTAAAGGCATGTTCAGGTTTTCAGGTGTGTTGGAGTAAGAAAACATCTAAAATGACCATTTCCAGCATTCACTATCCGAAAAGTTTTCCTGCACACCTAAATTGAATGGTTTAATTACCTGTTCAGCATGTCCTCAAGTTGTGCAGAAGCCTGTCATGTCAATTACTCATTCAAATCATGTGTTGGAGCAGAAAAACCTCTAAAACTAGCAGGACATTGCAAGATTTAAAGGGCTGTTTGGTTGTTGATCCATCCGAATTGATGCAGGAATTATTCTGAAGATAAAACAATATTAAAGCCAAACTAGCTATACAGATGCAGATTTTTTTCCATTAAAGCACTATGGAAGTAGGGCTGAGCGCTGGTGCAGTTGCTTTGCAATAAGAAGGTCCTGGGTTTGAAACCAGCCAGGAGCTTTCTGGTGGGGGTTTTCTCTGGGGACTCCAGTTTCCTCCCACGGATCAGAACTGAGCATCATGGGTTAATTGGCCCTAGGTGTGAGTGTATTTGAGTGGTTGTCTCTGTATCTGTGGCCCTGTGATGGACTGGCAACCTGTCTCGGTGTAGCCCCGCCTCTCACCAATGCAAAATGGCGTGTACTTGTATGGTGCATGAACACACACTCACATGTTTAATGATAAACTACACACATACTGTAGTCACAGCTGTCCTGGGACACACACAGACAGAGGCGGAGCTGCCAGGTGCCACCGGACCCTCCGATCACCACCAAAAAGGTAAAGTCAAAGTCTTGCTCAGGGACACAAATGCAAAGCGATCTTTTTGAACGGAGCAAGAATTCGAACCGGTGACCCTCCAGGTACCGACCTGCTCTACCACCTGAGGCCTGAGCTACAGTCACCCTCAATGACCAGTAGAGAAAAGCACCAATAAAGACTGACTATGGAAGTAATGGAGATCTTCACAAAACAGCTGTGAAACTGATGCAGCTCCATAAGAAGAAATTAGACAAAAGAAAGAAAATCTACTTTTAAAAAAATCCTTCTCGTGAACAGACAAAATATTCAAGCAATTATTAATTATTTCTTCTGTCTCCAGAAAGTCTCTGTGAATGACATTTAGTTGTTGTGGTCAGATTCCGTGACCATGACAAATCAGGGAAAAACATATGTTGAAAATAAAGTCACATTGAAACAGATCTCGATCTCAGCCGGCTGGGTGGTCGCTAGTTTCTGTCATTTTAAAAACGGTGGTCCAGACTGGAATCATTATTTACACGTCCAGACTTCCTGGTTCCATAACGAATCACATGTGAGTCTGCAAGGCTGCCAAGTCTTCAACACAAGCAGCTGTAATTCCAAAACAACCAGCAGTAAAATGTAAGAAACCACGGCATTCTTCCAACTGAGCAGCCAAGCTGCACGTGATGAGGCGTTCAAATGCACATAGGAAAAATCAATGCTGAACAAATAGACCTTCAGACAGTCCCAAAAATTGAACAAATACACGAGAAACTAAACGAGGATCAACATTGGAACTGGCAACCCCACTGAAAAATCACGGAGGGGAGGGAGTGAGTGGCTGAGAGCGGAGGGTTTTTTTTCTACATGAACTGCAGGATTTCAATTTGACAACAAGGTCTAATTCTTACATACTGTACCTTTAAATAGTTGCAACCAAACCGTCGTCTAGTTCTGATAGAAACACTTTGTTTTAGCTATCAAATAAAGAAATTAGGCTATTTTGAGGAAGAAGAAGTATCATTTAGATTAAAAATCACTGGTCAGCTGCAGTTTTGGCCAGAATCAGGACAAAAAAGGTTTGATGGTGTCTCTGTATAAAAAAGGGTGTTTATCTCATGCATTGAAATTAAAGACGTAGGAAATCGTTAATCTTCAATTTCTTGGTTTTATTACAGCCTGCAGTTATATACAATCTATTTATTAATTCTTTTGTTTTGATGGTCTCAAAAACATTTTGTCATGATTAAATCATATGAATCAAGAAATATACTTTAATAAAACATCCCAAAATGATAAAAAGTACAATTTCCTGTAAGTGTAGATAATTTGCACAGATATTTTTTTAAAAATCACTTAAGAAAAATAGGCAGTTTCTTTCTCGCAGCCTTTAGATTTTGATGAAAGAGTAGGAAGTTAGCTGACAATTATTAAAGCTTCCAGCTCCCATGGAGACGTTTTTGAAAACTCAGAGTTTTTCTCAAATTTACAGAGAATAAGTCACCGTACTAACCGATTTCCCTTTTGTTTAGATGTCTTAGAATGACATAAATTATCTTAATAGTCCAAAGTTTAACACTCACTGCATGACCCGATAGTTTAATATGACCTGTTTCCTGTTCTCCTCTCTCCTCTTAGTGTTTCAGTTAAAGAAGATCATGATGACGATTAAGATGCACCACATGATAACTCTGATCCAGCTGCTGTGTCTCCTACTGCCACAGGTTACAAAATACTCCCAAAATTTACATTTACAGTTGGTTATGTCTGCTAACAGTGCTAATTATAATTATGTTTTTTCCTTCCAATGTGATGTTAAGTTCTTCTAAATCTTCTTTGAATGCATATATTTTCAGCTTGAGCTCACCAAAGGGAAAGTCTTGGAGGAGACTTATCGAAAATGGGTTCAATATAAGGAAGAATGCATCAAAATGATAAAGCGTGAACCATTGCCTCAAGGTATGAAAAACCATCACTCTTTAATTTTGAAAAAGGAATTGGCTTAAGTGAAAACGGCAGGTTGCTTTTTGTGATAAAAACAGCTATTTGTCTATTATTAAAAAAATCATGTCAATTATCGGTTGTAAGATGTAGAAGTCAGAAAACAATTTTTTTAATGGATATGACAGTTTTTTTCACCTGTAGTACATTTTGTACCATAAAATATATTTTTAAGAAGTATACAGGCCTGATATTGGTATAAAATTGATTTTCACTGCAAGCTGTCACCAGATTTGTTTTTCCTTGCTGTTTCAGAAGGTTTATTCTGTAACAGGACATTTGACAGATACGCCTGCTGGCCTGATACTCCCGCAGGGTTCATGGCTAACATTTCATGTCCTTTCTACCTGCCCTGGTATGACAAAGGTAGGTAATTTTCTGTCATTTTAAAAATAATTCTGTCAATCTTTTCCCTTTAGGGTTTTGATTCTGCCATTTTATCGTCTGACTCCTCTTACAAGCTCTGTAACTGAGAGCAAAATGGTCAAACTGTGCAAACTGTCAAAGGAACCTAATAAAAAAACATTGTTTTTTCTGTCATTGGGAAATAAATTTGTGCCCCCGAAGTCACAAAAAGACCTGAACAATCCAAACACATGGTTTCTTTGAGCCCAATATTCTGGAAATTATCAATCAGTCTTTCATGTTTGCACAAAAATTAATACCTGACAGTCACTACAGCTGCAGAAAAACAAGAAGAAGAAAACCAGCCCCCTAATTTTCCTCTCCTTCTAACCTAAAACTTTAAATTGTTCTGCATTAGATGTTAAATTTCAAACTCTTTTGCTTTTACTTTTATAATAACTACAGACTTTGGACTGATTCAGTATACTTTACTCCCATAGACATTGTGATAAATCATTAGTCACACTGCAGGTAGAGGAAATTAAAGTTTTTATGTATGAAACATCTGGCTTGGCTAGTTCTAAAAATGCTAATCTTACTTTGGTTTGGTGTGTGTTTTGTTGTAAACAGACAGACGTCACATGATCTGTATCATCACTTCAACAATTATTGAGTTTAATCTGTTTGTGAAAAGGGGGTCCAATTCAGTTTGGCATTAGACTGACAACACTGGGGCTGCACGGTGGCACAGATGGTGCAGCGAGAAGGTCAAGGGTTTGAAACCAGGAGGAGTGTGGGTTTTCTCCAGATGGGATGTTTGTCCTGTGCACTGATGGACTGGTGAGGGTGTAACCCTGTCTCTGGTCCAATGTCTGATGAGATGGACACCAGCTCCCTGCAGCTTGTTTATTATTGTAGTTTTTGTATCTTTATTTCTTGATTTGCTGTGCAGCACTTTGGTCAGCAGTCATGCTCTATGTTAAAGTGCTTATAAATAAACTTGACCAGTATTTACTGAACCATCTTCTTGTATAAAGAACAGACATGAGTGCTGCTGATCTTCTTACCAAGAGAACAAATTCTACTTTGCAAAAAAATATTGATCAAATCAATTATATACATTGATTTTGAAATGTTTGAAATATTTTGTTTCTTTAAATGCACGTTGATGATCCAGTGTACTGGATCTTCTCACCTGCTGCATGTTTCAGAGGCATGTGGCAGAAACATGTAATAGCATGATCTGATTATTTCTCCCAGTGTCTCAGGCTTCTGTGCGCAGACGATGCGGATCTGACGGACTGTGGGAGAGAGACGACAGTGGGCAGGTGTGGAGGGACAAGAGCGAATGCGAAGAGGAAGAAGAGGTGACATCTCAGGAGGTATGACTGCAGAAACATCTAGTTTATTTACCCCAGTCTTTTGGCGCTTTTTGTTTTTATCAACTTTTTTTGGTTAGTTTTACCTGTGAATCGACAAGAAATTCAGTATTTTTGTTTAGTGTTTCCTGTTTGAGAGAAATATGGTCGGCAATTTCCAATTAAATGGAAATGTTGACTAGAAAAGTAACCCCTGGGGGAGTTTAAATATTAATGTTGCTATTAGAATTGAAATCGTGAGAGAAACCTTTGTGGTGTTGTTAGCTGACGTTAGACTCCCCTTTGCTATAACATATGAATAAATATAAATTCACGTAAACTTCGTTTTGCTTTTCAAAAGAAATAATCTTTTATAGTTAGACCAGTTTATGGGAAAAATGTCAGAAAACTGCAATAAATAAAAAAGGTTTTTCTGCAAAATTGTTCATGGTTGTTAGCACTTATGTAGAAAATGACAGACATCTTTTATTGTCTAAGAGTTTTGTGCTGTTTTTAAAGCTTTGCTTTTTATTTTCATTTAATTTGGATTTAATTTGTTGTTGTTAAGTCTATTCATTTTCAGATTGTTGCTTTCAGGGTTAAGATTTTGTCTAGTGTTCTGCAACATGTTTGTGTTTTCCTGCATTCCCATTCTTTGCTTTCTCAGTAATCCTTGTTCCTTCTATTGGACTGTTTCTGCGTCACTGTGTGTTATTCAGCTTGTTTTACACAAGATGGTTTTATTTATTTCATTATTTGATTTCTTGTATTTCATTGTACATGCTGCCATCTTACCAACCCTTTTGTTTTCCTCATCGAGTTCCTCGTGTTTTGGGTTCAATCATGACAATTCGTCAAGCTCAATCATGCGTGATGAAAATATAAAGTACGTTACCAGCAGATTTCATGATATTTATTTCCCATAGTTTAAGGTCCTATAGGTTAATTGTGACCTATTTATTTTCGCTGTCTTTACTGATTTAATTTTTTGGAGATCATGTGGATTTATTTTCACAGCTGTGGGTCAAACAGCTGATGACAGGATTCAGGATGTTGTACACTGTCGGCTATTCCTTGTCCCTCTGCACGCTCGTATTGGCTCTTATCATTCTAATGAGCTTTAGGTAAGTTGCCTGGAACATACATTAAAGTTATATTATTTTACTTTATTATCCTCGTAGGGCAATTTGTTTCACAGTTCCCATAGAAACATTGACAGCATACTTTAATAGTAAAATAAGGGGAAAAGCTCTCACAAGCATGAATTTAGAAGACCAACGACAAATGCAATAAAAGATATCTTCCATCTCATGGTCTTACATAAAGTTTCTTTATAGCTCCATCAATGGGTGCCCAGAGTCAGATATAATACCTCTGGTCTGCTTTAGACATCTACTACTGAAGAGATCAGTGAGGTTAACCAGAGGGATGCAGCAATTCTGCATTCTTCAAACAGTTCTTGTTCCTTAGAGAAAGTGACTCATACCAACCGATAAAAGAAAAAGTAAGAACCGACTCGATAAAACACTTTCAGAAAAACAGGACTAACATTAAAAGCACAAAGTTTTCAATAAAAGTGCATGTACTGGTGTGCCTTTTTAACCTTAGACTCCAGTTAAAAAAAGCTTTTTTATTATTTTTTGTCCTCAAAGTGCGTTAACACTTACTGCAACTTCAGAATAGCATCTGCAAATTTGACAAGCTCCTCAAAGTTGAATAAAACATATATAAAAACAGTATAATTGAACAATAATATTAAAAGATGTTTAAATGTCCTGTATCATGAAAAATCAACTTTTTGGAGCTTTTAACCATGTTGTGATGCTATTTCTTTATTTAAAAGACCTCCAGCGTGGTTTTTGGCTTCATTCGTGCATTCCCGATTAATCCTCCTGAAACCTGCGCTCTGAGCAGCTGCTTTACTCGCTCATGTAAAACGGCTGAATTGAGCCCCTTTACGTCACGGTGTCGTATCAGGAAGTTCCTGACCAATCCCTGCTGCCCCTGTAGTAGGTACGAGGCGAGCTGCGAGGGTCCGAAACGATTTGTCAGGAGCTCATCACGGCAGATGTCTAACCTACAGCCCAGAGTTCCCACACTTCAACCACCTGCTGCTCTTTATTAGCACGAGCTGATAATAAAGACGTATCAACTCGACCCTGCTAATCACATGTCAGTATGAATCCAGCTTTACAGCTGCGCTCCACGTCACCGCAGTCCGTCCCACCACCGGATAAAAGACACAGTCACTCACCCTGCCAGCGCTCAGTCATACGTCCCGTTTGCCACGAGCTCCTGTTAGCCTCCATGCTGCAGTTTAACCGCCTCATTAATCCAGCCTCAGACCTCAGACCTGTCCCGGTCGATCTCTCAGTCCGCCTCGCTGCTGGTCTCGCAGTCAGCGAGTACGGTCGCTGCCTCCAGAAACCCGCTCCTCGCCTACGACCTGTCTCACTTCACCCGTCCAATCCCAGTCTGGTGTCATCTCCCGGGTCGGATCGCATCCAGTCGCGAGTGGACCGTCCTTCCCTCCAGACACTCCTCACCACCGAGCGTCCTCTGACAAATTAGCACCTCCATTTCGTTGTATTTCATTCTAAAAATTTCTTGTCGAAAATGTGCATTTGGCTGCGAGAGTTACAGGAGTTTATTTCGTGTTTCTAAACAGAAAAAAAAATCGCACTCACATTTGGGAGGCGAGGTTTTAGGTAAACCGAGCGTTTTTACTTCCTGGTCACCGAATAACTCGAGAATATAAGTTATATTTCAGGACAAATGAAGTGAATATAACTCAAACAGTAAGGTTTTATCATATATGTGCTGATCCCAGACGCTGAAAACTGTAAAATAGCATGATACAGTCCCTTTAAAACAATTTGGTCATTAATATGTGTCTTAACAGGAAACTACATTGTACCAGGAACTTCATTCACGCCAACCTCTTTCTGTCCTTTGTCCTGCGAGCTGTGGCAGTGATTGTTAAAGACACAATGCTGGAACGCCACTGGGGCAGAGAAATTATAAAACAGACAGATGTGAGTGAGATGCTCAGTCATCAGGTGAGTTTAACATCCTCACTGTTGGTATTAGAATGAAATGGTTAAATACCTCCAACACACTGAGATAACTTCAAGAGTGTAAAAAAAAAACCTGTATTTTAAAGCGGTACGAAATAACTTTTAAAAATTTAAGCTACTTTTTCAAACTTGTCTAAGTGGATACTCACCGAAAAACATATTCAGCTTCATATTAGACACTCTGGACCCTCCGATGGCTTTACAATTCGGGTCGCAGCAGGAAGTGGTGTTCTGATGATTTATGCTGCCCTGCTGAAAAATGCTGCCATAGTACAAAATGACAACTTATTTCATAATGAGATGTTATTTGAAGTTTATACAGTATTCTTGTTTATGGCGAGTGTGTCCTGTTAATTATTTAAACATGTTTTTATGATCCTTTCCTGATATTTTCTATATAAAAGCCATCTGGGTCCTTATCAGCCATTGTTGGGTCCTTCTCCTCTGGCTGTGTCCAAACATTTGCCTGTTGCTCTGACGATGCAAAGAAAGTAGGTAAATAGGTCAAATGTTTTTATGGAAAAATATAGAAACAAAAATAAACAATAAATCTGTTTATTGAAGTCAAGACTGTGGAACAGCACATGTGCAGAAGGAATCAGCACATCTCAACAGGTAGCAGATTTCGACAGAACACCAGTTCCAGCAACAGCTGTCTGAGACACGGCTGTGGAAAAGTTATTTAGTGCTACTTTGATGTTGCTTTTGTTTTCATCTTTAGGCTGCTATTGGCTGCAGGATTGCACAGGTGATGATGCAGTACTGTGTACTAGCCAATCACTACTGGTTCTTTGTTGAGGCCACCTATTTGTACTCCATTCTAATTTCCTCTGTGTTTATTAACAACAACAAATACCTGCCCTACCTTTGTCTTGGCTGGGGTAAGTTCCATTTTTGTATTTTTTTTTCTGTCCAAACAGTTTATATGAACTTTTTTTTTTACACAGAATTTAAAGAGATAATCTCCTTTACAATTAATTAAAATCGTTTTATTTTTTATCTTTTGCTTTATATCAGGAAGCAGTTCTGTTTTCAGAATCAGGGTCATTTGTCCAAGAATGTTTCACACACAAAAAAGTGCAACAAAGCTAAAACACTAAAAGCTTTTACATCATTCACAAAGTGCATTAGGAGAAACTGCACACAGTGTTCCTCTATAGTCGCTGAATGGATGCCATGGAAACATCTGTACAGCATCAATGTTTTTTACAATCTTAGTTCTTTTTCATCAGGAACTCCTCTTTTGTTTGTGTTGCCCTGGGTGGTGGTGAAGATACTAAAGGAAAATAAAGAGTGAGTAGCATGTTTTGTTTGTTGCCTCTTGATGTTTAAACTTCTGAGTTGCAGATGAGGAGAACGACTGACTTGTGTTTTGTTTTCAGATGTTGGGCCGTTAATGAGAACATGAACTACTGGTGGATCATCCGTTTCCCAGTTCTTTTTGCCTCACTAGTAAAGCGGATTCACACACGCATGCTGCTTGTTTGATGCTGTTCTCATAATAATAATTTATATTTTTTGCTGGAGACAACAGTTAATGTCAATTTTTTATCAACAGGTAAACTTTCTGATATTCATGAAGATCCTGAGGGTAATATTTTCCAAGTTACGAGCCCACAATCAGAATCAATACCCAGATTATAAACACAGGCAAGTTACAATCCGTCTCCAATACATAAGAGTCTATTAAACTAATGCCTCAAAATGTTTCCCTTAAAGTGATATGACATCTTTTAAAGTTAGGTTCAGTGGAAAGGTTATTAACAATAATTTTATTAACAATTATTTTATTAGTAAAAAAATTGTTGAAACGCATTTAGTTTTGATCAAGTTGATAAGCTAACAGCTAGTCAAGGTGGAGCAGTGATCATGGTGAATTGCTGATTTTATGCTTTTGATATCCTGTTATTTTATAAACCTTTATATCAGAATTATTTTGCCTTACAAGGTAGAAATATTATGATCATCCTGTTTGAGGTGCTTCATGTTGCAGTGGAAGTGCCACAGCTAGCTGTTGTTAGCATAAATTCCTATGGAAATAACAATTTAATACAATATTAAATATTTAAATGTTAAATTATATTAATATTAAATATTTAGTATTTGCACAAACTGCCACCTTTTCTTTTAGATTGGAGTTGTGATAGAAGGGCAGTCGTTTACGCTAGCATTAGCTTGTCAATCTACTCAGAGTTGAACTCTGTTTCTCTAAGCTGAGGCCATTCAGATTGTTCATGACTTTTCCATTGAACACCACTTTAAAAGATCTGCATTGTTGCTTGAAGTTGTCAAAGACTGACATGAAGCAATGTGCATAATGTTTTAACAAACTGCCTCTCTGTTTGCGTTGCACCTGTAGGCTTGCCAAGGCCACTCTCACTCTTATTCCTCTGTTTGGAATTCATGAGGTGATTTTTATCTTTGCCACAGATGAGCAGACAATGGGTATTCTGCGCTATGTAAAAGTCTTTTTTACTCTCTTTATCAGTTCATTTCAGGTGGGTTTAACAGAACACAAGAGTGGCTTATAAGTTTCTAGATTACCATGCTGAAACATAAACAGTCTTTTCTCAAGATCTGGTCTTTGTGCAGGGTTCACTGGTGGCTGTGCTGTACTGCTATGCAAATAAAGAGGTTTGTGGCTTCATGGTGCAGATTAATGACAGTCAGTGTAAAAGAAAAAACAAATAACTCTATGCATCTGTTTAAATATGCATTAATTTAATATTATAATTTTTATGCTTTGATTAGAAACCCCTATTTCAAATATGAATGTTTTGTTTCAATATTTACTTGTTTAAGTGTTTCAATCTAATCTGGCTATTACTGCAAGAAATTATCTTCAGTTTATATATAACTGAAAAGCCTAACATGGGTAAACAACTAAACAATATTGCAAATCCACTTTTAAATGTCTGGCTTTTTACTGGGTGCAGGTGCAAAGTGAACTGAAGAGGAAGTTGCACAGCTGGAGGACAAAAAGTGAGACCGTATGCTGTGGACAGTGACTAGCTGTTCCTGAGTCTCGAGCAGACATCTTCTCCGTTGCCACTGTCCCAGAATGCAACAGACCCTCCATCTCAGCAATCAGGGCGATGCCAGATGGTTCACCTAATAGTTCACAACTTTTTAGAGATGCGGTTAAGATTTCATCCCCACGAACAGATGCTTCTTTGATGCCCTCTACATCAACAGTAAAGAGAGAAAACAACCTGGAGCCAAGGGATCTGGATGAAACTGCAAATCCATCAGTAATGCAGGTGTCTTTCCTCATCCATCTGAAAGACCCTGTGGAGCAGCTTCCACATGCTGTAAACAAGGATTCTGACTGAATGCAGCTTTAAATTTATTGTACATTGGGTTTTCTGTAGCTTGTTGTAAATATAAAAAATATGGCTTTATAAAATTTGTAAAATAAAATGACATTTCTTTCAAAATTCTTATCATATAATAGAAACTAAACTGATTTGTGGCTTAGTTGTTGAATGAATCAGTAACTCTTAGAGATGATTACCACTCAAAGGTAAAATACAGTCAGACATGTATGTGTGTATATATATATGTGTACATAATTATAATTGTTATAAATTATATATTTTTTATTCTTTCTAACATATAAAATGTGTGTGCGTGAATGTATGTTTGTATGCTTGCGGCTTCGGTATTACTCTGTAAACTTCATTACCCAGCAGCTCTGTAGGCGTTTTACGTGATGACGTCACACGCAGTTTGTTGTCGTTTGATACAGCGGTGGCTGAAGCGGGAAGCAAATAATTACAGAAACTCGAAAAGTTGCACGTAATATTCACACGGTGTTTGCAGAACCGGGGAGTCAATGACATTTAGAGTGATGTGAAACTAAAAACTTTTATTTACGTGAGTTTCTGGGGAAAAAATCTTTCTGTCGTAAATATGTAACAGGTTGTTTTATGCTAACGGATAAACAGACTGGAGCATCAGTAGGTAGATATCTCGGATTCATCTGGTGTGTCAATGGCCTCCAAAGGTAAACTATACATTTTTAAATAAACTCAATAGTTATGTGTTTTGTAATATAACCAACACCGTAGTGATGAAACTACTGTTTATGTTTCATGCTGATATTTTTATGTTGTTAATGTAAAAATTTGCTTATCTTTTTTTTACTTTCCAGGTTGGCAGCATCCTTACGTTAACATCTTTAAACATGTCAAGCTTGAAGACTGGAAAAAATCAGCCAAAGTGGGCGAGGTTTCATCATACATGGTAACTTCTTACCCTCTAAATGTGTAAAATTTGAAAGGTTGGTGATCAGATCAGTTTGAAAGATAAGGGTATTTTGACCCTGAAAAGATATGTCTTGCAGGATAATCATTCCTAAACTAAGCGCTCAGAACTAACTTGGTTTCCTTTTTTTCAACACCAAACAGGACAAGACACTGAAGTGTCCAGTGTTCCGGATCAAAGGTCCCATTCCTGCCAACAGCTACATCCTACTTCCCAAAAACGCCAACCACTCTTTAGGACTCACTGGACGCTACTTCTATCTTCTCTTCAAGCCAATTCCAGGCAAATACTTTGTGGTCCATCTCGATGTTGCTGTGGAGGTATTGATCAAACCTAATGTACTCTATTAGTCTAATTAAGCAGAAATTATTCATATGTTGTTTAAATAAAGAAAAGTATACAGATATATGATTAGAAATAATCCAGTGGTCTTTCTTTTATGTTTTATATATTAAATGGTTAAATTTTGTTGTCACCAACACAGATTGGGAAAAAAAGAAAAGCCACCGTCTCTTTCTTATTTGATATAGGAGTGTCAAGTGGTCCGAATCTCCTTTTCCAACATGTTTAAGGAGTTCAAATCGACAGCTACGTGGCTTCAGTTTCCTTTCCTGTGTGGAGCTGCAAAGGATTCAGTTTATGAAAGCACCGCCAGAACTGCAAAGCATGGTAAAATGCATCCATACGTGGGCTTATGCTTAAAGCCATGCATGTTATTTTAGTGTGAAATGTTTTTTTCTGTTTATGTGATGCAGGTTTAGTAGGTCCAGCTCCTGCATCAGTGCGTTGGACTTGTTTGATGATGGATCTGCAGTTCACTCTCTCTGTCTACCTCAATCGCCACTACAGTCACCTGAAGAGTATCAGGCTTTGTGCCAACATGGCTGTGAAAAACATGTTTACCAGTGACTTGCTGCTTGATCCTGGTGAGCGTCAAAACTACTGAAGTTATATTTTCTTCTAACTTCATACACAGTTTTTGTCTGTATGATTACTGTGTATTTACACAGCTGTTGGTTGTTTCCTAGTTTAAAATATTCTGAGAAAGACATTAAAATGCACTGATGTTTTTACCGAAGGCCATCTGAATGAGAGGGGAAAATAAATCATTGGTTTGTTGTATTCTCTTCCTTTTAGATTTTTTTGTTGGAGATTAATCAATTTTTTTCTCCTTACAAAGTCTTACTCAACCTCTTGAATTCTACCAGGAATTGACACAGCTTATGTAGAACTCAAGAATTCTTGCAGTTACACATCATTTGTTCAATAGGAGTTTATCCTTAAATTCAAAAGGGTTTAATTTATTTTAGAAACCTTCATTTTCTTTATTTCTCTGAACAGAAGTTTCCTTTAGAGAAGCAAAGCAGATGGGTTTGTCCTCGTCTCAGGGAACTGGTCCAATGCCCAGAGAGATGTCCTTCCCTGTACCTAAAGGAGGCTCCTGGACTTACCTCTATGATCACATAAAGTAATGCTGTCTTATCAGAAAGCAAAAAGTCCAACACTGACATTGTTAAAAGCAAAATTAAGTCCAGAATCACTTTTTGATTAAAAAGAAATGAATGATTTAAGTTTTTTTTTTTTTATTTTGTTTGACAGGTTTCCTTCAGAAGGCACAAAGTTACCATTTGACTCTATTCAGAAAGAAAGTCCAAAGTCAAAAGCTCGTGAGTAAAAATAAATAATCCTCTCCTCTTTCACACATTTTTACTGACTTACTCTGGATCTATTAAAAACAAATAAACAAAGAGATCCTGCAAACTTTTGCTTTATGTACATTAAACATGTCCATCAGTCGCTGCTTTTATTCTGATTTATTCTATCTAAATATTTTTTTTTTTGGTATTTATTTAAAAATCATAATAAACTAGATTCTCTGTAGCTTTGAGGAAATCAGTGTTGTGGGAACACACACACACACAAAATAAAGGATTGTAAACAGTAAACAACAGATTTCAACATTTTCACAGGAAGTGCTGCTTCATCACAAAACCTCAGCAAACCGGTTCAGGACCGTGTTTCCCTCAGTCAACAGATCACAACCCCAAAATCCGTAAGACCACCTCATGATGAGCTTTTGGGTTTGAATGAACATGTTTTTTATAAATCTTTTTTACAATGCTTCTTGTCTCAGCTCCAGAGGAATCAAACCACCGTTCCAGAGTTGGATGTTTTCTCTACTCATCTGAAGGATGAGGATGACCAGCTGCAGACCAGTTCACATCATCTCCCATCCAGACCATCATGTGTTACTGATGATGGTGGAATTCATGTGTACGTGCATCCAGAAGATGGACTCAGCACACAAGGAGAGGAAAGTGATGAAGAGGTGAAGCTTTTAGCTTGATATCGACGAGAGTTTCCATTCCATATAAATGCACCAAATCACTTTATTTTTGTTAGTTTTTTGTCACACTGTCATTTTTGACACAACACCTTGTTTAACTTGTTGTATTCCAGGTGGTGTTTAATCCACTTCTCCATCCCGTGTCTCGACCTTCATCCAACAAAATCAAGCAACAGGTAGAAGATGGAGAGGTAAGTGGAATATGTCAGTAATTAATTTGTGAAGTTACTGTGAAAATATTATCAATTTTCTGAACAGGAGCTGCTCCCCGACCCAATCCTAAAACTCAGTCGAATCATCGGTTTTGGTGGAGCAACCACTAAACATGTAGGCTCACGTTGACTTAAACCTCCATCACATGACGTTTGTATGTTTTGCTGTTTAAATGACACTCTGAATCCAGCTGATGTAGACTTATTCTTTTTAAAATTTTGCTGCAGGCTCTCTGGACCAGATCTGGTGATGCAGTTGTTTATCCATGTCATGCAATTATCGTCTCCATGAAACTTTCCTCAAAGGAGCAGAGGTTCTTCATCGGACACACTGATAAGGTAAAGCCTTGTTACAATGATCCATACGAACTGCTGTCAATACGCTACAAATGACTTTTGGTCCATTTCTTACAACTATCTTCATGCATTTTTTGATACCTATATAAAAACTTTAGAGCAGGCCAATAGCAGATATAATGGCCGATAAATCCATCCACCAGAAAAAAATTCAAAAATATTACTGAAGGCTAAAACACTGCATTCTAAGCTCATTCTTAAGCTCATGTCTACCTGTTAGACACCATGAACTATCTGAATTATTCACTGATTCCAAAAAATGTAAATAATAGACAAGTTTATCTATTTTATGACCATTTATTTACATTTTTAACTGGGCATTCTCATTAATGGAGATGCAGAAACACATATATGACAAAAATAAATCAACAAAAAATATTGGAAAATCTTATAATTTCCATAAACTGGTCGTCGGTAGACCGGAGGACGGTTCCAACACACCTGTAGGAAGAGAGCAAGAACTCAAAATCACCTCATTCTCAAGAATTAATTGAGTTACTTATGCAGCAGCTGTAACAACTTCCTGTCAGAAACAGTCAGCACCTCCGTGAATGTTCATCCAGATTTCATATGAAGCATGGCTTTGTGATCGAGGGTTAAACAAGCTGTGATTTCTCTCATTCTTGTCAAATTCTAAATAACATTCTTTCTGAATCTAATTATTTCTGGCTGCAGGCCACACTAGCTACGTTTACATGGGCACATTTAATCGGAATAAACGCTCAATCGGAACAAAAATACGTCATGTAAACATGTCAATCAGAATGTTTTGATCCGATGCAGCCTGATCAGAATGAAATTTACTTCCGATCGAGAGGGGTGGTTTTGTCCGATCGTCATTCGGATAGACGTGCATGTATACACCCATTCGGAAAGAAAGGGTGAAAAAAGCCCACTGCGCATGTGTACAACTTCAGCATGACGTCTTTCCGCTTTCGCAGACCCAAGTAGTAAACATGGCGGGAAGTAAACAGAAGTGGTCTGCTGGTGCAGTCATCCTGTCATCCTGCTCTCCTCTCCTGTGGTGGAGGAGCAGTAACAACATGTATTCAGCCTCTAGCTTGGTTAATGCGACCAGTAAAAACCCGAACATAAAGGTAATCACCCGCAGAAGGTCCATATTGGGGATAACGTGAGTCAGCTCGAGCACACGATGGGGCGGGAAAGACGTGCAGAAAGGACGGAGTTTGTTTACTTTTTTTTCTTCCCCCGGAAAGACAACTCGCTCTGCGCATGCTCAACTCATTTAATCTGATTGAGTGCTTGGTGCATGTGTACTCATGGCATGATCAGATCATTTCAGTTAGTGTCCATGTAAACAGGGATTTGGGAATTCCGATCAACCAAGATTTTAATCAGATTGGGGAAATTTGGCGCATGTAAACGTAGCTAATGAAGATTAATAGATTATTTATAATTTATGTATTTTTTACTACATTTACCCTCTTGTTTTCTCTAGATTTCTGCACTGGCATTCAACGGTAACACAACACGGCTGGCTTCAGCACAAACTGGCAACAATAGTGTAGTTCGATTATGGGACTATGAGACAGGAAACTGTCTGACTCTGTTCAGGAGTCATGCACACTCGTTATCCTGCCTCAGGTAACTTGCTGTAAACACACATTAGCTCTTGTATTTAAATAAACAATACAGTTTGAGTTTGATAAACACTGTTTTCTCCCCTGTGAAGCTTCTCATATGGGGGTGGGATTCTGTGTGGAGTGGGTAAAGATAGCCACAATAAAACTGTAAGTTTCCTCCGAATTCTGATTAAGAAAATCAATCGTTAAGCTTTTCACTTTCACATATATTAGACCAGATCTCCATAATCTCATATGACATGCTTCCTTTGTTATCAAATGTTCCTGCTTTTGTAGATGGTGGTGGTTTGGAACACATTAAATGTTAATAAAGGTGGTGACGTGACCATCATAGCCAAAGCGCACACAGAAGTGGACATTAATACCATGAAGGTCGCCCTCTTCGATGATACAAGGTACCCTGATCCCATTTTAGAGTTCTTTCTTTGTTGTGACATTGTAAATCATCCATTTAAAAAATATATATTTGGATTTAAATTTCTAACTGTGTTTCATATTTTACGTCACTACATTCCACATCCTAAACTGCTTTTATTATCTTAATTTCTTGTAAATTGAGAAGAAATTTTTCATTTTCAGACAATAATTAGTTTGTATGTTTTCCTGTTTATCTTTATTATTTGGATTCTTCCGTACACTTTTTGGCACGCTACTCTTTAACACGCTACTACTTCAACAATTTTTGGCCGATTTGAACCGTTCAACTATTAAACTCTGAAGCTTTTTTAGGGCATTACGGCGATGACTTTTGATATTGATATCGCTTCAACTTTTAAAGTTATTAAAACTATTTGTGCCCTTTTTTGCTCCATTGAAATACATTGAAAAATGTTCAAATTATTAAACTTTCTTTAACTTTTCAACTTTTTTAACTCTTTCAACTTTTTTAACTACTTCAGCACTCTTCAACTTGAAGATTCCACCTTTAGATGTTGATATATCTTCAACTTTAAAAAGTATTTAAGTTTGTGAACCCCTTTAGCTCCATTGAAATACATTCAACTCTTTCAATTCTAACTATTTCATCTCTCTTCAACTTAGAAACTAAATTCAACTTTTTCAGCTACATTTCACTCTTTTTTTCAGCTACCAGCATTCACACAACATTTCCGCAGGAAATGCAGTTTTTCTAGTTTACCTCTGAGTTTTGCTCTCTACATAGAGAAATTAAATTTGGTGTAAGAGTAACAAAGTGAAAAGTAGCAGTTACAAGTATTAGTGATCTCTAGGTTTCTGTTTTTAGGATGGTCTCGTGTGGCCGTGACAATATTCGTCTGTGGCGAGTGCGGAATGGGACGCTGCGCTCGTGTCCGGTCAACCTGAGTGAATACCACGCACTGCATTTCACTGATGTGGCCTTCGAGGAGGGAAGTTTCTCTGACAAGCATTATGATGGTCGAACGCTGTGAGTGAAACAATATAAATATTGTTTTAGTCTGAATCCACTGAAGATAAAAGTCTAATGAAAGTTTGTCTTCTGTAAATGTTCTCTGATAGATTTGCCAGCAGTCGAAGCGGACACATTTTTGAGATTGACTATAACAGAGTTGCAATAAAACATGTTCGGAGGTTGTTGCCTGCACAGCAGCAGCATGCAGACCGCAGAGAGAAATGGACCTTTAACTCAGGTTGGTCTAGAGTCAAACCCAATAGTTTACAAAGTTCTATAATACAGTTTTCTTAACGCAGGTATTTGTGTTTTAGGTCCAGGAATCGCCATCAACAGCATCAGTGTGTCTTCGTCATTTTGTGCCACAGGCTCAGAAGACGGGTTTCTGCGGCTCTGGCCCTTGGATTTTTCTGCTGTCATTTTAGAAGCGGGTAGGTGATGCAGAGGTGGAATAAATTTAACCTGCAACACATTTCCCACTCTGCAGGTAGTAATGTGGTTGGAGGGAAGGTTGAAATCTGAATAGATTCTGTTTGAAATCTGTCAGCAAATGAAACAACTTCCTTGTTGCAGCTGTAAATCGTACGATGGTATACTGTATCATTCTAAAGGCATGATTTCATAAAAATATAACAATCTTTACTCTATAGACTAGAATAAGTCGACAAATTGTTTGAGCTAAGCCTTTTGCAGACACAAATTAGCTTTCTAATTTACAAAACTATGTATTTTGTTTGTTCTAAATTACAGTATGTATTTAGAAGAGCAGAAATAAAATGAGAAATGTCAGTTTGGTTAAGCTTCAACGACGGGTCATGAGTCATTACAGTATCAGTCATTTAAAATTAAACTTCGATAATTGTTAAAAAACAAAAAAACATTCACTTAGTTCTAAATTTTAACTTATACGAAGACTTAATAAAATTAATTTGTCCCTTTGAACGTTACTTAATTATATTAATATAACTTTAAATGAACAGGAACACAACATGTTATTAAATGAATGATTTATCCTACTTTACATTAACAAACCACACCTGTTCAGTGTTTTTCTATTTGTCCTGGTTTGAACCTTTAACCTGCTAATGGAGACATATAGAGTCAGACTTAATAATACTAAAGATATCTGTGTGTAAAACTTGACATGTTGTTCATCTCATGTTGCTTTTACTTTGATTTAAGTGAGAGTCGTCAGAGAGGAATATTTCTATAAATAGATCTTAGTCGAACGAGTCCACGGATCTGACATGCATGTATACATCGTGTTTTGGCTGTTGTCAGTGTGAACGCTCACATTCTTCCACAGACTTAACAAGCGCCTGGCTGTTTTATTCCAGAGCATGAGGGACCTGTGAGCGAGGTGCTGGTCTCATCTGACAGCATTCAGGTCCTGGCAGCCACATCTACCGGTAACCTTGGTTATCTTGATGTGAGCAGCCGAGGCTACAGCACTTTAATGAGGTCACACACAGACACCGTGCTCGGCTTCAGCGTGGACGGCATCCGCCGGCATCTCACGACAGCCTCATCTGATGGAACAGTGCGCGTCTGGAATATGGATTCTTTACATCAGGTTAATCACTGGAATATTTGTATCTTTTAAATGGCCAAATAGAGGTTATTTTTAACGTTGACTACGATACCTGTGTAGTGTGTATGAGCAAGGTGTTACACATGGACAACAGTACTTACCTATTCAGTGATTCAAATGTTTTATCTTCTTTACCAAATTTAAAACCTGTTTGTGTATAAATTTAAAATAATCTGTTACACTGTTGTGACTTTAACTACGGTGTGACCTGTTTTAAACTGACACTGTCCCTGTTACCAGCTGGCTCATTTATTTCTGCCCTGTCTGTTCCTCCTTTGTGTAGCTGTATGACTTTGTGTCAGAGGACAGCCCCTGCTGTGTGGCCTTCCATCCACACGAGCAAACCTTCTGCTGTGGCTTCAACTCCGGGATCGTCAGAGTCTTTGACATTTCTAGTGCCAAATTACTGGCTGAACATAAGTAACTATCTTTAGAACATTATTCCTAGGATTCGTGTAAAATGTATAATAAAACTTAGAGTTTTTTAATCTTTACATTCTGTTTTTTTTTTATATTTTGCACAGCATCATAAGTTTAAAAAATTGGAGTAGAACTCTGATAGATTCACATGTTCTCTTTTTATGCTTTATTATAGACATCACAGAGGAGAAGTAATCGGTCTGTCCTTTTCTTCCGACGGGGAGTTCATGTACAGCGCGGACTCGGAGAGCTCTTTGGCACTTTATAACGCTTCTGAGGAAGATCACACTTTGATCAGAGTCGCATGTATGTACACGAAAACATTAAAGTCAGTGTATTATGTTAATGAAACACTATCATAAATATTTATATGTATTCATACTGTAAAATTAACATTTAGAAGAGGAAGATTTGTCACAGCTGTGATAAGAGATTAAAGACATTATCCCAGTGGGCTGTGACTAGCAGCACAATGTGAACGCTATTATTAAGCGAGTTTCGTGAAGGTCGTTAATTTTCATTCGTAATTCACAGCGCCTTACTCCCAAAAATTGAATATAAACCTGAAAGCAATTTTTTTGTGTGAATCAGGCAAATGAAAACAAAGTCTGAACTAAATAGTTTGGACATATAAATCTAAAGTTTTTAAAATAAAATAGACCTGAAGTGGATGAGCTTAAAAACTCAAACTTTAACGCTTCATAAAGCAAAATACATGAGTCTAATCACTGCAGCCTTTTACACTGCATGTATATATATGTGTGTGTGTTTATATATATATACACACTCACTGGCCACTTTATTAGGTACACCATGCTAGTAACGGGTTGGACCCCCTTTTGCCTTCAGAACTGCCTCAATTCTTCGTGGCATAGATTCAACAAGGTGC
>SSNP01000079.1:1012557-1034722 GCA_006937955.1 Pachypanchax playfairii | reverse complement strand
GCACCTTGTTGAATCTATGCCACGAAGAATTGAGGCAGTTCTGAAGGCAAAAGGGGGTCCAACCAGTTACTAGCATGGTGTACCTAATAAAGTGGCCGGTGAGTGTATATTGTAACTCTTTCAAGTCATGTTTACATTACAATACGTGTTTTGGGAAATTGCCATTTCGCTCTGGCACGAGTGATGTTTAACACAAAACGCGACCAATAACTCGCAGTCTAGAGCCCTGTCATGGACTTATAAATACTTACTTTAGTAGTTGATAAATAATTAATACAGATGCAGATATTCTTAGTGTTGTTTGACTGGTTTTCAATTTAATTCTTTAGGTAATGTTGTTGCTCGAGGCACTGAGCGCGCTCCAGATGCTCTCTCTGTCAGCTGTGACAGCTGCTCTCTGGCATTTGTTGGCCCTTCTGAATACATTGTCACCGTCGCCGACGCGCGATCTCTAGACGAGGTATTCTGTTACCTTCCAGCACAATTTTATCACGTTGGATTTTCACGTTGACGTTGTTTTAAATGTTTATTTATCACTTCAGCTTTGAGGCTTCTGATCTTTCCATTGCACTGAATCAGACCTTCTTATCTAGTTGCTTCATGTAGATGTGAGTATTCTGGATGTAGCGAGCTCCCAACTGGACTCTGCGCTGAGGGTTTGCTTCTCTCCGGCCTTCACCGAGCACTTACTGATCGCCACATCTGCAAATAAGATCCTCTGGTTTAGCACCAAGACAGGTCGTCTGCTCCGAGAGGTAACTGATGAGCTGTTATCTGCCTAAATCTTTGCCTTTTTGTCAAGATAACTGTCTTAAAACATGTTATAATTATAGAACATTCCAAAAAACATAAATAAAACAGAGATGAAGTTGGTTTTTGCTGCTGTTTCTCATTGATTTATTTGTCTCCACAGGTGACCAAAGTGCATAAACATCTGTGCTCGTCCCTCGCTGTGAGTGAAGACAGTCGATTCCTGCTCACAGCTGGACACAACGCAATCAAAGTGTGGGATTATAACATCCAGCACCACGTGAAGCCACAGGTAAACATCAACTTAAATAAATAAAATCCTGATATTTTATTGGAAAATTGGACATTTCTTGTATTTATTTAATGGCATCGGCAGATTTACTTTGAATGTATTTTTATACAATGTAAACTTCTAAATGTCTTCATGATTTACTTTGTATTACTCAAAAAGTTATATATTTGTAATGTGTTTTGGAACCAGATGTTCATCGGCCACAGTCAGCCCATTCGCCAGCTCAGTGTCACTCCTGACCAATTAGAGGTCGTCTCAGTCGGCGATGCCATATTCATTTGGGACTTCCTGGCAAATCCTGCTGAATCTTCAACAGACAGTTGGTAAAACAGATTTACAAACCTTATTAATGTCTGTGTAAGCTTTATTATCTGATCTGTAACTTATCCTGTTTTTACCAGTTCACCTCTAAATGTGAGTCACATCTCGTCTCTAAGAGCAGGTACAACGTTTAAAGTCACCTTCAGTTTAATATTCCTTATATAATGTCAAATAGACTTCATGTTATAGTTTACAACATTTCTAACTTGTCATTTCTTATAATTTTTCAGACAGTGAAGTTAAAGGAGCACGACTGTCCAATGGGATGCCTCGGCAGACGGCGCCCCTCCCCTCCTCACAGCCGCGCCTGGATGACAGCAGCGTTCAAGTTGTTCAGGGAGGTATGTTTTCTTCCGATTTTTAAATAGACTTACAGATCTTCTCTACTTAATGCACAAATTTGTGACTGATAGATCCCTCTATGTTGACATAGTGCAAAAATTATGTTTTTCCATAAATCTGCTCGTTAATATCATCATAAAAACTGACTTCATTACTTGTTTATTTAAATTGTTTAGCTTCATGGTGAGATTTTTTTATTAAATCTTATTTGTCTTTATGTTTAATTTAAAAAAAGAAGCTTTTGAACTGTTTTTAGGGAGAATTTGATGATTAGCTTGTTTTTAGACTGTGTGATTATTCAAAATAAATGATGAAACATCTGCTGAAATCAAGTTACGCATTAAACTAACAGGTTTTGTGTAAATAATTACTTTCACATGAGGGTGGGTAATATAACAAAAACACACTTTTTACAGTGGAATCTTGATTTTATCACAATTTACATTAAATTTTTATTTATTGATAGTTTTCAAACCACTTCACAAGTTACTGAATAACATATTGTCTCTAAAATCAAATATCCAAAAGAAAAAAAAATAACATTTTGAATAGATTTTAATAAGTTTGTAATTTTGCAGTGACTGTTTTGCCAGACAACATATCACTGGTTAAACACGGACCATCTCATTTAAAAGCTGCACAAAATAACTTTTTACAACTTTAAGCTACAGTTATGAAACTTGTCTAAGTGGATACTCACCAAAAAACATGTTTATCTTCATATCAGACACTCTGTGCGCCTCCGCTGGCTTTACAATGGACTAAATAACTTCAGTAGTTCGGGTTGCAGTCAGAAGTGGTGTTTTATGTTACTGAATGCGCATTAAACTAACAGCTTTTGTGTAAATAATCACTTTCACATTTAAAGCAGTACTTAGGAGCTTTCAGTTTAGGTTTATTTTGGCGGCGCCACTGGACAAAAGCGGTATTATTTTACGTGAACGAAGCCTGCATTTCCCATGAGCACCAGCGCGAAGCGTCGTAAAATCCAGATACCCCGTCCGCCAGCAGTTGGATTGAACTACATTACATTTCGGTTTCCAGTGGATGAGTGAATGAACTGTCAACCTGGTGGCCAGTTATTACTTCCATGCAAATTTCCGAAAGCTGGCATTAGCATTTTGATTTGAGAATAGAAAGATACTTACTAGTCCATCAGGAACAGAACCACGGCAGCATCAGTCGGAAATCCCTCCTCGACTTTGAGCTCACGCCAGCGAGTGAAAGCCGGGCCTATGTTGATTCTTGACTGTCCTTTTATCCGGTTACTCTCCCTTTTTCTTTTTTTTGTCTCCTCAGACAAAACTTTTCGTTTTTTCGGGGCTTCTGCCATGTTAGCTGCAGTTGCGCGTAACAGGTCGCATCGAGTTCCGTGTTTATGACGAATGGGGAAAGGGGAAGTGACGTATGCCGAAAAGCAGCCTATCCATTCGTAGTTTTTTGTGTGGCAGGGTTCCCACCATCCTCCTCAAAGTTGTTTAGTGCCAGTGAAAGCGATACAGACCCCCTCAAGCCATGACAGAGGTGTCATTCAACTTGTTGTAAGTCGCCATATAATCACAGAAGTTATGAAACTATTTCATGAAGGTTGAAAAGTTACTTAGTGTTGCTTTAAATGAGATAGTAAGTGATTTATCCTGCCCTGCTGAAAAATACTGCCATAGTAAAATTTGACAACTTACAGTATTTCATAATGAGATGTTATTAGAACTTTTAATTATTTAATTATATTTTTATGATCCTTCGCTGATATTTTCTATATAAAAACCCTCTGGGTCCTTATCGGCCATTGTTGGGTCCTTCTCCTCTGGGTGTGTCCAAACATTTGCCTGTTGCTCTGACGATGCAAAAAAAGTAAAAATAACATCATATTTAGTGTTCCTGTGCTGAAGGAATTTATTTGATAGGTAAATAGAATTTATGGAAAAATATAGAAACAAAAATAAACAATAAATCTGTTTATTGAAGTCAAGACTGTAGAACGGCACGTGTGCAGAAGGAATCGGTAGCACATCTCAACAGGTAGCAGATTTCTGCAGAACACCGTTTTGAACAGCGGCCATCTGAGACACGGCTGCAGAAAAGTTATTCAGTACTGCTTTAATGAACCTGAGGCTGGAGGTCTTCTCTGAGGCGACGTTTATGTGTTCCATCTGTTCCAGCAGCTCGCTGGTTTAAATGATCAAATGTGAATAAATGAGGGAGACATGACTGTCTGGTCTGCAAACAGAAGTAACTATCGTCTAACTAAACTAACAAGTTGTTGTATTCTCGTATAATCTGATTTTTTTTTCTGTCTCGGTCAGGTTTGGGTTCCATGTCTTTTTGTGAAGACGACCCATCAAACCCAACCGTTCAGGTCCACGACACTAGTCCAGATCTGGCTTCTGATCCCAGATCTGCTGTCTCCTTTCTCAAAGTCACAGATTTGGAGAACCCATCTCCACTGAATGCAACACACATGGAATCTGGTAAAATAAATTTAAAAAATTGTGCTTTTTGTTAGATCTTAAAGCTATAGTGCGTAACTTTTACATGTCCGTGAATGTCCGTTTCAGCCAAGCCACTATTAGAGGAGATGACACAATGCAGATTAAGCCGATCGGCTCCTCAAACATCTCACGGTATTTTTCAATATATATCATTTTTACTTTGCTGGCGCGCAGGAAATTACGTCTTTTACATCACAACAAGAAGGGAGGGGGAGGACGAGCGGAGAGTCTCGTAGCAGGAGATCATTCACTAACCTGTCAGTTACAAATTAGCAGGCACCTTGTCTCCCGTTTGTAATAAGCTATTTGCGTTTCTGCAGAAAATAAATAAAAAATACAATAATTACCTCTTCCGAAGAGTCCATCTTTTTTCAACAGCTGCCCTTATTCAAACAGAATAAAAATGTTGTGGAATCGCGAATCACAGCGGCAGAGGGATAGCGGTTGGGGGAAGGGGGGTGGGGGGGACAGGTGGGCGTACGTCACATGGAAGCGCCAGCTTCATTGTTGTAATAACGCAAAATTCCGCTAGGGGGCGACAGAAGTTACGCACTATAGCTTTAAGGTTTTACATTCTCTTTGTGAGGTTAAAATTGAAAACAACATTTAAGTTATTTTGTTTTTTAGGTGAGTTGAACCAGAATAAGCCCAAACGTCCAGATTGCTATAAACACTTCATCCCACGTTTCAAGACCTCCTCACTTGATCCGGTAAGAAACATTTTATTCACAGATTGACTCTCAATCAGTGTGTGTGTTTATGTTTCTGATCTTTTGAATCTTTTCTTCTTATCTAGAGCGTTATAACTCCAAAACCACAAGAAGAAGGCATCAAGCTGAAAGCAGTGATTGGCTATAATGGTAACGCTCGTGGCAACGTGGTGTGGAGTCCCGATCAAGGTTAACATAAACAGTTTAATTTTAAAAAAAGTTTTGAACTTCTATGACGTGTAAAACATGAAATATTAAATTTTTGTAATAATCAAAAAGTTCTATTTGCTTCTTATATTATTTCTAATTAGGTTTATAATGTAAACAATAAGAAGATTAACACTGAATACAAATTTCAAAATAAAACACAAAACCTGTTTCCTCTAATTTCAGCTCTCTACATTGATGTTTTTGTTTCTTTACTTTGCTGTAACCAGCAATTGATTTGCTGTTGCAGGTTTGTTTGCATACTCCTGTGGCTGCGTTGTGGTGGTGGAGTGTCTTGAGACAGGAAGTCGGAAACACCTGCAGGGTCACAGCGAGGAGATCTCATGTCTGGCTCTCACAAATGATGCCAAGGTAGTTTTAAGATTTATTTTGCTGTTTGATTAATATGAATTCAGATCTTGACGATAGAACTGACGCAGCACAAGTAAGGGAATCTGATCTTCAAGGTGTGTCAGATTTGATTCAAATACAAAATAAAATGGATTGTGTGTTATGTCTTTATGAGTCATGTTGTGTTTTTGGAGTCATGTTTTGAGTCTGTTTGTTTTACAGACCCTGGCGTCAGCAGCTAGCAGTAGCACCTGCAACAAAAGCCTCATCTGCATTTGGGATGTTCAGAATGGGATTTGTCGAAGTACTATGTCTTACCACAAGGGGGCAGTGCAGAGTCTTGCCTTCTCCAGGGATGACCTCTTTTTTCTTTCTGTTGGTTGGTAAATTTGCTTTAATTATTGTAAATAATAAAGTAAAATACAGGAAATATCTGATTAGTTTCTGATCAGGTGACTCTGCTTGTAATTAATGATTTTATTTGTTGTTATGTCATGTAGGAGATTTCTCTGACCCAGGTTTGGCACTATGGAGTAGTAGGAACTTCCAGTTGCAATCCAGTGTGAGTGTGTCAGGACCGATCCACGATGCGGCTTTTAGCCCCTCAGCAGCCAGTCACATGGCGTGTGTGGGCAGCCATGGAGTTTACTTCTGCCTCATCCACACACAGGGTCCAAAAGTAGACTTAAAGGTAAATGTTACAAATGGAAAATTTAACTGAAAATGTTTTATTCTAATCAAATCTGGGTTTGAAAAGGAAATCATGTACTTCTATGTACTTTTTCATGTACTTCTATGTGCTTTTATGCATCTGATTTGTCTTTTTTTAGGTCCTAAAAGTGTCTGCACCTGCAGAAGTGGGTGATGTGGAGCTGACAGCTCTGTGCTACTACATGGACTCCTTTCTGTTTACAAGCACTAATAAAGGGCACGTTTGTGCTTGGGACGTTAACACACAGAGCTGCTTCATGATCTGGGAAGCTGATGTTGGAGAAATCGGTAAAAATCAAGACGCTGTAAATCCTGATCTTAAAGTTATATAATACACACATAGTCATGTGATTTACTTTTACAACCCTGAATGTAATCAGATGTTAAACTGATATCGTTTATTTTATTAAAAGTATTAACTCATTTTGACAGAAAGCTTGAAAAGTAAAGAGAAAATATCTCATTTTCACTATCTGATGTTGTTTAGGTTATTTTGGGGGTAAAATCTGGTTTTATGAGATTTGCAAATAATTATATTCAGTTTTTATTTATATTTTACTCAACATCCCTGTTTTGGGTTCGTGTTGTCTTTCTGCAGGAGTGCTGCTTTGTCAAGGAAACCGTTTGTTGACAGGCAGTAACACCCACCGGTTGAGGCTGTGGGACGTTGATGTTGTACAGAACATGAAGTCTAAGGGAAAAGTCTGCAAGTTAAGCAGGTAGAAAGTTAATAATCTTCATCTATTTTACTTATGAATAAACCTTTTAAAGAAATCTGTAATCCATTTCTGTGTCAGTACTATCCAGAGTGTCTTCTGTCACTGCAACTTCGAAAAATATTCTAAATTTGTTTTGTTTTTTCCTTATTTGTTCTCTTCCTATAGATTTATTAAACAGTCTTGTTGTATGTAGCAAAATACAGTGGGGCAAAAAAGTATTTAGTCAGCCACCAATTGTGTAAGTTCTCCCACTTAAAAAGATCAGAGAGGCCTGTAATTTTCATCATAGGTATACCTCAACTATGAGAGACAAAATGAGGGAAAAAAATCCAGAAAATCACATTGTCTGATTTTTAAAGAATTTATTTGCAAATTATGGTGGAAAATAAGTATTTGGTCAATAACAAAAGTTAATCTCAATACTTTGTTATATAGCCTTTGTTGGCAATGACAGAGGTCAAACGTTTTCTGTAAGTCTTCACAAGGTTTTCACACACTGTTGCTGGTATTTTGGCCCATTCCTCCATGCAGATCTCCTCTAGAGCAGTGATGTTTTGGGGCTGACGCTGGGCAACACGGACTTTCAACTCCCTCCAGAGATTTTCTATGGGGTTGAGATCTGGAGACTGGCTAGGCCACTCCAGGACCTTGAAATGCTTCTTACGAAGCCACTCCTTCGTTGCCCGGGCGGTGTGTTTGGGATCATTGTCATGCTGAAAGACCCAGCCACGTCTCATTTTCAATGCCCTTGCTGATGGAAGGAGGTTTTCACTCAAAATCGTACGATACATGGCCCCATTCATTCTTTCCTTTACACGGATCAGTCGTCCTGGTCCCCTTGCAGAAAAACAGCTCCAAAGCATGATGTTTCCACCCCCATGCTTTACAGTAGGTATGGTGTTCTTTGGATCCAACTCAGCATTCTTTCCCCTCCAAACACGACAAGTTGAGTTTCTACCAAAAAGTTCTATTTTGGTTTCATCTGACCATATGATGTTCTCCCAATCCTCTTCTGGATCATCCAAATGCTCTCTAGCAAACCACAGACGGGCCTGGACGTGTCCTGGCTTCAGCAGGGGGACACGTCTGGCACTGCAGGATTTGAGTCCCTGGCGGCGTAGTGTGTTACTGATGGTAGCCTTTGTTACTTTGGTCCCAGCTCTCTGCAGGTCATTCACTAGGTCCCTCCGTGTGGTTCTGGGATTTTTGCTCACCGTTCTTGTGATCATTTTGACCCCACGGGGTGAGATCTTGCGTGGAGCCCCAGATCGAGGGAGATTATCAGTGGTCTTGTATGTCTTCCATTTTCTAATAATTGAAGGTCTACAATTTTGTTTCTGGTGTCCTTTGACAGCTCTTTGGTCTTGGCCATAGTGGAGTTTGGAGCGTGACTGTTTGAGGTTGTGGACAGGTGTCTTTTATACTGATAACGAGTTCACACAGGTGCCATTAATACAGGTAACGAGTGGAGGACCGAGGAGCCTCTTAAAGAAGTTACAGGTCTGTGAAAGCCAGAAATCTTACTTGTTTGTAGGTGACCAAATACTTATTTTCCACCATAATTTGCAAATAAATTCTTTAAAAATCAGACAATGTGATTTTCTGGATTTTTTTTTTCCTCATTTTGTCTCTCATAGTTGAGGTATACCTATGATGAAAATTACAGGCCTCTCTGATCTTTTTAAGTGGGAGAACTTACACAATTGGTGGCTGACTAAATACTTTTTTGCCCCACTGTATTTAATTTTCATTTTGTTCTTACTGTGATTGATTATTTTATTCTTGCAATATTTTAACTTTCTGATGTTCACCTTAAAGAGAGAGTTTGGTCATTTTGATGTTCAGTGGCGTTGTCATCATTAATAACCGACTTACCTGCAGTAGAAATCACTCAGAGCCTCGAGTATCAGTTTGAATATCAGACCAAAGGAACGTCATAGTGTTTTTAAATCATCAAATAATTATTTACACATCAAAACATCAAAAGGATAAAAACTACATACAGTACGTCAGTTGGAATTTACTCTTGGAAAAATAATTCCAGGTATATTTTTGTTTTCTAGTTAGTAAATTTTTCCACCCTGAGTTGATGTGGAAAAATAAACAGGTGTGAAAATATCTTTTTGTTCACCTGCAGGGGAGAAAAAGTGATGATAGAAGAAGAGTTAATGCTGGACGGGAAGCTGGTCAGTGCAGCGTTTGATACCTCCATGGAGATGGGGATTGTTGGTACCACTGCAGGAACCCTCTGGTACATCAACTGGTTAGACAACAGCAACATCCGCCTGGTCAGCGGCCATCGAACGAAGGTAACCAGCGTGATGAAAAAAAAAACATCTTCATCTAAGCAAGTTTCATTTTCAGTCACATTATTTTTTTGCTCGTGTGCCACTTAATCCTAAACAGATTAAAACTGTTACTTTTTTTTGGAAACGTTTGAAATGATTGCCATTATATATTATATATATTGTCTACTTCATCTCAGTGATCAATCATGTCCTTATTGTCACTGTGAGGACGACGGGAGTGAAACTGGGTTTATTACCCAGAGCTGTTAATCAGGTAAATAAATACTTTAAACGTGAGGATTTAATCTTTGTTTGCTTTTTTCTCTCACTCAGGTCAGTGACGTGGTTTTCAGCTTTGACGAGAGCCACTTTGCCACGTGCAGCGAGGACGGCAGCGTGCGGGTGTGGTCAACCTCCAGCTACGAACTGGTGGTGCAGTTTCAGGTGCTCAAACAGGTGAGAGATTATCAACAGAAATCAGAGAAGAGTGACATCACCTGCACTTTGTATTGTTTGTTTATTAAAAGCACTATTGATATGAAATGAGCTGCTGCAGAATGTGTTGGATGTGTTTTGTGTACTTGTTGAGGCGTGTGGCTGTGTGTGCTGGAGCCCTTCTTCTAGCAGAGACAGCACACGTGTGGCTGCAGGATACGGCGACGGGACTGTGAGGATCTTCAGACTCGCTTCCACAGAGATGGAAATGAAGCTGCAGCCTCATCGTGTGGCTGTTACTGCCATCCAGTACTCTGCTAACGGTGAGAATAGACATACTTCTTTCTGCTGTTCTAATACTTTCATTGTATTTTGTCTCCGTCCAGTTGGTTTGTGCCGGTTGTTTCATCCACGTTGAAAGAGTTTTTGTCCCTTTTCAGGTCATGTGATCCTTTCAGCTGGGGAGAATGGTTTGATCACTGTGAGCAGCTCGTTGAATGGATCAACAGTTCGTGTCATCAGGGACCATAAAGGAGCTCCAGTTACTACAATCCAGTGTGTGAATGAACAGGTCGGCCTACCCAAGTCCAAAAAGACTAATATAATAATGAATATGTTTTTATCTGCTTTATGTTTTAATCCTCAGTGTAAGAAGTTCGGACTGGGAGGAAATGAAATGTGGTTGGCTGTGGGTTCTGACCGGCGTGTCAGTGTGTGGGCTGCTGATTGGCTGAGGGAGAAATGTGATCTGTTGGACTGGCTGACGTTTCCTGCTCCAGCAAACGCTGAGGTACTATCTGTATTTAATATGTTGGTTGTATGAGGTCATACGAGGTCATTGATTCCAGGAGTTTTTATTCTGTTCAGCTTTGAATTGTTTATCAAAAACACTTTCTTTTCATTTCATTTTTCACCTTAAAATATGATTTTATGTCATTGTTTTTAGTATTTGTTTTGATATATATATTTTTTTATTTTTACAAAAAAAATGTTTTAAAGTTTTTTTTTTTAAGCTCATGTCGTCCAAAAGATTCCAAATATCCAAACAAATTAAACCAAACAAAAGTTTAAAACTACAGCTTCTTTTATCTGTTTCAATCAAACTGTAGTTTAACTGTGAATTTGGAATGAAAATTTGGAATTTGTGTTTTGGGGTGATTTTGTATTTCTAGGCAGGTGAACGCTTACCTCACGTGATTCAGTAAAATCTGATGCCGGACCAACACGCACGAGTTTTCAGCTCAGTTTACTTCAATTTGGTTTCAAATAGACTCCATCACTCTAGTTCAGCCATCTGTCTCCTTCAAAAATCTAAAAGCTGTAATAATTAAAAACAGGGTTAAAATTTCAAAAGAAACTGTTTCTTTGTTCTCTGATTCTGGTCCAGTATCTTTAGTGTTTGAATCGGGTCTCTGAGTCTGGGATGTTGACTTCAAACATCACCTGATATTTGGGATGCAGAGTTATTGTTCCTTTCTAAAATGGTTTTTAAAGCCTTGCACATTTTATATCTTTCATTTATTGCATTTTTTTATTTAAAAAAAAAACTTGTAGTTACTTTACAGAGGTTCTGTTGCAAATGCAGGTCAGCACATTTACTCTGGGTCTTATCCAACATGAAATGTCTGAGGAAAGAGAGAGAAGTAAATAATTGCAGCAATTTGAGAAAAAATAAATACATCTGTTAAAAAAGCCCTTCCATTAAAAATGTTTTTTCTGAGGTTTCTGTTGAATATTTTAGCTCCACAGGTGTTCTTACCTTCATAGTGGGTGTGAAAACAGGTCAACAACTTCTGTTTCAGTTTTAATCTCTCAAACTACGCAGGTGGAGATAAAACCCGATTTTTCCCGAGTCCGGACGGCCTGTATCTGTTTCGTCACAACTCCTTTGTTCGTTAGTTTTCGGCAGCTCCCGCAGTTGAAACCACACCTAGCATGCTGCTGGCTAAAAGCTGTTAGCATAACGTAGTAAACAGGAAGACACAACATCTGCTGTTGCCATGTGCAGCGGGGCAGGAAACAGTATACATTGCTCTCATAGGCTAGTTTGTTAGCCAATCAGAGTCCAGCAAATTCGAATAATGAATATGAACGAGCTGATGACGAAGCAGCCTGACAGAAGGAGCTGGAACCACCCGAATTTTAATGCAGACAGATTGAAAGGTCTGTTAATCAGTGTTTCCTGACGTTTTTTAGATATAAAATGTTTCATATTACTGGTTAATACTTAAGAAATAACCACAAAGTCCTGAAATTTGTATGAAATGGTCTCTTTAAATGTTAAAGTTACACAAAAATTTACACAAAAAATTACAAAACATAAAAAAATCTTGTTTTATTTCTGTGTTTTCATCATTAATTTTTAATTTAGTCCTTATAAATAGTCTAGTTTAGACTGTCCTTGTGTTGCAGAGGGACAGTTTGCCTCCCAGTCTGGCTTCCTTCTACCCAGCAGATCAGAATCTGGTGGTCTACACTGGCTACGGAACAGAGAAAGAGCTGTCCTTTTACAGCCTGTCCAAAAAACTGGTAACACGTTTCACTTTTTATCTTTAAGAGTTACTGACAGGAGCTGATAAATTTGTTAGAATCCAATAATAGGTTTTCTATTAAACAGGTAATAAAAAAGATTTCCTTGCCTCACTGGGCCACATGCATGAGTCTCTCCACTAAGAATCAACTCTTAGCTGTTGGGTCGAAAGGTAACGGATGAGTTTTTTTAATCTAAAGTTGTGGCTCATGTGAAAAAGGTTTGTAGGATGTTTTTAATAAAATGTTCAATGTCTCTAATCTCACATCAGAGCGAGTTTTGAAGCTGATCAAGTCAACCAGTGGACGATTTCAGGACTTCCTGCAGCACAGCGACTCACTGCAGACGTGCAGCTTCTCCCCCACTGGGTCGCTGCTTTTCTCCTCAGCTTATAATGAGGTCCTGCTGTGGGAGGTGCGAGGCCTCTGAGGACCTCTGGCCTATTTAGGGACTTGTATACCTGTTCACTGCTGCAGTCACAAGATTGTTATGGTTGTAATTTTATTCTTCAGATGTTGTTCGATTATTAGCTCTGAGTTTCTTAAGATATTTTTTCACGTTTTTAATAAAGTCTTTTACATAGAAATGTTTCTATGTCATGTGTCATTTTATATTCTGCAGTTTATGCAGAAAAAAAAAAAAGCATCCGCTCTCAGTCCCTCACCCCCTCCCCTCCCTGATTTTTCTGTTGGGTTGCCAGTTCTGATGTTGATCCTCGTTTTGTTTCTCTTGTATTTGTTCAATTTTGGGGAATGCCTAAAGGCCTATTTATTCAGCGTTGAGTTTTCCTGAGTGCATTTGAACGCCACATCTTTTTACTGCTGCTCGTTGTGGAATTACAGCTGCTTGTGTTGAAGACTTGGCAGCCTTGCAGACTCATGTGATTCGTTATGGAACTGGGGGGGGGTGACGGTCATACTACCCCTGTGTCCTGGGCCAGACACTTTCAGACAGGCCATGAAAAAAAGGTGACGGCTTCGTTCGTTGCACTTTTCTGTCTGAAAGCGCCGTTGCGGTGTCGACCCGCATAATCTGGTCCGGGACTTATCCTGCTGGGGACCTAGTAATCAGAGTGAACGTTCTGGTGGACGGTGTTTACATTCAAAACAGTGTCGTGTCTGAAAAAACAACTACGATTAACGATCGGATTGGCCACAATTATTCCCGAATGTCTGAAAACGGCTTTACATTCTCAGTCCCATTCACACAAAACAAAGACTTTTTTGGAGTGTATATCTGTATTTTAAGTTTGTCTTGTATTTTTTCTTGTCTGGGTTTTTTGTGTGCATGTATATGTATAATTTTTTTTTACAAATCAAACACTGCATTTGAAATAATCTGCTTTCAATGCAGGACAATTCAGTCCATGTTTGAATCGTCTGTGTTCTGTAAAAAAAAAAAGCAGCAGCTGCTAAACAAGGTGCAAGCGGCTCTCGTTCATGGCAGTGTGACTGATTTTTTTATTTTTATTTTATTTTTTCAGTTTCAGTTCATATAATTTAGACTAACATCTGTAGACACAGGAGCAGAAAACGGGTTTATATTTTCAAAAATCTGTTGTATTCTAATAAAAACAGTGAACTGCTTTAAATGGTTAAGTAGGTTTTTATAATGAACAAGTCTAATGAGATCGTAGTAATCCAGTAAACAACGGATAAATAATCGGGTTTGTTTTCCACCTGCTCATTCACAGCAGCTGTTCTTTCACCTTCTGTTGTTTCTAATAAAAGGTGTCTAATCCGACTTCAGGCAGAGTTCAGTTCACAAGAAAAATAACTTAAAAGAGGTTTAAGCAGCACAGAGAAAGAGGTGACTGAGTTTGGGTTGGTTAGAAAAATCACACATTTTTCACTCAGACATTATTTTTCCATTTGCATCATCAAAAGTTGGGTTGAACACAAGCTTTTTATTTAATGCAGTTAATGTTATGATCCGTATTGTGTGTGACATCTTTCTCAAATTTTTATTTTACATGAACCCAGATTCAACGGCAGCTTGGATTTCAATTTGGGAAATTAACAACATCAATACCACTAATTCAACAGTCCCCCCCCATCCACAATAACTCTAAAACAAAATGATAAATGTATCACTTATTAATTATTTGGCCAGTACTGGTATTGGTTCTGGTTTAGTATGCAAGTGTTCTTGTTAATCCAGACAAATGATCAGCATACTTGTAAAAACATTTAGTATACTGGCAATAAATTAATGTGAAACATGCCAAAAGCCGGATCTTCTCAAAGGCCTAAAATGTTTGTTGTTATTATTTATTTATTGTATTATTTTATTTTATAAAAGAAAAAAGTGTTTTGATGATGTATAAACCTACAAAGCATGACTTTTATCACTTTTTTAAAAATCGCTGAGTATTTTTGTTCGTGCTCAGCTGCCGGAGTTTATTCTGAGCAGATTGGATTATTTAGCGCGTTCGGGTATTATGTCCCTCAGCGGACACCGTCGTTATGCGGAAAAAAAACTCGTTTAAAGAAACTGGTTGTTTTCAGTTTGCAAACGAAGTTTTAACGATGTGAAATGTCTTTCTTACGTAGAACTAAAGAGTGGGACGTATCTGAATCCGAAGGCAGCGACGCGGAACCAAAACCTGGTTCAAACCGCGCTGCTCAAGTTTCAGACGACAAAAACAAAACTGTAGCATCATCTGGAGAAACGCGAAATCCTGCACGAAAACGCCGCACTAATGAAGCTGATAGGCAGAGAAGTCAGGACAGGAAGGAGGTCAAGGAGAAGCAGAGAGCTGTTAAAGCTCTGGAGAAGGAGGAGAAGAGGCAGGAGCAGCAGAGGAGGAGAGAAGCCGCCGAGAAGCTGAAGAATCTCCGACCAGAAAACTGCATCAAGTTCCTGACTGTCTGCATAGAGCCATGTAAGTGCTGCGTTCAAGGGCTGTCGGACACCATACTTCCATCTGTCCCTTTGAGTTTAACATGTTTGCATTGTTGTTATTAGGTCACTGATGTCCGTGTATTGTTTCTAGTATAATAGTGAGGTTCGTAAATATCACGACTGCTTCAGGCCGAGAGTTTTCAGTTTGTTCTGACTATTAAAGATATCTAAACTCAAACTGAAAGTTTGATTCTGCTTTTGTTCCTGCAGCTCTTCTCGAGCAGGATGGTTCAGACTTCCTGTTGAACACTTTGGCTACATTGGAGTGCAGGTTTACCATCGAAAGCCAGCAGCAGATCACAAACAGCATCACCTGGATCAGAGATTTACCTCAGGTAGGACGCGCTCGCTCCTCAAACAAACACCACTCTGTGTTTTATTCCCAGTGATCATTATGGTTTGGACTTCAACAGGAGGAGGAAGGTCAGTCCTCTGTGGAGGAGGAACAAATGGTTCTGGTCCTGACTGTGGCTGACTTCTTGGACGTTGTGATTGCTGTAAAAAATGTAAACAGTCTTTTAAAGCTTTTATTTTGAAGGTTGAAGTGTTTCTTTTAGCAGTGTTCTGTTGGACTACAGATGCTGGACGGGACGGAGACAGCAGCTGCTTCAAGTCCTCTTTTGGAAGGTCTCAGCAGATGCAACACGAAGGTGGTGACGATGTTGGTGATGGGAGTTGACGTCAGTCTCAGGTCAGTGAGTCTCTCTTTACTCACTTCTGTTGTGATGCATCTTTTATATGAACGTTGCTGGTTTATTAACAGAAAACCAGGAGGTGGTGATTATTTTCCACACCAGTTGCTGCAGGCTAAACTCAGGATGAAGAACCTGGACATAGAGGAGGTCAGTTTGCTTCTGAACTCGTCCCACAGCGAGGATCGATTCATCTTTACACTCTCAGAAATAGAGGTACGAGACAAGAACATTTTTGTACCTATAGGTAAATTGTTTTAAAATGTTCCCTCAAAAGTACAATATTGGTCTTTAAAAGGTCAGAAACGCCCCTTTGAGTGTTCAGATTGATATAAAGTACAAATTTGTACCATTTCAACTGCACCTGCGACCCTGGTCAAGGCTGGTTAATCTAAAGGGTACAAGTTCTTGTCGCTGGGGGTGTACCCTGTAGTCCAGGTCCATTTTTGTACCTTATGAAGTTGTTCCACTAAAACTGTAAAATTATGCCACATTTTGAAGCCTAAAACCAACATGTAAACTATAATATTGAAAATGATGGAAGAAACTTAATAAAATGGAGATTAACCAGCCTTGGCCAGGGTTGCAGGTGCAGTTGAAATGGTACAAATTTGTACTTTATATCAATTTGAACCCTCAGAGGGACATTTCTGACCTTTTAAAGACCAATATTGTACTTTTGAGGGAACATTTTAAAACAGTTTACCTATAGGTACAAACATGTTCTTGTCTCGTACCTCTATTTCTGAGAGTGTAGATGTTTTATGATGAATCAGAGGATTTTCATTCCACTTCCTGTTTGTTCTGTGTTTTATGAGCTGGTTCATCTTTAAATCTGTTTTTTAGGTGCTTGTTTATCTCCAACTCTATAAAAACATCTCAGTGGTTTTCGTGAAAAGCTGGCAGGACGTCACCGACCACGTGTGTGGCGTCACCAAAGCTTTGTCCAAACGACCGTTCAAGTAATTTTTTTTTTCTCCACTTGATTTTTGGGTTTCAGACTGGTTAAATAACAGCCAGTAAAATGTCCCCGTCTCTCCTTGCAGACTGTTGACTGAGCGATCCGAGCTGCCGTTCTGCGTGGACGGATCGTGGGCCGCTGGGGTTCGGGTGGAGAGGGACGGCTCGGGACTCGGTCACGTCTGGAGCAAACAGATCCAGCAGCTGAACCGAGTCAGTCCTGCCGTGGCCTCCACCGTGACTGCAGCCTTCCCGTCTCCTCAGATGCTGCTGCAGGTACATCAAAGTCCAATTGCACCTGTTGAAGTTTGTGTTCTGAACGATTTACCCAAAATGTTTGACATGCTGTTCAAAGGCTTATCAGAAGTTGGGATCTGAGGGGGAGAGGAAGGGGATGCTGGCTGGTCTGTCAGTGAAAACCGAAGGTCAAGAGAGGCGGATCGGGTCGGAGATTTCCGCCAGAGTGTATCGCTGCTTCACAGCCCAGAACCCTGAGCTGGTTCTGGATTAATCTACCTCGATAAATACCAGAAGAATCAGAATCATGGCTGTTAATCTTTTTTTTTTATTAGCAAACCTTGTTGTTGCCAAGAAGGTTTTCGTTGATGTAAATAAAACTTTTACATGAAAAGTTTCATAAAACGAACATCCCAGAAGTTTTTACAGGTTTAGTTTATTTTATAATGTATGAAAATTTAAAATCAGAAGCATGACTGCAAATAAAAACATCTGTTTATCTAACGTCGCTCATCACAGTGACGTCCTCCAGCTCCTGATATTCTAAAGGACAGAGAGGTTATATAATCCCTCCAGTGAATTCTGGGTCTGCCTGAGGGTCTCCTCCTAGCGGGACGTGCCCTGAACACCTCGATGAGGAGGAGCAGCGACTCGACTCAAGCTCCTGCATGACTGAACTGGTCACCCTACAGAGGAAACTCATTTCAGCAGGGATCTCGTGACCAGTAAATCGAGCGCTTCGCCTTTCGCTTCAGATCAACAGAAAAGACTGAAGCAGCAGCATCCTCCTCACTGAGGATGAAGCTCCAGGTACTTAAACTCCTCCACCTGAAGCAAAAACTAACATCAGTAAAAAAATGTCAAACAAGCACGTCTGAAAATCATTACAAAAACATGAAAAAGGAGCTTTTCTCCTCCTGGACTCAGAATAAACTCATTTCTTCCATCAAGATCTAATCTCAGTTTAAAGAACAGTGACAGACGTTATGTGAGCTGGAGAAATTGGCTAAAATTAGCACATCAAAAGGAAATGATAAACATCTAAAAGTGGATGTTGTTCTGAACAAACATCGATGGCAATAAAAGAATAAAACTTAAAATGTTGGATTAGTTTTAAACAGCTCGTCACGTCCAGCGACATCTTTTACACTGATAGTCCTCCGGCTCAGAGCAGCAGCTGTCGTAGTCGCTGCTCTCAGGACTTGGAGGACAGCTGCAAGCTGCGGAGGGAGTCTGAGGAGACGCGTGACATGGGCAGCGAGACAGCGGCGGCTCGGGGGAGGAGCAGGCACTCAGGGGGGACACGGGGCTTGAAGGCACGCTGGTCTGCTCGTGGACGTCCTCTTGGCAGGATTCAGGGTAACGCGTCTCCTCTGAAGAGTCAGGAACGCTGCTGAGGGTGAAGACCCAGCCCAGCTGGTTCTGGAGGAGGATGCGCAGACCCGGGGGCAGTTCCAGGGCGCTTACCACATCAGGACAACAGGGCAACATCTGGCGTAGTCGAGCACAGCAAAGATACTGCAGAGAGGTCGGAGTGTAACACGCCCGGATCACCTTCATGCTGCTCTTAGCTGCCGTGGAGCACACCATGGGGTAGAACTTCTTACTCTGCAGCCTGGTAGCAGCAACACCTGGTATGAGACGAGAGGATGCAAATATAAAACATGACTAAAACCAAAAGGATGCATCCTGGAATTATTTGGAGATCCTGCAGGTTTATTTGTCTCTCTACTCCATCACATCTGATTCAATGGCTTCACGGTAAGTTCTGCAGGAGTCGGATAATTAGCCACTGACTCAAATCAGGTGTGTTGGAGCGTCATAAACATGCAGAGTGGCCCTCGAGGACCAAGATGGAACATCACTGTGGTAAAAATCAAACGCACCTATGCAGTGTCGGTTCTTGTAAAAGGTCAGGGTGCCGTGCCACGTGTCCAGGTGGACTCCGATGATCGATCCCTGACCAAACCGGGACGAGAATTTCACTTTGTCTCCTTTATGTTGGAGTAGACCTTTCAAATCAAAACATATTTACTTTAAATGCAAACAATCAAAAACATAAAAATCTTCAAGCTGCTTTCATAAAAAGCTCGTATACCGGTGTAGGACAGTCCCCAACTGTCTTCATCGTCACCCAACAGGCTGCTGAAGCTGTATTTGAACTTCTCCAGGTTCACCTCAGAAGTCCCAATCCCCACCATCTACACACACAAACACACCCCAAATAAAAACACAGCAAGTCTCACAGTCACGGGTAAAAGAAAAGAATCACTCTCAGTTTTAGGTGTTTTACAGATCAGATCTAATCTGAAGGGAAGAAAAACAACTAATTCAACCGAGATTAAAAATCTGAGTGTAAAACTACGTCCACCTCATGTTTCTGCATCTCAGTATTCTAATCCTGATGAGGTCTGGACTTTAACCCCTTAACATTCCTGCAATTTTCCCCCAAAATATTTTTAAAACGCATAACCAAATTAAATTAATCAGGCAGGAAATCTGTAAGTTTGACATTTTATTGATACTTATAGGAGGGGTTTGGGCTGACAAAAGCACTGGTGATCTTTTCAGGGGTTAGTCTATCCTTAATTTTCATCTATAACTAAAATCACAAGGCTCTCAGCTTTCAAATGATATATGACATGTGCATATTATTAAAAGTTGGACTCCACAAGACATGCATAAGACATGCACGTTTGTGGGCGGGCCCTCGGATGCTTAACGGGTTAACTTGGTCACTGCAACATCTGGATTCTTTTTGTAGATTTGCTTCTGTTTGGGGACATTGTCCCGTTTTATGACCCAGTTTGGTCCAAGTTTCAGCTGCAGGACAGACGACTCTCAGAAGAGTTCACGCTCGTCAGTGACTGTCCAGGTTCTGTGGCTGCAACATGAGCCCAAATCATCATCCCTCCACCACCGTGCTGACAGCTGGAATGAGCTGTGTTTGGTTTTCTCTAAACATGATGCTTTGCATTATGGGTAAACGTCTCTACAACCTAAATGTTTCTCACTGTAGAATGAAATGACCTTTAATCCTTCACAGACTGATGAGCAGTGACAGTTTCTTCTGAATCATTTTAAAAGATGATTTTTTATTCTAAAGCCACTAACCATGTCTGTCCCGTAAACCGGAGAGGTCATCTTCACCTCCCAGTAGTGTTGGCCGTCTGAAAGCTCCTTGGTACCTCGGATGGCGGCGGTGCCGCAGCTGTAGTCCGAGTGAAAGCTCACCTTTCTGTTATCACAGGTGAGGAACGCGCCGGATGATTGACAGCACTCGTCCCAGACCCAGTCAAACACTGAAAAAACAACAAAAGTTGTTTTAGGATTTTAGACTTTATGATCAGTGGTTCCAACAGCTGTTAACATTTTTTTAAACATTAATTATGACAGATTTATGCAATAAATGTGGAGTAAAACCCAAAAAATCTTAGATGTGAAGATGTACATCAGTATGTTTTCTCATTTATACAACTTGCTTACGCACAAAACGGGGTCGGAAAACTGCGTAAGCAACTTTCCACGCAAACTTTGGGATTTATAAAAAAAAGAATGTTTTTTTTATCTGTATTAATAAAAGGGTTGGTCTCCTCTGCATGGTCAGTGTCTCCCTCCTTCTCCAGCATGATGTCATGCACGCTTGCCGGTTCGAGTACAGCTGAGATCCTAACGGCAAGCGGTGGGGGATCTGAGGTACCTCCGCCAGTGGCAGACACACTCTGGCGGTGGCAAGCCATCTTTTTTTTTGCCTCCACCTTCAGATCGGACCTTTTTTAAATATATATATGTATACACAGATCTCTCTGAAGAACTCACAGCATTGGCGGCTTCAGCAACGCTGTGCCACTCCGTGGATTTTCTCTTATTTGTTATGTCACTGCTGTGACCTCCAAAAAGCACTTCCTTTCGTTTTTCCACCTCACCCACAACTACCTCAATCTCTGCTTCGGTGAAGTTGATCTTCCTTGATCTGTGGTCGCCATCGTTATTGGTGGACGAGCCGGCTCATTTATATGCACAAGGCACTTTGCATTGACCATTTATGGAAGAAAGTGGGCGTGTTGAGGGCGGGATGTGATCCAGAAACACCTGAGCACATTTCTAGGTAGAGTGTGATTTATAAAGCTGAGATTGCGTGCAGCTGTGCGTACGCCATGTTTTATAGGTCCCAAACTTACTTGGCGCAAGTAGATTTTTTTTTTGCTGAGCTTAAAGGAACTTAAGACAGCTTTACAAAATCTGACTCAGTGCTGCCGCGACAGGCGCTGTGGCTAACTGCAGCCACCAGCCAAGCCGGCACGGGAGCGCGCACAGACACTTTACAGACTGTTCGTCTTCACAGCACTGCACCGGGGAGGCTAACATACTTCACGTCAGGTCTCTCCACTCTGTTATTTGATTTGATCTCATCATTTTCATACTGTATCAGGCTCTAAACACGACCTATAATGTTTTCTCACCTGGTCACAAGGAAATGAGCCATGTCAGCATCCGTTTTCACTCCCAAATGCAGCTGAAGTTCCCTCCATGAACCGAACGCATATCCAATATTTATGCGGGTGCCTGCCCGGCTTCGGTCATGTTTTTTTTTAGACTCACGAGATGCCGCTGATAAAGTCTTTTTTTTCTTCGTGGTGCCACTTTTTTGGGGGGTGAGAGTGGATGCAGGTCGTTTGCTGGCTGCAGAAACATCCATAAGTATACCTTCAGTGTTTGAATCCAAGTCCACGGCGGCCATGTTCTTCCTGTTCAAGAGCTGTCGGCAACGCGCATGCAGCGTCAATTTACGTCACATCCCTACAACTGCGCGGGAAATTCGGACGTCGAACTGCAGCGCATTATGTGGCACACAGCGTTTCCAAGGCAACAGACATATATGAGGATGGCCTCGTTATTTGGGGTTTTTAATGCTTCATGACCCATTAGCATTGAATAAACTGGAAATGCATGTGTAGTTTTTCACAAATCTTGCCTTAAGTCCCTTTAAGTACGATTTTAGTAAGGATTCTACTCAAAGTTTTATAAATGAAACCCCAGAATTTTAGGAAAAAAATTGCCCCAATTTATAAAAAAAAAAAAAGTATTTGATGATGTCATCATCTGCGAACAATATAAAGATTGAGAGAATCAGGAGGATTCTTTTTGCACAGATCAAAACAGGATTCTTTTGATTTGCAGGCAGCAGAGAACCAAAAAAAAAAAAAAAAAAAAAAAAAAAAAA
>SSNP01000079.1:858294-1012547 GCA_006937955.1 Pachypanchax playfairii | reverse complement strand
AAAAAAAAAAAAAAAAAAAAAAAAAGAACAGGCCTGATTCTCTGCTGGACGTCACTGCATGGGCTCAAGGACATGTCCAGATGTCCCCGTCTGTCTCACAGTTCACCATGTGATCTATAAGAGACTAGTTAAAGATGGATCATGTGAAGAAGAAGCCAAGACGTGAGCATGATCCAGAAGCTCTGGACCAAAGTTCATATAAAATGATCTGAGGTGAAGTGGAAAAGATTTGGTCCAAATTTGAAATTGTTTTTGGAAACCCTGGTTTCTGTTTCCTGTTGACTAAAGAGGAGAGAAACCTTTCAGCTTTTTATCAGCAGACAGTTCAAAAGCGTCTCAGATGGGATGAGGTTGCAGGTAAGGTCTTGCATATTTCAGCAAGACAAACATTCTGCATCCATTACAACAGCAGGACTTCATATGAGAAGAATCCAGGTGCTGAACTGACCTGCCTGCAGTCCAGATCAACAGGAAACAATTGATGCATCATTAAATATATATTTTTTTTAAATACAGCCTTAAAGATCCTGCACCATCAAATGCTAAAATCTCAGATTTTTATGTTCTACTGGGAATAAAATACGAGTTTATGCATTTTATTTCAACCAAACTGGGTTTTAGCTCTTTTTTTGTTACAGTTTTATTTTCTCACTCAAAGATTTCTGAATAAGTTTCTTCCGCTTTTCTCTTAATCTGAACAAAACAAATGAGCAAAATCACAAAAAATGCATTTTGTGAAAAATATTTTCATTATACTGTTTAACCCTGTAAGACCCAACTTATTAAAAAATAGCCTGAAAATTCTGATTATTTGGAACTGAGACGTTTACGAAGCCTTAGAACAAAATTCACAAACGTTTTTTGCTGTATCATGTTATTTATAATAGATTTTTTGTATCACATTTATTACATTGGCCGTTTTTACGGTTTAATTGTAACATAAAAAATGAGTTAATAATAATGCATTCATCCATATAATAATGATGATTTAACCTGAAAAAAAAGGCAAATGGATCATTTACTGGGAGCAACCATGTTAGAAATGATCAAAACTATGTAGCAAATATGATACAAGGGGCATTATAGGGTTAATGTGGATTTTCTACCATTTTTTTAACTCCAGCTGTATGTCTGTGGTACATTCTTCAGCTTTTTCTTACCCTGATCTTCTTCACCACAGAAACAGCCACTGGTGACCTTGAAACCTCGGCTGACCTCTTCCTGCGGCTCGCAGCTGCAGAAAGACTCTCCTATCACCGGTGCCAAGCAGGGCACAGCCACCACCTTGGAGACCGTGTGACAGACGTCCAGGTAATCCACCTCTGACTCCAAACTGCCGGTCTGTTGCACACAAACAGAACTTTATGAAAGGGATCGGTTCCAGCAGAGAATCCTGACAGGTTTGTTTTTTAACATTTTTGTGATTCCACAGACTGTCGGGAGGTTTTTTGTGACCACAGCTGCCAGAAGTTGTAACACAAGATTCAACATTGTTTCATGATCCCAATTAAAAACATTTGATATTTCTCCTATCTTTAGGTTTTCTGCTTTTATCTTCTAAACGCCTCACCTGTGTCTCTGTTTGGCTCTCTTGCGCTTCACTGTGTGTCACATGGACCACAGCCATGACATCTGCTTCCTGTCGAGTGTCACTCCAGGCCAAATGTCGAGCTCTGCCGTTTCTGCTTCTCCTCAGCATGACGGCTCTGCGAACAGACGGCGCAAGATCTAATGACCAGCTGGCAAACATCTTTTTTTATGGCGGCTGATGTCTGTGGTGACCTCCATTCACACATCTCATTATTCCAGCTCCCTCTTTTTAGATGTGAGACTTCATCACTCACATATTTATGCTAAATCTTTACAACCAACTTATGTTTGTAGGTTTTTGTGCCTTTTTAAGCAAAACTTTGGACACAAACATTTAATCCACAAATCAAATAAACCTCATATCAAGTTGAATTTTCTAATCGAATATGAAACAAATGTGTTTCATTCCTTTCATTGAAAAATTATACGTTTCAAAATCACAATTTGAGAGAGCAAACACCCAAAAAGCTCAACAATATTTTGCAGGTTAGCAACTTTAGTTCAGCTTTAAAATCTCAAAACCAGATAACTTCAGCTTCACTGACTGAAAACAGCTGATTAATAACCAGGTTTCATTGAATAAAGTTTGATATTCCCCCCCCCCCATCTGTTCACAACCAGCTTGTAACAGTTGCAGATTTAATCAAATGCCACAGTCCTTCTAGGCTGACTGACCAAAAACAACATATTTTTTATTGTTTTTTTCTCCTCCATGTTACAAATCCAACTGATTTGTTGAGCGTCATTATTTCCCTTTCCATTCGGTCCCGCGACCTGATGGAACACAGCAGCTGGTCGCAGCTTTGAAAGCAGGTGCAGCAGATGATTGCCATTAATTTAGATTAGTGAGTCTAGAACAGGTCTCATTTTAATTGAGCCTTACCCCATATACTGTGAAAGCATCATGTGTAGGTCTGAGTCAGGACAGTAGACTAGTGCATCACTGTGCTGATCAATATGATATAAAATAAAACCCCAGTAAGTTAGTAATCTTTAATACATAAAAACATTTTAACTATAAACTTTTAACTCTCATGGGCAGGTATATTATCTTGTTACAAGTGCAAAACCATCATTAAACTGTGCGCTTGAATCTCACTGACTGTAGAACCAATAGTTTTCTATAAAAACTATAAAACGCAGTAATGAGGTTAGTCTCTTACCTTGCACTGGCCTTCTTATACACTGTCTTGCAATGGCTCATTTGGCTTTTTATCCGTCTGTGTGACGGCTCCAGCGCGCGCTCTGTCCCACTTCCAGACAACACACAGGTAACGACAACTTGCCACGCCCTCACTGTGATCCGATTGGATTAAATCATTATGGAGGAGGAGTTCGTGTAAATGTAATTAGTTACGTCGAAATTTACAAAACTTTATACAGCACTTGATATGAAACATCATCTAAAAGTCTGTGTTTAATTGCTGTTGATAAACAGGTTTTAAAGTTGTTATATAAATACAATAAAATGTGTAGCTAAATACTATCCTGTTAAGCAACGATAGACTCTTGCTAAAATTGATGAATGACAAATACTTGGAAATGTTTGACTTTGTCGCTTAGGATATAATAATAATTAAATTGACCAAAAGCGGAAAGTTTTATAGTCTCAGATGCATTTAAACGTTTCATTTTTAAAACCGGCGGTTCATTGGTTGCGTTGTAAGATAGGCGGGACTAATGAGTGAATTTCCCTGTGTGATTGGTGGATCGCGATACCGGAAATTACTGTCGCATTGCGTTGCGACTGTAATAACTTTGACTCTAAAATATGGAGCAGAATAATGGTAAGTGGAAAATACTTGTCAAATATATGAATACGTTGAAGATTTATCTGTGTATCTATCGTGTTTAGTGTCTGTTTAATTGTATGTGTTGATGACAGAAAATTGTACTTTTCATTAGCTTAAGCTAACTTTAACTTTGTATGCGATATCTCACGTGTTTACAGGTAAACTTTTCAAATGGCCATTTAGTTGTTGATGTGTTTGATGTTAACCGTTTTCTCCCTCCTTTTTGTGTAAGATGGGAACTTAGCCCAGGTTCGGCACGTAGTTCTGGTGTTATCAGGTAAAGGAGGTGTGGGAAAGAGCACCATCACCACAGAGTTAGCCCTGGCTCTTAGACATGCAGGTAAGAAGGTGAGTATAAACAACACCTGAGCGCTTTTCACTCAGAACTCAACAGATCAATGAAGTAACAGATTTTGTACAACTTTTCTGTTCATCAGGTCGGGATTCTGGACGCTGACCTCTGTGGACCCAGTATTCCTCGTATGCTAAGTGTAGGTCGACCTGAGGTGCACCAGTGTGACTCAGGCTGGGTTCCGGTCTACACAGATCCCCAGAAGAATCTAGCACTCATGTCTATTGGTTTCCTAATGGAGGATCCAGATGAAGCTGTGGTGTGGAGGGGCCCAAAGAAAACAGGTTGGAATCTGTAACGCAGCTGTTCACTCCAGGGATGCTTTGATAGAACTTTTTGTTCAAATTTAGGGATTAAAAACATGAATGTATCCTTTTTTACCTGTTTATATATTTTAGGGAAATATAAGTAGCCATAAAAAGGTTAGAAATGTGAGGTTGAGTTGACATCTGTAAAAATAATAACATGATTAAGAAGTGCAGCAGTAATCCGGCTAATATTTATTCTTTTATCACTGAGTTTCAATGGTTTAACCTGGAATAAATCTGATTGCTTTAGAATAAAGATGTTAAAGTTTGTGTTTATCATATTCTCAATACTCTCCGTCATGTTTGAATATTCCGTCCAACAGCTCTCATTGGCCAGTTTGTGTCAGATGTTGCATGGGGGGAGCTGGATGTGCTGCTGGTGGACACACCACCCGGGACGTCCGACGAGCACCTGGCTGTGCTTGACAATCTTAAAAAACACAGAGTGGATGGAGCCGTTTTGGTCACCACGCCTCAGGTAATAAAAACCATAAACATATAACCTTTTCACATACTTAGATATTTGATCATGTATTTTGGTTTTATTTTGCGAAAGGCTGTATCAACAGGGGATGTGAGAAGAGAAATCACTTTCTGTAAGAAAACAGGCGTACGGATCCTGGGAATCGTGGAGAATATGAGCGGCTTCGTTTGTCCGCACTGCTCTGTGAGTAATCCACATAAACCCAAAATATATAATTTAGTTCAGAATCTATTTCTGTTATTCAGTACTTTTTTTTAACAGGAATGCAGCAACATCTTCTCAAAAGGTGGTGGTGAAGAGTTGGCCAAACTAACCGGATCTGTGTTCTTAGGTAAGAAATGATCTAGCTGTAATATTAGCTTTCAGCCACAGGATGGCGCCACACTTCATCAGCAAGTCCTTCCTCACTTGTAATTCGTGATTTTGGAAGTGTTTGCATCACTGCCAAGCTGTTAAAATGGCTGATCCAGACTCTGGTGCAGCAAATGTGGATTGAGAACAAACTGCTAGAGGGGATGAGATACAATAATCAATAATTCTTTGTCAGATGAATAGATTAAACATTGATTTGGACAGTATTTTATTGCTCTATTAGTTCCGTTATGGTTTTAAGTAATGCTACTGAGTGGCTCCTGGAATAAGGGATCTTAATTTTTGTTTCAGGTTCTGTACCTCTGGATCCTCTTCTCAGCACCAGTTTAGAGGAGGGTAAAGACTTCACACAGTCATTTCCTGACAGCGCCACATTCTGCACCATCAGCAGTATTTCTCAGACTTTACTCGAGAGCCTTGCAACAGATTGAGTTTTTGGTGATTTTGTTCTCGTGGAGATGCATGTTTAATTTGTTTATTAAAAGCCGCTGTTGTTTTATTACCTGCCTGTAGTACGTTACAGGGATTGTTCAGTTTTTAGTTCTGCATTTGCAAGTTGTGGGAAGATAAAAATCTTTCAACACAGAACAAAACTAAAACTTTTTTTTTTGCAAAATCTCAAAAGATCTTTTTGCTGCCAACACGAGAATAAATATTACACAGTAGCAAAAACACATTTGTGTTTGGAAGTCATTCAAAAGTTGTAATCTTTAATTGTGAAAACGTTGATACATCAGGATAATTTCAATATCAGCGCTTGTACAGGATTTTAAGATTGCTGCTTCCGTTAAACGCAGCAGCAGTTTCATTTCCAGAAAATAAACTTCAGATCAAAACGATACCAGAACTGGAATCTCACCAGATTCTTGCTGCATATCTGATGCTTTTTGATCTGAATTCAACCTTCTGAAACAAGCCTGTGCTGCAAACTCACACACCAACAGCAAGAAAACACTGAACCCCATGCAGGACTTAATGGCTGGCACGAGGAGGAGATGAGGTACAGCCACAGATGTAAAATGGGGGGGTCGTGAAGAAGAGTGGAGATGGAATGTGGAAGTTACACTTGTGAGACCCAACATGGGGCGCACGCGCACATCTTTAATGCAAACAGCAGTACTACATGGAAAAAACACTGAAGTCTGAAAATATCTGCGGTTTTGATTAGAATACAGCTACACACAAAGTTCCCACTCCACCAGCAACATACTAAAGGCAGTCTTAATTATTAACCAAGAATTACATCCAGAGGAATTCCAACCACTTATAACAATTAACCCCACGGTGCATTAAACCCGTCTATATAGATATTTATACGTCTGTATATATTTATATATCTTGGACAATTAGACTTTTGCTGCATTTAAACAGTTCAGTGAACAATTTCTCATAAATAAAATCAATGGAAAACAAAAGAATTCTTAAGTCCATACACATCTGTCTTTACAAATAGATCCTCAAGGTTAATTCAGATATTCTCACAACTCCCATTTAATTACAGGAGAAAAAAAAAGAAAAGCTGTGCGGCCCTTTGGTCAGCTCTCTAAAGACCAGGAACCAAGCTGCCTCAGCTGGCTCCAAAGCCTGAAATAAGTGGAGGGAAAAATCATCTTACAGTTTGTTTTTTTTAACACACACGCATACAAGACAGACGAATCACTACATTGCGCATTTACAAGTCGACTATCAAATTGGGACAACTGTACACATCGTTGAGAAAAGACCATATTTATGGAGCCATTTTAATTTTTTTCCTCCACTTTTCCTTCTTGCATGGCAGATCTTTTTTTTTCCCCACCCCACCCCCATATCTTTCCAGCAGCAACATAAAGGACTGATCTTGTAGTGGAGATGTTGGGGGGGTTTTACTTCGTGGAGAGAATGAGAGCGACGATGAGCCCGTAAAGACCCAGGACCTCAGCAAAAATCAAGATAAGGATCATGCCCACAAAAAGCCTGGGCTGTTGAGCCGTCCCCCTCACGCCCGCGTCGCCCACAATGCCGATGGCGAAGCCTGCTGCCAGCCCGCTGAGGCCCACACTGAGCCCAGCGCCGAGGTGGAGGAAACTCCTACACACAGACAAGCGTTAGTCAGCATCAAGACCATGACAGAGACATAAAATAATCAGAAAATGTTCCTGAGTTAAAACAACTGGACAGATCCGTTTTAATCATTAACGAACATGTAATCAAATCAAAAAGATCTTCAAATAAATAGAAGAGATGAACTTACTTATATAGAGTGATAGTGTTTGAGATGTTGTTGGCGATCAGCACGGCTACCACCAAGCCGTAGATGGCTATAATACCAGCCATGACCACGGGGATTATAGACTTCATGATGAGCTCTGGCCTCATCACAGACATGGCAGCGATACCCGTACCGCTCTTCGCCGTGCCATAGGCTGCTCCCAAGGCTAAAAGGAAAGAGCCAAGAGAAGTTGATAAAACTAAAATGAACTGGAGTCAAAACGCAGTGATAAGAGTCCATGTGCTGAACTCACCTGCCTGCCTCCAACACTACGAGCAAATACTGTCCATGACATGTTAAAATATTTCAGTAGCAACACTGATATGTTGTTATGGGAATAAAATCTGGGTTTATGAGATTTGTGAGTCATTGCATTCTGTTTTAATTTACATTTTACAGCACAAGCACTTTTTGGGAACTGAGGTTGTACTTTAATGGTGGACAGATGGCAGAAATCAAAAGCCACGGCTGAACAATGAAGCAGAAGTGAAATAACAAAAGGAACAAATGTCGCAAATGTTGTTTCCTTAAAAAAAATCCAATGTGACTTAACTCTAGAATGTATTTTACTGTAAAGCAGAAACTTCACATTGATGAAAAATCAAATGACAAAGACATTAGGGATCAGAGAGAAACTTCACAATGCAACGTCTCTCAACAAAAATCAGTCAGAAACATAAGAAGCTAACGTAAAGTTAAAAAATAAAATAAAATCACAGAAGCTGCTTCGTCACTCAAACCAATAAGAAACTAACAGATCAGCTACCAGCTGTTAACTCTGCTTGGCTTGCAGGTGAAATAAGACAGCAAACATTTAACTAGTTTTCAAATGTAATTTGTTCTAGATCAACCTTCTACAACATGATCCTATTAAAAACCCTCCCATTTTATTACTTCATTGATGTGGCTGTTTTAATTTTTAATAGACTAGCGAATTACTGCCAGTCTGCCAAGGTCATTTCCTCTCCTCCTCAAAACAAAATATGATGATGATTAAATCAGAAAAGTCTCTAGAGATCCCTTTGGAAGGTTTTTGTAAAGCCTGAGGTGTCCCACACTGGGCTTCATCCCCTCGTTTTGGGCAAGACTGGTGATGCTCTGGTTAACAACACAACTAACTGGAAGGCTTTCTGGCTGGCAGGATGTTCGAATGTGGCGTCCAGCCATGTCTCTTTCAATTCCCAGTGATGAATCACCAGTCTGATACCATCAGTGCAGGTTAAATCCAGTCTAAGGAGATCTGTTGAGCACAACTGGCTGATACTTCTGCTAACGACAGTCTTACTTTTGATTTTGAACACTGACACGTTTCTTTAAGGTGGTTTTAAACCAACACCAATCACAAGTCACCGCCTTGCCTCGCTTGCTGCGTCATAGGCTTGGCCTAACTGAGGTGTGACAAGTCTGAACTGGCAGAAAGAAAAACCCACACAGGTTCTTAATACTGCAGCAATGACTAAAAGCTTTGATGTGTTGAAGGGAGGTTTTTCTATCATGTGACAGCCAAACCTGTAAACTTTAATCCTAATACTTTCACTTTACTATGATTCTTGTTTAATCCCTGCTGCATTTTTGATCTATAGAATGTCCCATGATGTCAGTGCTGGAGGGCCCTCCAGTAATGATGTGATATGCACCATGTAACAAACAGCAGACTGGTCTGCTCTGAATTATAGGAAAAAGAGACAACTCTGTTTTAAAAACACACCAGACTGTTTGCAGGATTTATGAGACTTACTGAAGATGAGAAACTTTGAGAACTTAGATGTATCGTTTCTCTACTGAAAAATACAGACTAGTCAAAGTACTACTTGTTCCATGTGTGACACCATATGAATGTTACCTGCTGTAAACCAGACATGTGGACCCCCCTCACATGTCATTAACTGTCTCATTAACTTCACCACACATGGTAAGATCCTTCCATCTGAATGCTGTACCATTAGATATCTCTATCTCTTCACTATCACATCCCTTCTCCCTGTCAGCTTCATCCCCTCCCTGCCAGATAATTCCCCAGCTGTCACTCCCTCAGCATCACTGACAAGAGCTGCTGTTAGCCTCATGAGGCACCAAAACCAGACTGTCATTTCTTATGATCACACATTTAATTTTTTAATCCAAACCTTTTATCTGATGCTTGTCTCATGAACTTACTAAAAAATGCTTTGCATTATATGGTAATGGAACCTATTAGTCCAGATACTGTCAAATACTTTCATAACCAGTTATTTCTAATTTCCTTGATAAATTATCTAGATACGCCCAAGACTTTGAGCTACAGGAGGTCAAGTTCAATAAGCAGCTTGTAGATTTTACACCAGCGTTACATCCATTACACCAGTCACATGTTGACATTTTCTGCAACATGGACATTCTTGGCTTATATTGTAGCTCATGCCGTGAATTGATGGAGCACAAATTATCACTTGGAAAAGAATCCATAAAAACAACTACCGTACATCTATAAAGCATTTAAATTCCAAAGTCCATTCTCTGCACTTAGAAACTTTATACAGAAACCTTAATGAGTGTATCTGTAACAAATGACAATTAATTTTAGAGTCCTAAAAAAAAAGCGCACACATTGTTTAAATTTATTTACTACTAACTCATTAGAGTCAATGTTTAAGGAGAATCTGAAGGATCAAGGGCCACAAGAAGTCTCATGTGATGATCATGTGACTATGTGTCATTTTCAGCAATAGGGAAGTTAACCAGGTGATAACGGTTTCATGGGCTTATTGGAATTAGAGAAATGAGCATTTTAAACAAATAATAACGTTACAATTCCCACAGTACGAACGACCTTATTGTTAGCTTACGTGGAAATTTAGCCTGTTGGCTTAAGTGAAACTGCGTAAACTGCAACTTTATACTCATGTGATATCCACACTCCCCCCAACTGTCCCACATTTACTGGGGCCGTTTTGCAACATTTTTTAAACGTAACCATCTCAGTCGTGAAGCTAAAGAAGGTACACTACTGAGTTCCTGCTGAATGCTACAAGCTAACACGCAGTTAGTTTCAGGAAAAGGGAATTAAATACAGTCGAACATGTAAAACACCACCACTGTTAACAAATAAAATTTAATTTAATGCCATATCACCATGTTTTCATCGGACTGCATAACCATTTTCCCCTAAACCTCGGTTTCAGGTAAACTAGCATATTACCGAACAATGCTAACGTCAGGCTTCCCAAAAACTAGTTAACTAGCCTCGACTAGTCCTCGCCATCTGTAGTTGTTAGTGAAATGATATAAATAATAGTTACATAACATATGTTAGAGTAAAAAATGTCATAGACTGTATGACTCTACAAAACCTACATAAAAATGTTCAAATTAGCATTGAAATGTTAGCATCTTAGCATCAATACGACGTTTGACAGTTGGTATTTAAACACTCGTAAAAATAAACTAAGTAACGTCAAACAATTGCAATAAAAAGCTTCAAATTAACAATAAAGAGTGTGATATTTACCGCTGAACACCATAGCCGCGGAGGCACCCATCACTGCGAAGAACGGTGAGTATTCGGGGCTCGACATTCTTTTTCTCAAGCTAAAAAATATAGAGATATGCAAAACTAATAATTACTGATTGGTCAGAAAGAAAAATCGCACTTCACGGGATCTAACAGAAGGCCACGGACTGGGAATGCGACACCGGGTAAAACAGGAACCGTCTAATCACCTAACTACCAGTGTAACCGGGACAGTCACGACTCTTCAGATAAATACCCGGCGCAGCAGAACAAAATGGCGAAGAGGAAAGTATCACCTGACTCGCAGTGTGGATGAAACCTCCTATCAACTCTGTAAGTGGGGAATAAATATATTTAAAGAAATTTTACTTCATAAATTAACAAAATTGTATCAAGAAGCATGTGAAATAAACTACTTTATACTTATACTATAAAATAAGAAAGTTTAATTCAGATTTTTTTAAAAGACGGTTGTTTATCTTGTTCACTCTTGTGATGATCACCCCCATCAGTGGTTATTTTGGTGTGCTCCGCTGCGGGCTTTCCCTATGATTTCTACGTATTCACCTTTCAGAGGCAGAAATATGAAGGATGATGGGGAAATACAAGGGTGTGGAGAGAGTATTTATTTTTATTTAATTCCTCACTGGTAATATACATGTCATGAGGTTAGAAAAGACAAAAATTGCACACGTCAGTTAAAATAATTATCAATATCATGCTTTTAATTTCTAATCACTCTAGCAAATAATATTGAGTTTTTTGTTGTTAGTGTAGGAAGAAAGGTCAACGGATTGCTCAAAGATTCTACCCCACAACAGAAGGTTTTACAGTCACTTGTGATATGCAGCAGTGTGGCACGTGAGACTTTGAGTGAGTCTATTTGAGGGTGGGTGACTGAAAAATCCCCCTTCACTGTGCAGCTTGCTGCACTAACGCAGGCTAAAAAAATCTGAAAGGACAACTGAGTCCTTCAAAATGAATGAAATGAAGAGAAAAGGAGAAGCTGTATGAGTCAGAGAGAGACCTTGTGCAGTACTTCCTCCCTCCACCCCTGCTCTCTGCATTCCCTGGTCACAGTCAGCACTACAGGACCCCTCCCCCAATATGGCCGTAAAGCCTCATCAGTTGTGATGCAGTGTCTCCACATGCACCACAGGCCTCCTTCCTCTTAGATACAACCCAGCTAGCACTTCCACATCATCTTAGGAAGCATTATGAAACAAGGGGTGATGCATCAGTGACAAGGTCACAGTGAAGAAGATTTGGTTTTCTTTGAAAATGCACTGAACATTTTGATATATTGATTTAAGACTAAAAGACATGTAGCCTAGAATCAGCTGTTTGTTTTGGGTGGATTCCCATGTAACTGAGTGGCATTGATCGGTGGGTTACAAGGAGAGGATATGATACATTTTCAAGTGGTTTCTTTTTATGGAAGGGAAACAGAAAACGATAACTCCTTATGAGATACCGTCACTGTAAACATGATCATTTTAATTTTTGCCATTCAAGACTTATATTAAAAGGGAATTTCCTCTCCATATTTGAACAGAGTCTTCTCTGTCTGCTCTTAAATCTAAAGCAAATCCTTCACTGAAGGGGTGTGGGCAGTGAGGGAACCCCCCCATCTCATTGTAGGGTTAAACACTTAAGCATCTTACTTCCTCGAGGCAGGAAGGCAGAGATTTTCAGGAGATGTGCCAGACCAACACCCAAAGGAGCAGCTAAATATAGAAGCACGTGTGTGATTAGCAGTGAGTCCTGAATGAACAGCACCAGCCTCGTAAAGACAGTCAATACCTCTTCCTGTAAATGGCATCACTAAGCTGTTATCCCAGATGCATTTTGCTAGATGTATTACACTGAATAGCATCTACTGCAGATTAATAGACTATAGATTATTTCTAAATTATGATGTACAGACAAACTGGCATAAAATGTCTTTAAACTGACATGTTGAACAAAATAACTTGAGAAAAAAAATACATAAATTATATTTCTTAACAGATTAAATGGCATCGGTTGATATATTTGTCATTGCTGTTTAACATTTTCCAGTCATATTCAACTTCCACAAAGTGGAGACATCCATACAAAAATAGCGAAGTTGCCTGAAGTCGTGGGGCTGAGTCACAGCAGTCATAATGTTTCAATACATCAGACTTGAGGCTGTAATTGTTGTACACTTTGTAATACTAAAGTACTATTTATTGACTAAATTAGGTGTTTTAAAATAGGGATGTCGCCCCAGCTGCATGTGCTTTTTACATCAGTTACTTTTAAAGCAAAAAGTTTTGCTTTAACAATTTTGTTAAAAAGACAGTAACGTTTAAACAACTTAAGAAAAAAAAATTAGAGCAGATGACCCACTTGTGGTTAAAGTGAAAGGAGAAGTCATGTGGGTCAAGTGTTATGTTCACAATCAACTGATTTTAAAAGGTATGTGGCACATTTCTGTGAAAACCTAAAAAAATTCAGCCGTCCTTACGAGGACAGTGATGTGTTAGAAGCAGATCAGGGGGAAAAGAAACCAGACTAAACACCAGGGTCATTTCACTGAAAGTTAATACTGTATTTTCACATGTAGCTACGACACTGACATTTCACTGGAGCACTTACATACAAGTACAACTCAGAATCCTAACACTTGGCCTATAGAGCACCTGTTTGGACTAGTTATATTCTTCATTTTGTAAACTGGGCACACAGAGAAAAGGATGAATAAACTGCATTGATGTCTCACTGGGAATGAAAAACATGGTCTTTATCTTTTGTTTTGAAAAGATCGTATTGTTGTTTTCTAGAGTATATATCCACCAAACAAAAGACACATTTTCACATTTGATATCACTCAGTTTCACTAGACATTCACCAACATTTACTCAGTTTATTTATGTAGCAGATCTCTTACAGTGTGTGAAGAGGGTCAAAAAGTCAGTAAAAATGAAACTAAACAGAGCCAAAATTTTAGTTTGACCCGGTACAATTTTACTACATCATCAGCTTGTTCAACATTAACCAAAAAAATGAAGACTTTCACCTCACAAATGTTGCAAAATTTAGTTTGTCAACATGATCTGGTAAATAATCGAGCTGGTTTCACACCAACGTTGGCAGATAAACTTTACTTTGAATACAGAAATCATCCCAGTGGGAACATAATCTCAAACATTTCCATCACCGCCTTAACAAAATTAGTGCAACACAATATCAAATATGCAAATACAAAAATAAACAAGACAAACAAAAATATATTTTTCTCCACATTTTGAAATTTAGATATTGACATTAATAAATAAACTAAATCAAAAGGGCATTATCTGGATGAATGTTGTTCAGTTTGCATGTGTGTGTTTTTGGATTCAAACATCTTGCATGAAAAATGTGGGACTGATACGTTTTCCTGCTGCATCATCTTTAGTGTAACGTGTTTAAAGTGTCTGAATCGACACGTTTGTGTATAGAGTTACTGAGCCATGGCGTCCTGGAAGCCCCACACTTCCAGCAGTGAAACCTGGAAGCTCTCAGCGCACAGCGGCGGGTTGTCAAACGTGGTACACCTGCCAGTGCGTCCATGGTTGAGCTCAGAGTCGATATACAGAGCGTTACCTTCACCCCCTCCTGATCAAACAAAAGATTACAGTTGTTGTGTAAGTTACAAGAGACACACACAATTTCAAATAAGGGGTTCTCGTCGTCCCTATCAACTTAAAAACTGTGTGTACAAGTTAAAAACAAGCAAACTTGCATTTCACCATGTTTAAATCTAAATTCAATGTGAAAGAAACACTGAAATTTGAAGCAGCAGTATTCTGTACGAGTTAACTCACCCACAATGATGGAATCAAAGTTTCCAGCCATGAACATGGACGTGTTCTTAGAGTTCAGGTTAAAATGACGAGCAGCGAGGAATGGTGACAGATCTCCAGCAGGTTTTACTGGCTGTGGCAAGCTGTTGTCTGCATTTTGACCCTCAGAGGATGCCGTACCTTCCTGACCTTCGGTTTTGATGGTGGAAGCCAACTCTGGATGGCGGAGCACCACCCACTCGTACCGCTCCATTTCTGGCTTCAGCTACAAAATGCAAACAAACGTGTTTCTTGATTGATCTCAGTTTCATACAAATCCTCTGGGAATTAAATCAGTTAAAAACAGCTAAAATCAGTTTTATCACTAATAGACAATTTCACCATAAATATTATAACAGAAGGCAATTTTTTCAAGCCCAGATATTTTTGATGGCCTATTCCCTCTTGTAGCAAGGACCTAGCAGCCACTGAAGAAAAAAAAGAAAAAGAAAATCAAACATCCCCCAAAGTAAAAAACCCACTTGTGCACAATTTAACCCTTTTAGGCAGAGTGCCCTAATAAAAATCATATTTTACCATATATTTATAAGGCTGTGCATTTAAACCTATGACCAATAAACAAATTTTACTCAATTCATGTTATGTGACCTTTAAATACTTTAGAATTGTATTTACATAAAAAAATGTTCACCATACAATAAAGTAATTGAAATGTCAAAATATATGTACATAAAGTGTCAAAATTAATTCACACAACTCTGACCTGTATGACTTTGGCACCTAAAGAGTTAAACATCTGCACATCAGGTGTTAAAAACTAGACACCTACAAATATAAATCAAATGTATTGACTACTTCAAATAAAAGTGTTAAAGTACAAAGCTGTGTGAGAAAGAAAATATGATAAAATTGAGATGGTTTATCCAACAGCATCCAACAGCCTTGTTGTGAGTCAGGTGTGGTGTCAGATGAGGGCCTACTCCGAACCTACTGGATCACATAACAAGAGTTTCCGATCTGGGTGTGCATACGTCTTAATGTTTGAGATGATTGTGTTTTCAGGTGTCTAGGCTCAGACAACCCACAGCTGTACACCAACACAGAGGGCTAAATAAATAATTTAAACAGAAGACATCAAAGAGCTAGTCTTCTTTTCTATTTCAAGAGTAGATATTCCTAAAACTTGAGCTTAAAGCTTCATCCTTACCACTAATAAATGTGGTTGTTTTAGTAGAATAACATTTTAATGTTTAGTGATTTGTGGCATATACAGAAATCTTTTCAAATGCATAACAGATGGGTGTTATGAGTCCATGTTCTAGAAATCATGAGCATATAAAACGCTGGTTAATGGCGCCCTCTGGTGTCTACAGTACAGTACTACTTATACTAAACCTCCCTAAAATTGTTACCCCACACAACTAATGTCCCCTAAAAGAACATGTAGAAAAATACTGAAAATTAACTCACCCTAAAGACAAAACACTCCCCTGTGCCAAAGAAACTTAATTTGTTGTCCCCTCTTTTTCGTTCCTCCCAATCTGATGTCAGGAAGGCTCCACAGACCTGAATGAAAAACAGTATTAGCAATACTGAATACAGATATTTGACTATCTCACCTTTTACTACTTTATTCCTAAAAACTGTTCAAAAATTAATCCCAGGAAAGGTCTGCTGACTGAGAGGTCAATGTTCAAGAGAGCATCCATTTACAGTCATGTAATCCAATCAGAGGACACCTGGTCACATGACCTGACAGCAATTCACAAAGACAGGGATGACAGAGCTAGAACATATGCTGAACTGCAGGGAACTTTAGACAGAACTACTGTAAATGATTTTAACAGTTGACAACTTCACTTTCTTTTCTATGTTGAATATTACAGAAGCTGAAGCTTAACCTGGCTTCTACCATCTTAAATCAACTCAACATTTAAGAGTTGGATTATTTTAATAGATATTTAAAAAAATATCTGTAGCAGAGTTGATCTTTATATCCTTGCAACTAGATATGGAAAAACTGAAGTAAGAAAATTCAAAGAAAGTCTGGACTTTCAGGAATTTGTCTCTTACATCACCATCAGTGGTTCGGATTAGAAGTAGAGTGGGTTCATGGCCCTCACAATGGGAGTAGAACCTGGAGAAAAAAGTCAAAATTTACTTTCTTAGAAAAAACATAACAATGAAAGAAATGCTATTTTAGTTCAACACATTTACTTACATTAAAAAGGCAGCTATAAATAGCTTCTGTATTTTGTTACAGTTTGGTTTAACCATAAAACTTCAAAGTTGCACCAGCCACCAGAACATTAAACAGTTCCTTCAGTGTAGACTGTGAGTAGAAGCCATGAGTGGGAGTAATGTAATGAATTTCAGGACTGAAAAGTTCACCTGTTGAGGCTGCAGCCGTGGACGGAGGTGGTGAAGAGGAGCTGCGGTTGGCACAGGGCAAAGCGTTCAGGGATCCATGACCAGATGTCATGCATCTCCTTGGCACCGACAATCTCTGATGAGAACGTGTCAGGGTTCAGTGCCAGCTGGACATTCCTCCTAGAAAAAAATCAGAACAAAGAAAATTGTGGCAAACCTACTGATATATTACCATGCGGTAATGTGCAACTATTTCTTTAGTGACAATGAAGAAAAATGATGTGAAAGCAAAAGAAAGATGTGAACCCACCTAGAACTGTTAAACACAAATCAATGAAGGAAACAGGAATGGAGTGCAGATAAAACAGAAAGGGGTGGATGGAAAAACATGCCACAGACCAAAATGAAAAGAGACAAGAACACACTGTGAGAACAACATGCAAAAGTACATTAAACAAGTACAAAAGTCTCTAATTTGACTCAGCTGAACATTTTTAGAAAAACTAACTAAAGTAATTTCTGCTTATGACTATATTTCCAATTCTGAATCTCTCTTTCAAGTGTTTATACATTTGTTTACGTCATTTCCCCTTTAAAACAAGTGTCCACCCAAGTCAGCTGATAAAAAAAAAAAAGAAATTGATAAAAAGAATGAACAAAAAGATATCAACTTTACCGCTTCTGTTTGACAGTGATTCCTTTCTGCTGCAGGGACTTCTCATTCGTGAGCTGCAACAGGGTGATTTCCTTACGGTTAATCAGGCGAATGGAGAAAGACTTCTCAAGCAGCTTGTCAGGTGTGACGGTGGAAGCGATGCCTTTGACAAATGCCTGAATATCTGATCTAATGTTGCCTGAATCCTGCTGGTTCCCCTGTCCCCCCTGACCTACACTTTTATGCTTACGATAGAACTTGAGAAGGGCTATGGCGACACGGTAGAGCACCTTGTAGCCTTCTACTAGATAGACGTCTAGAACCCGGACCATATGGCTAAACGGTAGGTCCCCCAGCACCCAGCGCTGCCAGTCGGCGTAGACCTCGAGAACATCCTGGGCCGTGGAAACGATCAGTTTGTGAGCAGCTGTGCAATACTTGTTGGCCAGGTCACCAAAAGTCATGCAACTGGACTCGTAGGCCAAGAAAGTCTGGTCCAGCAATCGTTTACCCGGTTCTTTGCAGGCCAGTATTCGGCTTACGTGCTCAAAACACTGAGCCTCATCTTTGCTGAAGTGAAGGAGCAAAGAAGTGATGGCTGGAAGTGATGGGCAGTGGGAGATGTCTGGAAACTGTCCTGCAATGCAGTTGATAATGCGATTGGCTGAGGCCACCGCCTCTGCCTTCAGGCAGTACCGTGGCACAGGATTTCCATCGACAAACTCCGGCAGCTGAGTGGTTGAGGGTTTCTTCACAGCTGCATCTCCCATAATGTCACGATACACTTCTGCGTCCGGTGTAACTGAACGACAGGGAATGTCTCTGATAAGCTGCTGGTAGACTTGTGCACGTAGTTTGTGGTTCTTGGCCCAGTAACCTTGGCGAGCCATCTGTTTTAACTCTTTAGGATCTTTAGTGTCTATTTTGGTGGGCCCGCTGTTTTTGGCCAGATCCCCCATTTGAGTCCAGTCCACAAAGGTGCCATAGTCTTCTTCAGACATGTTACTGGAAACTGGATGACCAAGTAAGGAAGAGAAAGAGGTATGTCTAACCTTCTGTCCTGCAGACGACACACACTGAATGTGTTTACATTAACTGCCCATGGTGGTTACTAAAAAACACAAAAAGAGAAATACAATGAAACAATCTTGGTGACATAACAGCTTTTTTTTTTTAATTACTTGGTACATTCAAGTATTTCTTTGATTTTTTTAGAAATAGATATTAAAAGCCCAAGAATATTTATTAGTTTAATTTGAATGGGTTACTTTATTTCCTTACTATTCATGAATTGCATTTATACCTGTTTTTTTCTCAGTGTTCTAAACTAAAACTCATTCAGGTAAATATAAATCTCAGCTGCACAGAAATGTTTCAAACAATCTGCTGTTTTAGCCTTTCATTCTTTGTAAACTTCGTCGTATTAGTATATATGAATCAACTCTATTCACGAACAGTAAGTGTGTTGAGAACATATTTTGTTTTTACTTCCTATACATTGATAAATGGATTCAGAAGATCATTTAATTGGATGCTTTTCTTTATTCTCAGAAAGCTGGATCAAATTAGGTGAAAACAATGACAGATTTACATAAAATAAATGAAAAATACTCGCTTGGAAACGCATTTTCGAGTTGATATCACCTTTAACTGGATTGCCAAAGGTAAAACGCGCAGGCACTGCCATGTCATGTGACGAGATTAAATTAAATGATTTCAATTTGAAATGTGTATCAGCCGTCTATACTAGCTGAATAGACAAAAGGATTAACGAACAAAGGCTATAAACGTCAGAGGTGAAAGTGACCATTTGAATCATTTAACGCATGATTTAATACAGGTTAGCGATGCTAGCGTTAGCTTGTGGCAAGCCGCTCCAGTTTCTGAAACCATATAACGCTAAAAATCCGCGACAAAACACAACATGCACAAGGAGCAAAACGCAATGCAAATCCTGACAGGTTCCAAAACAAGCTAGTTCAATTTCGGCTAACCTTAAATATACCTGAACGTTCGCAATCAAGCGTAAAATGAACTTCCTTCACGAGCTGAATTATAAGGAAAACAATTGCAACTCAAAGCCCGTGTCGGACACCTTGTGCTTCACAAAACCAACACATTTATGAGATAAAAGATATGTCACAATACTTTAACGGTCGCTTTTCCTACCTGCACGCGCTGGACCGTCTTGAGACGAGAAGCAGGATTCATGTTATGTTGGCTTGAGCATGCGCAGTCCGTCCTCCCCGTCTTGCTGCACGAGCTGCAGAGACGCGCTCAGCTGGGCTTCAATATTTATATAGACTCACTAACAAACATTTTTATGTCATTCATTCAGTCTATTGACTAATTCAGAAGCCTTGTTTAAAAACAATAAAAATTTTAAGAACTTTTAAACATCATAGCTGACAAAATATCTGCCTCAAATATACAGATCTATATATATATATATACACACACATAGGCATGTTCATGTCCTTTACTGAAATATAATAAATTAGATTAGACATTAAGTTATTTAAGAATAGACCAGTGCTTTGACCATGTAGTATTGCGTCATCTATTATTTGGTTTGTCTTGTTTATGTGCAGTGTTGCTCTTGAATGAGTGACGGTATTGGGACTGGACATGGAAGTACCCTTGCAAGGCAACAAACCCCGTCTTTGTCAAGGACTCAAAGCAATGACCAAAACACAGCCGCCCAACACATGACAGTTGTTACTGATGATTAAATTGTGGAATCAAAATTGTTTTGCAGAACAACCTTGGGTAAAATGTTATTTAGTTCTGTCTTGTCTCCCTGTAATACAACCTCTGCCTTTCATGTCTTAATTTGAAAAAAAAAAAAAGAGCACTCGAGCTTCTGACGTGGTGGAAGAGTGAAATATTTTTCAGTCTCACCACCGCAGTTTGAAGCATTTATTTCAAATGTGATATGTGCCTCTGGGAGTTAAAATCCTTTTACACAGTTAATGGCACATACCATCCTAATAGGGATGAACGGCAAGCCTTATTTAAGTTAATGATGGCTGAATATACCAAATATACTTTATTAATGTGGTCATGTGTTGTCTTAAGGGAACTATTGACAGGCTGTGCATGCAGGGACATCTGAAGAGAGACAGATGGATGTAAAGCCACTAAGCCTTTGGGGCCAAGCTTACAGTGTTTTATCCAATCTTTCCGCCCCCACACGCGACGTAACATCCCTCTAACGCCACCCAATCCAATTTCCCTCATACTCCACTACTTGCATACAGAGAAAGATTTGAGAATTCACCTCAAAATAATACACATGCATCACCTCTAAGCGTCTTGATGCTACATACAGAGGGGCTAACAGAGGGGCTCCTGGCAACAAGGCAGCAGCTTGTGCTGGGGAGACCAACCAAGTTTCCAGATATCATCACCACTCAGGTTGGATACTGTCTAAAATACCCAGGCAGGTTCTGTCTGGATCCTCTGGACTCATCAGCCGGTTGCTTTCCGGGCTTCTTGATCAGTTGGGTATTAGGGGACAGCAATATAGGAGAGACATCATGAATATTACAGATGCTGCTGAGAAAGTTTCCAGAAATATTTCCATCCAATGGGGCGATCAATCAGGGAAGACCCAGGACACGCTGGAGGGACTACGTCTCCCGGCTGGCCTGGGAACGCCTTGGGATCCCCCCGGATGAGCTGGCGGTTGTGGCCGGGGAGAGGGAAGTCTGGGCTGCCCTGCTTAGACAGCTGTCCCCGCGACCCGACCCCGGATAAGCGGAAGAAGACGGACGGACGGGGCGATCAATCAATCAATTATACTTAAATAATCCCCAAAGGAGAATTCGATGTTGTAGACATAGACATGTACATAAATGCTAGAATGGGAGAGATTCAGATGGTGATCAGTGAAGCTCTCTGACAGACTGTGTTGTAGTGAATGAAAGTACGTGATCTACACTGACGTAAACACTCTTATCTCGCTGAAATCTTGACAGATTTTCAAATGGTTTGATGTTTTACAAACTTTTCTGGATATTTTTACATGTTGAAATTGTGGCTTTTCTTTTTGAAAAACAACTTAATCGTGCAGCATGTTTGTGGATCACAGCACGAGTCATAGCACGAGTTTTAAAATTATATGATTTACAATCAGTTTGGTTCTTTTATAAACATCCTGTGTTATGATGCAGAACATTTCAGGCTTTATTAATCAGTGAAGATGTCAGACTTTAGTGCAGCTTGTCAATGTTCACATCACTGTTGTTTCAAAACAAGAACTCTTGGGATCATCTGTCACCTGTAAGATATGATATACTATAATTATTATGAGGATAATCGTCAGTAACTTAATTTGTGTACAATATCAGTTCTGAAAGTGTTGACTATCTGTTACATTTCACGTTTTTAAGGTTTCCATAAACCAGAGAGACGAGGAGGAACTGGTCCTGAGAAGAGGCAGTTTTGTCCCTCTGACAGGACTCTGATCTGCAGCGAGGACTTCAGGACTGAGGACATTAACAGGACTCTGATCTGCAGCGAGGACTTCAGGACTGAGGACATTAACAGGACTCTGATCTGCAGCGAGGACTTCAGGACTGCGAGGACTTCAGGACTGAGGACATTAACAGGACTCTGATCTGCAGCGAGGACAACACTATATTTCTTCTTGTATATTTGTAAATGTAAATCTTGTACCTAATTTGTTTTGCAAATAAACGTCACTTTCATGTCCAAGATGTTTCAGATAATGAAGAGAATGTTTCATTATTATTTATTATAATGTGATGACGTCAAAATATAAAAAATTCTTGCAAAATATTGGAATTATCAAGTTTAAACCAAACACGTAAAAAAATATATATAAAAAAAACCATATATACATATATATGACATTACTATTTGGTACACTTAGTTTTACAAACCTAAATATTTAATATAAAAACCTTGTGTATGTTTATTGCACCTATGTATTTTCATATGTGTCCATGGTTATAGTTCTGCACTAGAAGCATTGGTAATTTTATTCTGTATAATTACTCAAAAGTCTGTAGTGTCATAACTACATCTCTGACATTTATAAAAATCCAAACCATCTGACAATCGGTGTGAATTTGAGCAAGTTATTGGTATTTAAAAAGTTAATGTTCAAGTTTCAAGTTTATTTATTTATAAAGCGCCAATTCATGACAAAGTCATTTCAATGCACTTTACTGAAAAATCAACCAATTAATAATAAAACATTTTCTATCTAAGGAACCAGCCGATTGGGCTGAATTGTTCGTTCAGCACAATCCCTCATCCTGAGCAGCACGATTGGCGACAGTGGAAAGGAACGACTCCCTTTTAACAGGAAGAAACCTCTAGCAGAACCCGGCTCAGGATGGGCGGCCTTCTGCCTTAGCCGACTGGGGTCTGAGCTGACAAGAAAGAGACACAGACAAACACCGATGGATTTGGGCCAGTTGTCACGTCTATAGAAAGATAAACAGAGAAACAGTTAATGACAACAATAACAATCAATACAAACATGGAGAGAGACAGCAGAGGGAAGAAATGTGGTCAGTATGTCCTCTAGCGGTTCCTGCAGCATAAACACTGTGTGATGACTGAGAGAGTTCACTGTGGTAAGATGGCTACCATTTGCGGACATTCGTCCCATTGACCAAAAGCGGGGACGAGCCATCTAGCGTTTATATGCATATCTATGTAGTAACTCATTCCCAGTGGGCAGGAAAAGAAAGGTCACTTGGGTGAAGGTGTGTTGCTTAAACACAAACAACGAGAATCACCAACAAATGCCACGATCAGTTCAAAATTATCTTTATTACAGGATATGATATGATTTTAATAGCTCTGCATGACTCCATCTTTCTGTAAATGTCCTTACAAATTATAATTAAATAGTTTTGCCTCTCAGCTGTATGTTTAAATTGAGTGAGAAAGAAAAAGTGCATGATCTGCTTTGGTCTAAAGTAATATTACTAACTAATTTAAGCAGCTGGGTGGAAACGTCTTGCTTGTTTTCTAACTCTGTGTGGTCCTCTTTAACCGCTGCTTCATCTTCCTATCAAAAGCCTCGTTTAAAGTTCATGTGCTTTGAATTATACTTGAATTAACAGCTTATGTCTGACCCATAAAGAAATCACGGCCAACCTCACGTACATTTTCATGTGATGCAAAGAAAGTAGAAAATGATATAAACTATCTTTATGATGAGGTTTTGTTTTGTGGAACATCTTAATAAAGTTATTTAATGGGAAAAAACTAATTAGAAAATAAAACCACGTGTCTTTGTTTGAATCATCACTTGTAAGTCATTTTGTTATTATATTTGGTGCTTTCTTGACAGTCACCTTGGTTTATGATGGTCCTTTTTCAATGTCAAAAAGTCTGGGTTTATTATTTTTAGAAGTGCAAAACGTTTACACCATTAAAATGATTCAAATGAGTGCCCTGCTTCAAAACGAAGGCTTAAATCTCACCACCGAGACTGAAAGAAGCTGTCACACGGTAGCGTCAGCTCCATTGTAACTGTGAAAGTCCTGAGTAGCTCTCTGGGTATTGTTTTTTTCTCTAAAGGGGAGTCAGGTTACCGTGACAACCATAGGATGCTTTCTCATAGGCATTGAGATGGAGAAAAGGCAGGGCCAGAGAAGGAGGGAAAGAGAGCAAAAGAATATTTTAAATAAAAGGAGGCGAGAGACTCGCTTAACTTTGTTTCAGTTCTTCTTTTTTTAAAGATCTGTGTGTTTTGTGGAAGCAGGATTACCAGTGGGTTGTTACAAAACCCGAGGAGGTGAGGACATATATGTGTGTATTTGTGTCTGCATGTTTGTCTGCTGGCTGGCTTGTTGTTGTTTTTACAGAGAGCTGCAGAGATGTTGCTGTTTCTTTCTAACAAAGAGCAGATCAGTTTTTCATTCCTGTCATTCAGATCAACATGTGCAAACACTTACACAGAAAAACCACTGTCGAAAAAGCAAAAAAGTCATAATTATTCCTCTGCTTGGTGATTTTACTGATATTTTAAATTTGAAATCTTATTCTTTTCAGTGAGATCTTGAAGGCTGGAAAGGAGCACAATGCGTGTTGCACTTCGGCCTCGCAGGTAAGTCTCACCTCATTAATAAGAATCAGAAAACAGGAAAAAAAAATACATAAAAGTAAATAATCTTCATGTTTTTCTCATCAAAAGCTGTTTTCACATATTTACAGCAAACTGTTTGGGTTTTCATTTGCGTTATATGACACTCTCACCTTACTATCAGTTTTAACACAGACTCACGTTCCAGCTGTATTATCATGCTGTGCAAACTCTCAAACTTGATTGCATCCAGACTGATACAGCTGGATGAAAATACTTATGCTGGATCTAAATCTGGAACTTCACGAGCAGAAAGAAATTCCTCAGAGTGTTTGTGTGAGTTACTGAGACTCTCACATTTTCTGGACTGATAAAAGTGAAATAAAAGCCCTCAACAACTGCAGAGTCATCAGAGTATTTTTGTAGATGGCAGGACTCTGACCTGTACTGAAAGTCTGATGTGTACAGAGTGAAAAGAAGTGGTGAGAGTACAATGCCCTGTGGTACTCCTGTGCTGCTGATCACCTGGTCAGACATACAACTCTTCAGTCTCACAAACTGTGGTCTGTTTGTGAGGTAAACCAGGTGATTGTGGAGGCATCCACCTGTGTCTTCTGGAGTTTTTAACACAATAACGCAGACTGAATTGTGTTAAATACACTGGAGAAATAAAAAAACATGATCCTCACACTGCTGCCTGCTTTGTCCAGATGACAGTGGGTTTGTTGAAGCAGGTGTATGATGGCGTCTTCCACTCCAACCCCACGGTGATAAGCAAACTGCAGTGGGTCTTGAAACGTGCTTGTTTGCTTATTTAGGTGGACCAACATGAGTCTCTCTGAGACTTTCATGATGTGGGATGTTAGGGCAACAGGTCTGTAGTTGTTAGGGGACAATGGATGAGATGTCTTTGGTACTGGAACAAGGCAGTATGTTTTCCATAGAACTGGTACTTTCTCCTGGGTGAGGCTGAGGTTGAAGATATGCTGTAGAATCCCACATAGCTGATCTGCACAAGCCTTAAGGACTCTGGGACTAACACCATCTGGACCTGCTTCCTTGTTCCTGTTCAGTTCCAGCTGCTTCTTCACCTGACTGCTAGATACAGACAGACAGGAGGTAGAGGCAATGTCTGATGTTGGACATGATGGAAAAGCACCAGAAACAGGATCCATGACTGACGTAGAAGGTGAGACAGTTGAGGTGTGACAGGGAAGCTGTGGATGAAGGAAGGGTGGGAGGATTGTTTGGCTTGCAGCAGGAGAAGAAGATGTTGGGCTTGTCTCTAAACTGAACCTTTTGAAGAACATATTCAGTTCATTAGCTCTATCCAGACTTCCATCTATCTAACCATCTTTCTGCTTAAAGCTTGTGATCTTCTTCATCCCTGATAAAACATCTCTTACATTGTTTTGTCTTGCATTGATGTCCGCTGCATCTGGCTCACAAAGTGCATCCAAGCCTGTAGCTTCAAAACATACCTGAAGTGTTTCATCAGCCTCCTGTAACCTCCTCACAGTTCTTCTGATCACAGGTTTCCTCTGGACAATGGGTTCACACACACAATGTGTAATGATGGGTAATTAGTGAGAAGGAAAGATTTTATGTGGATGTCAGAAAAACTGAGATTACTTAATAAAAAGTACTTTTCATGCCTTGTGTAATACAACACTTTCTCCAAAATATAAACCAAACTCAAAACTAAAGGAACATAACCCATTTTCAAACTTAGAAGATTTACTTATTTAGATGTGGTTGAATTTGAAACAAGCGTGCAGTAAAGTTTATCACTGTGTGTTTGCACCCTCTAGTGGTTGCTTGGTGGTCTGCCTGTCCCTATCCCTGGTCACCCTGCTCCTCCAGGGCCTCTGGGTCCCATCTGAGATGACTGATGATGAAGCTTCTTCTAGATCACATGGGGAACAGAGTAAAGCAGATGCACACACACACACACACACACACACACACACACACACACACAGAAGCAGAAACAGTTTAGTTTATAAGTGACGGTTTGTTTGTTTCTAAAACCTTTTCATTGTACCGTGAAATTCTTTTTACATATATTGTAAATGAAGCGAAGTGAAAGAAATCCAAATGACTCCACACATGAAATGGAACAGACACGTAGAGTGTTTAGGGATTAAGACCTGATCTCCCAAGTGTTGGGTGAAGATTTGTACACAGTTCGCGGTGGGTCTGCATCCTCATACATCCTTGTTTGGCTGACAGTTGTAGGTTTGTGGTCGAGGTAAACCAAAGTTCTTTTGTCTGACTAACTAAATTATTTCTCAATAGTAGGACTCTTAAAGTGGCAGTGAGGACAGATGTTTGGGTTAAAGCCCCCCAACCACCTCCGATTTACACAGAAGAGACACAACTGTCACCAGTCAGTGTGTTCTTGGTATGACCGATGAAGAATCGGGATGGTTTAGTTTATTTACTTTTTAAAAATTAAAAAAAGGTGCTAACTTTTAAGAAGATTACCAAGTTTAACCCAAACTAAAGCAAATTCACAGCTTGTGTGAATTTCTGCAACAGACTGGCTGCTAATGACTCATACAGTCATCACAGGAGATGATGTTGGATCCAAACTTACGACCCATTTTCCGCTCATATTTTGAGGAAAATTGTTTTTAGCAGACGCTGGAACCCACTCCTGCAGCTCAGCCACAAATGTTTTGTGCTTTAAGGGACCCACCGCAAGTTGTGTACAAACAGCCACCCAGCAACAGTTCTACTGGAAATACCAAATGGAGGATACTGATGCTTAGTGCACAAAATTAAATCCATACAGACTTATTCTCAAAATAATCGGTTTTCAGTGTTTGAAAAATCACAAGTAACTTCATGTTAGAATTATTTTCTAACTTAGCTTTAACATTGACTGTGACATGAAAGAATTCATAAGCGTTATATACCTGGCAAAAATAGTGATCACGTCATCAAGTAATGAAGCCAAAATATAAATGTATATTCAGTCGGACTGGATGCTGAAAAAATGAACAATTTCATTTCAATCTTTGTATTAAAAAATAATTTTTTTTTAAACCTACTAAACTAATGTTTTACTTTGATCTTCACAAGCCTTTATCTAAAAAACAACAGATTTGACAATATTCACATATAACGTACACCTAAAAACGACAATAAATCCTTATAAGTCACAGGACACTCACAGTTTGATAAGTTCTAAATAGTAAAGGTTTTAATCCTTCCAAATAATAACTGTTCCAGGAGATGTTAAAGGTCATGATGCTGCTAACATACAACCGAGTACCCAAAACAAATAAATACTTCGATCATAGTACAACTAAAAAAAAAAAAAACAGGACCTACAATAGGAGATCCATTCTGCTGTGTTTTTATTTCCAACCTAATGGTCTTTGTTGCTGGTTTTGTATACATAAATAAACCAGAAGTTGAAACCAAAAGAAAATGAGCACCCCTAGTGGCAGGTTACAGTAAAGGTTTTGTGTCCCGCCCTCTCCATGTGGACAAATTAAAAATTTTTCAGACTAAAAACTGAAAAAAAAAATACACTGCAGGTAATTATTTTTCAGCCGCTTACTCCTGTTGAATCATGTAGTTCTTACCTTGCTGCAGCATGTGTAAATACTTTCTTATACTTAAAGGTACAGTATGTAAGAATGTTACAGTGAAATACTCACATAACGGTCTAATGTCCCACCGATGTTGAAAATAAAGTCACATTGTAACAGATCTCGATCTCAGCCGGCTGGGTGGTCACTAGTTTCTGTCGTTTTAAAAACGCCGGTCCGCACTGGAATCATTATTAACACATCCAGACTTCCTGGTTCCATAACAAATCATATGTGAGTCTGCAAGGTCGCCAAGTCTTCAACACAAAGACCAGCAGTAAAGAAGAAACCACCGCATCTTTCCAACTGAACAGCCAAGCTACACTGGATGAGGCGTTTGAATGCACCTAGGAAAACTCAACGCTGAAGGAATAGGCCTTCCGACATTCCCAAAAATTTGACAAATACAAGAGAAACTAAACAAGGATCAACACTGGAACTGGCAACCCAACAGAAAAATCACGGAGGGGAGGGGATAAGTAACTGAGAGCGGATGTTTTTATTGCTGCATGAACTGCAGGATTTGAATTTGACAACAAGGTCTGATTCTTACATCCTGTACCTTTAAGTTGTTATTCAATGAATAAAAAAAACATGTTTGTGTGCACATAAGTAGATGAGACTATTAACTTAATGACTCAGATTTTAAGAATACAACATAACCCCACCTATGAATGAGATACTGTGTCTTCACATTTTATACAACAAAAGTAGCTGAAGAAGAGTTTATTATGGTTGGGCAAACTTTCTGTACTTATGCACAACAGTTACCGCAAGGGGGCGCTAGTGGCCACAGTAGCGCTAAACTTCCTGTGCTAGTGAATTCAGTTCTAATTTCTATGGTGCATAAAGTTGTGATAAGTTTACAGTCAGCTGAGTAAACAGATGAAATGACATCATTGCTCTCTTGGATCACACTGGGTATCACTGATTTAAGTCTTATTCTCAGTGAGGTCTTTATTCCCACCGATTCTCTCCCATCAACTCAAACCTTTTAATATAGCACATGTTTTTCATGAATATTTTAGTTACTTTTGACATCCTTCTTCATTCTGAAGGTTTGACTAAAAGATCTCTGATCTGCTGTCTTTAGATTTAATGTTTTCACAGCTTTGTTTTTTCAGATAGAAAGACGGCTAGGTCTTCACCTTAATGGCAACATAAGTTATTAAAACATGCAGAGAGGAAGTTTTTCTTTAAGTTTTGCATGCTTTATATCCTAGGTCAGCGTGACCTTCACTTCCACAGACTGGCTCTTCGCTTGGAGGCTCTGAGTACTCAAGTGCAGAAGCTGAGTACTAAACAAGATGACATCCATCTGAACAGAAATTACTTCAGTTTACTACTACAGAGGTACTCACATGCAGTTATCAGTTATTGCTGGTGTTACAGTGTTAGTAAAACTCTGATCCTTGGTCTGTTTGCCAGATTTAGACATGACCAACAAGGTTGGGCTCACTTGGTTGAGACAGAACTGCAGAGAGTTTCTCAGAGGCTTGATCAGCTTAGCCATCATCATCATCACCATCATCATCAGGCGTACATGCCACATGGTGACAAGAGGCAACATCAAGGTAAAGTATTTCTCAGTTGTTCTTTAGGATTAAGTTGGATTTTGCCTTCATCCCCCTTATTGTATTCAATCATACAACATTTTAAAGATACAACAAATTAATACTGTTTAGTGTTTTAGATTTTAAATATATTTTCTGTGGAAAACATACAGAATTATAAAAATAAATAAAGCCAGCCGAATTTGTCTTTTGTTTGGCTTTGTCAGGCTTCAGGCTGCAACTCATTAATATTTGTCAGGATATTTTAATACCCCTAAGTTAAATAACTATCAAAAAGATCATCAGTCAGACACAGAGGTATGGTTTCAATGAGCTTTGCAAAGGAGAACGTCCAACCAAGGTGTTGAGACTATTCTGATGTGTTCACCTCTGCATTGCCTTTTTATTCACAAAGACACCTCCCAAATGGATGAAGCAAGGAAGGGAAACAAGTGTGGGTCAAATAATGAAGTCAGAGTATAGTAAACAAACACACCTGTGGATAAATACTTATTTATGTCTTTATTCATACTTATTTATGTCTTTATACTTATTCATACTTATTTATGTCTTTATACTTATTTCTGTTTAGTTTATTTCTTTTTACTTATGTGTCTGAGCACCAGGTGGAGCAGCGCTCCTAATTTCATTGTATGCACCGCCATATAATGACAATAAAGGCTTTTAATTTGATTTGATTTGAAACAAGAGGAACAAGTCGTAAACCAACTGGTTTCTAAGATAAAGACTGAAGTGTGTATACAGGTCAGGGCAAATCTAGATCACTGACTCCTGCAGCATGACCTGTGACCTTTTACCAACATCGTAAAACCTTAAAATCTCCAACAATATTCATTATTCAAATTTGCTGGACTCGCATTGGCTAACAAACTAGCCTAGTATACTGTTTCCTGCCCTGCTGCGCATGGCTACAGGACACGTAGTCTCCGTGTTTGATCCGTGTTTATGCTACAGCTTTTAGCCAGCAGCATGCTAGGCGTGGTTTCAACTGCTGGAGCTGATGAATACTAATGAGCAAAGGAGCTGTGAAACAAATGCAGGCTGTTCGAACTCGAGTGTTATCGCCACCTGCGTAGTTTGAGAGATAAAAACTGAAAGAGAGGTTGTTGACCTGTTTTCACACCCACTATGAAGGTAAGAACACTTGTGGAGCTAAAATATTCAACAGAAGCCTCAGAAAAAACGTTTTTAATGGAATGGCCTTCGTTTGAACGCCCCATCACGTGCAGCTCGGCTGCTCAGTTGGAAGGATGAGGTGGTTTCTTACTCTTTGTTGCTACTTGTTGTGGAATTACAGCTGCTTGTGTTGAAGACTTGGCAGCCTTGCAGACTCACAACTAGTTTGTTATGGAACTAGGAAGTCTGGACGTGTAAATAATGATTACGGTCCAGGCTAGCTTTTTTAAAATGACCGAAACTAGCGACCACCTAGCCAGCGGAGATCGAGATCTGTTACAATGGGACTTAACTTTCAACATTGGTGAAACATGAGACTGTTGTGTGAGTATTTCACAGTAAAATTTATACATATTGTACCTCTAAACAGAAGCAGTTCCTCCCCGCAAAAATCCCGAAAAGCTTTCCATTTTCATTGTTTGCAAAGTATCTTTAAAACCCTAAATTAACAAAACAAATAAGGGGTTTTAAACTTTAACCCTTTCAAACCAAATGTATCATAATTAATACTTCAGAGAGTTTTACCTCTTTGGCAGAATTAGTACTTTCCCCTAATCCAGCTTTATTGGAACCTTTAAATATCCTCTGCTCCCTGGTGCTACAGGGAAATGTTAGATTTATTACTATTGTAGTAATACAAGATAAAAAAAAAAAAAATATTATTTCAGAATTACTGTAATAATATTATTTAATAAACTGATACATACGTTTCATGAACCATGCTTCAAAGGTGAAGTGTGATTTGGATTTCAGCAGATGGGGTTGGCTATTGTTAGATTTATATAAATATAGCTGGTGTATTAGATCAGGTTGTGCATTTTAACTTTATTTGAACTGTTGTTGAACTGTTTGACTGTGCTTTCAGTTTTAGGCTGTGCCAAACAATTTCCCTTAATGTTCAGAAAATGATGCAAACTTGTTTCCAACTTGTGTCAGCTTTCCTTCCAGTAGTTTGATCTGTTCAGGTCCTTCGTGGAGGTTAACTACACAGTGAGGTAAACAAGCTGTGATAATACAGAGCACAAATCATGGGGTTAAAGGTCGCTGGGTGCAGGCAGTCGTTACGGATCAAATCAGTAAATGAAGTTGAACAAATCCCACAGAGTTGGTACCAATCAACTGAGAGTAAAAAGGTTGACGTCTACTCACCGGCCCTCCTGAAAGGTGTCAGGTGAGAGTCAGGTTACACACAGCTGTTGGCACGCGAGCAGTATGTTTGTGTTACTGTGCATGTGGGTGGTGGGGATGATTACCACTCTGCCTGAAAAAAAAAACAGGATCCATAAAAATTTGGGCTACACATGCCATCACCTGCAGAAATGTGTGGCGATGCATATAATGCTGAATGTACACACATGCCACCCGCATGCACACAGACACACCCACATTATCATCAGTGTTGGCCCTCACCTTCTTCCTTCCATGTTTCCTCACACCAACATAAAATACAGCTGAATTACTCAGGAGTCTTTTCACCAACTCGTGCTCTTGTTTTTCTAGAAGGTGAACTCCTTGTTGTTTTTTTAGCGTTCAAAGAATATCACAGTTTTTAAGCCCTCCCACATCTGCTTTCCTTTCTTACTAGGCTGTTTAACAAAGTCAAAGAGTGTGTATTTTGGCAAAGGTTAGCATTGTAAAAGGGACAGGTGGTTCAGATGTGTGCGCACGTGCCTTCTCATTCCACTTGATTAACGTTAGCTGCAGACGGTTGTAGTGGGCTTACGGGAAAAAGCCCCAGAACACACTGCGTCCATTTTCCTGCCAGTTACAGGCATGGCAACACTGTGCATGTTTCATTTGAGAGGTTTAAAGACTGTAAAATACACTTTTTGCTACTGAAGTTGAAATAATGACGTATTCAGAACGTTTCCCCACACAGAAATCTATGAGATGTGCGAGGTGCCAAAAGATCCTGCTTACCCGGTGTGTGCTGAGAAAGTGCAGGTGAGAAGGTTGAAATGTATATCGTGTTGTTTGAGTTTGAGCTAAAAAAATCTTTTTAAATAAATAAAATGGCTGTGGTGCAACATTTTAGGATAATTTAATGGATGAATTAGCCAATAGAAATGAATTAGAATTTCCTTATTTTTTGTGGCAGTTTCTAAAGGCCCAGTGGCAGTCAGACTCTTGTTATGCCTTTTATGGAGTGGATGGCTCCGATTGCTCCATACTGACATACCTCAGTGAAATCGAGGATTTCTGTCCACCTCGCCCTGAAAGAAATTTCTCCGCACTTCTGTGGCATCAAAAAACAAATTCAAATCCAAATAAGGTATCATCTTGACAATATGCATTCATAAAATCTTAACACATAGTTTTATAAAAGTCATAAATGTTCTCCCCTACATGTTTTGATAATTCTCAGGCTGACGTCCGAGACACTCTAAGCCCACTGAACACTGTGATCAGCAACAGCAGCAGCCCGGCAATTAGGTTCATCCGGTCCAGAGTGGAAAGAATGTCTGAAAGGTGGATACAGGCAGGCCGAATGCTGAAGCACAGCAGCAACAAGACCTTCCCCGCTCAGATGAAGGTAGATTTATACCTAAATATACCGAAATATAGTTATTATTTGTTGAAATGAATTATTTTGATTTGGCTTCATCATTGACAGAAATTTGGAATCAAAGGGAGCAGAAAATAATGCATAATGTAAAATTTAAGCATTTTTTTTTTATCTGTAGGTTTTTACTGATAAATGATTGATATTTTACTATAAGAGTGTACACATGGTTGGTATTTAAAAACAAATCCAAGCTGTAAATTGCTGCAGCTCATCTTGTCCCAGCCTGTCAGTACATGTGCATCTGTTAGTAAATATTTCTTCTCCAAAAGTTCTGTCTACTCAGTTCGGTTAAAAGAAAAAGATCTGCTCATTTTTCATTGTCTGCATGCCAAAACAGCCACAAGGGAGATATTATGCAAAAGCATTTTGTGGTGATTTCGAGCTACATAAAAGGAAGAAAATCCTGGAATACAAACCACACAGTTTATGAGAAATATTATCTGTGGAAGAACCCTTTGGGGTGAGATTTGTAACTGTAGTCACATCCAAAACACCATGTAGCGAACAGATGTTAGTGAGGGGGAACAAAAGTATATGACTCCAAATAAAAAATGAAACCTTTCCTCTTGTAGGTGCTGCTTTATCCTGGTGCCCTAGCTGGGAGTGTTGGTCAACATTTTGAAGCCATGGTGGAGAGAGGCGGTCCGCTTGGAGAGCTGGTCCAGTGGGCTGACCTCGGCAGCTGCCTGACAATCCTTGGACATGACGTGATCTTCAGCACCTCAAAGCAGCAACTTCACAGGTGGAGATTAGTCCACCACTCAGGACTTTAACATGCTGGTTTTAGATGTGCCTAAGCTTCAACACACCTGGTTTGGATGAGCTGGTCATTAACAGGCCACTGCGGAACTTGTCGACACGATGAGAAGTTAATTAATTAACTTCAGTTAGGTGTGTTGGAGCTGAAAAACACGTGAAACATGCAGGATAATGAGTTTGATACCCCCTGGTGTTAAACAGTCACCAATGAACTACCAATCTGTTTCTTTACCAAACAAAAAAATGAACCTAGATTGTTTCAGCTTCTTTTGGTATCTGTGTGTCAAAGCCCCGGGCAAAAAATACACAATAGAATCCTTAGATTTGCGTTGATCCAACCAAACACACATACACAAGTAGCTTGATTTGCAGCTGCAGTGTTCAGATGTGTTAGTTTCACTTTGAGTAATTAAGTTTGTGATAATTACAGTCTTGTCAGTTTAGGCTGCAGATGTTTTAAACAGGCTATTTCATATAAATTTCAGGACTTTGTGGTTATTTCTTAAGTATTAACCAGTAATATGAAACATTTTATATCTAAAAAACATCAGGAAACACTGATTAACAGACCTTTCAATCTGTCTGCATCAAAATTCGTCAGGCTTCGGCAGCAGCTAGTTCATATTCATTATTCGAATTTGCTGGACTCTGATTGGCTAACAAACTAGCCTATCAGAGCAAGGTATACTGTTTCCTGCCCCGCTGCACATGGCAACATCATTCGTTGTGTCTTCCAGTTTGTTACGTCTTATGCTACAGCTTTTAGCCAGCCGCATGCTAGGCGTGGTTTCAACTGCGGGAGCTGCCGAAAACTAACGAACAAAGGAGTTGTGATGAAACAGATACAAGCTGTTCGAACTCTGGTGTTATCGCCACCTGCGTAGTTTGAGAGATTAAAACTGAAAGAGAAGTTGTTGACCTGTTTTTACACCCACTATGAGGGTAAGAACACATGTGGAGCTAAAATATTCAACAGAAACCTCAGAAAAACCGTTTTTAATGGAAGGGCCTCTTTAAGAGCTAATAAAAGAATAGGAACAATAATTTCTTGAACTTGGTGTGTTTACTGTGTTGTCCAGCCTGATAGGTGCTGCTCCAGGCAGAGGCAGCTGTCCAATCCAGAGACCTCTCACCTTTGACCTTATCTATACCGACTACCACGGGCTTGCTCATCTCCAAGGAGCCATGGGATTGGCCTTCCAGCATTATCAGTATTACAAATAAGCCTTTGGGATAGCAGCAAATATTTTGCACGAACTACTTTTTCATCTAGAGATTTCTGTGATTTTTATCCTTAACACTGATATTTCCTGTAATCCAGGTGTCGCTTCAGGATTGTGGACTCATTTGGGACTGAACCAGCTTTTAATCTTGGAACTTATGCACAAAGACATGGATTTAAAACACAATGGGGCAGCTGGGGTCTCCAGCCTCTGCAGTATATGACTATGTTCCGTAAGTATATTCTCCAAATAAAAGATCATAGTGAGAATGATGAGCATGTCAGGTTAAATAACTTTAATTCCAACACCTCTCTCTGTCATCTCTCCCATCCTGCTGGGAGACAGAGACAAGCTGGAAACAGTGAGCCTGGAGCCGCTCCTCATTCGTCAGGCTGGAACATTTTGTTTATTTGTCCTGCGGAGTGGGAAGAGAGATAGCTGTTTGTTGAGAATGTGAGAAGGACGAAAAGAAATAATAAAAAAAGACTAACAGAAGTCATGGAGGACAAGATGAAAACAACTGGAGGATATTTAAAGCTTCTGTTTTGCTAAACAATAAAAAGGATAGTTATATCAAGTCGAACTCATAAATCCATCAAAATCAGGAAACTCAAATACCTCATCCACATTCTACATGATCATGTCAGCGTTTCACGTCTTATCGCGGCTGATCTGAAGTGTGTTTGAAGCTGTGAACTCAGACAGGTGTTGGAGACAAGTAGAGCTGAAAAGGATCCAGCAGGAAATTTAGTTTTGGATGAATGAGGACAGTTTTGGCAAATGTCTTTTAAACAAGTGCCATGAGACCGAGGAGAACAACACATAGACACACACTCGATAGAGAACGAGATGCTTGACCCCCGTACGTCTGCTGGCACATTCTTTGTAAAGTAAATACTCATCTCCAACACCTTCTCCAGCAGCTGCCCATCCAAACACCCCACCTCCTCCTCCACAGAGAGTTCGTATTTCCCCCTGACAAATGATTAATGCTGCGCAGCGTGTTTTTCCTCTCCAACAGAATTTCAACATAAACTGCACTTTTAATGTCAGTACTGGTGGCCAAAAGTAATAGTCTTTAATACTTTGGTCACATTTTCCAGAATCAACTTGTTTTTTATGTCATCTTTGCTGGATATAAGTGCACAAGGGTTCACCATTTTTAATCTTTTTTTCCTTTTTTTCCAGCTCATACTCCTGATAATTCTTTCTTGGGCTTTGTGAGTGAAGAGGCAGAGAGGGATAATGAGCATCAGCCACGAAGCTACAAGAAAGACAAGATAGCAGTCATCTATGGCAAACAGGAGCACATGTGGCAGGTATATTGTATCTGTGCTGAAAACTGTGTCAAAAGATAAAAGATAAACTGCAGATTTTCCCTGATTTCCATGGTGTCTTTGTATCCATGGGACTGTAATGTTTTTATGCAGAGGGGAGCCGAAAAACGTACTTTATTATGCACAATCCACTTAATTACAAAAGTCAAACGAGCAGTTTGACCGTTTGAGTAGACATTATTTTTAGTTTATAAATATTTAATCTGCTTTTAATAGGAAACTGAAGTGGTACTTTTCAGCTATTCTCTTGTCAAAACCAGAATCACTCTAATGATCAAAACTAAGGTACATCAGTGATCCCAGATTCCAAGTTAAAAAGTGCAATTTGAAGTGATGGCTCAGTGTTGTTTACTGGAAAATTAGCTAATTAGCTATTAGCTCATAAATCATGCCCTTCTCCAAAAAGAGCTGAACTTTTCCTTTAATGCTTCAGTTCCCTGCTTCTGGGAAAGGTAATGTAAAGCTGCAATAAAATTCTAAATGCATCATACTTAGACTGACGTATTCATTTGAGTTTTTAAACAGCATTTCTTGTTCACTTTGGTTACGTTCAGACAGGCTGAAGTGACCCAACTCCGATTTTTTTTCCCCTATCTGATTTTATTAGTGACAGTCTGAACGACACAGATACAATTTTTTTAAATGCGACCCAGGCCACTTCAGCTTGTGGTCCTAAATCAAATACGTATCGGATCTTTTGGCATGTGACAGTCTGAACCGCCAGGTCACTTCCATCCAATCTGTATGTCATAAGTACGTAACATGCATGACTATTCTACATCGAGGAGGCAGAAGCAAAAAGAAAATAACAATGACTCAAGAATAGTTAATGGTGGGAAACCAAGGTGTCTGAGTTAATATTTGGGGAGACAGCTCTGTTCAGGTCAAACTCAAGGGGTGTCATTGGAACCGTGCAGTTTTTAAGAGGCCATTCCATTAAAAACGTTTTTTTCTGAGGTTTCTGTTGAATATTTTAGCTCCACAGGTGTTCTTACCTTCATAGTGGGTGTGAAAACAGGTCAATAACTTCTCTTTCAGTTTTAATCTCTCAAACTATGCAGGTGGAGATAAAACCTGAGTTCTCCTGAGTTCGAAGGGCCTGTATCTGTTTCATCACAACTCCTTTGTTCGTTAGTATTCGGCAGATCCCGCAGTTGAACCCATGCCTAGCATACTGCTGTTAGCATAAGACGTATCAAACAAGAAGAGACTACGTGTGTTGTTGCCATGCACAGCAGGGCAGGAAACAGTATACCTTGCTCTCATAGGCTAGTTTGTCAGCCAATCTGAGTCCAGCAAATGTAAATAAGTTGCAGCCCGAAGCCTGACGAATCTTGAGGCAGAGAGATTAAAAGGTCTGTTAATCAGTGTTTTCTAACGTTTTTTAGATATAAAATGTTTCATATTACAGGTTGATACTTAAGAAATAACCCCAAAGTCATGAAATTTTTGTGAAATGGCCTCTTTAAAAACATTTCCAAAGAAACGGCAGAGTGCGTGTTTAAATGAATCTGGCTCCAATACCAAAGAAAAATAAAAGTCTCCGAGCTAAATATGTGTGTGGCGTCACTGTTCCCTCTACTACGTATGCGTGATACAATCAAGGCGCATTTCATTTAGACAGCAAGTCACATTCAGGTCACATTTCACTTGCAATACAAATGACCTTGCAAAAAGATCGGATCTCACAAAAAAAATCGGAATTGAGCATTAAGACCTGCAGTCTGAACGTAGCCTTTGTTGCCTATGGTGCGTTCCAGTCATCCTTGGAATTTCTGACCCAGAAATGATGTAAAGAGCTCGTTTTGCATTCCAGCTGAACCAACTTGGAAAAAAATGGACACCGCCAGCAAAGCTGCTTGTTGTTGCTCTATCTCAGTACAAAGAACTTATAACCAAGTATTCTTTGCACCTACAGTAAAAACCATGAACACAAGTCAATTCTGGTGGCAAAGTTAATAAATTTTCATATTTATTTTCAAATTTGCAACAATGTAATTATCTGTAACAACAATACCAACTACTCAGTGCTACTTACATAGCAAACAGAATAAAAACAGAATATATATAAATGAGGAAAAAACAAAAATATCAAGTTCTACTGGTAGTACTGGATGCAGCCATCTATAAATGTGGGATCTCAGGCTCCTCTGAAACTTACGAGCTCACAGCTCGGAAAAACAAGTTCATTGCATCATTTCCGGCTAACTCATCTCGGAATTCTGAGTTCCGAGGATGACTGGAATGCACCATTATTTTTGTATTTGAATTTGATGCTGCTTCCACGTGCAAAGAAAGTGCAAAACCAAGCAGTGTAGCTAAACCTTTAAATTCTTTTTCTCTCTGTCATGTATACGTGTGATCGACTGTGCTCATAAACCAGGGTAAATCTGAATACTTGGAGGTGATCAGCAAAGAACTGGAGACTCATGCCACAGTCCACAGACCACCAGATCACATCTCAAATCTGCCCAGTTTTATTCAAAATCACGGACTTTTGTCTCAGAAGGACTTCCTACAACTTCTCCACAGAGCAAAGGTCAAATAAGAACCTTGTTTATTGCTTATTTTAGATTATTATCAAGTAAATATCAACTTTTCTTTTGGTTGTTTCTGCCTCCATGCAGATATTTGTTGGTCTAGGTTTCCCCTATGAGGGTCCAGCTCCTATTGAGGCAATAGCTCTGGGCTGTGTCTTCCTTCAGCCACGTTTTGATCCTCCACACTCATCAGAAAACAGTGACTTTTATAAAGGCAAGCCCACCACGAGACAGGTAGAAAATAAAAAGCTGTACTTTATATTGTTGCCCTAATTATTACACTTAAATTTACAGGTGCATATGAGTTAATGTATAAAAATATTTGATAAATTTGAATATCAGATCACATCACAGCACCCTTATGCTGAGCAGTTCATCTCCAAACCTTATGTGTGGACTGTGGATATGACCAACAGGACGGAGGTTCAGGAGGCTGTCATGTCTATTCTAAGCACAGAGGTAACTTCTACTGATCAAACAGAAATACAAATCAGCTTTTCTAAACATATATGAAGACATACAACTTGCTTAAAATGGTATTTTGACTATTTATCCTTTACCTGGTATAGAGAATTTATGTCCAACAAGATTGATGTAGATTGCTGAATTTATGTCCAACAACATTGATGTAGATTGCTGACATCATTCATGTGGGGTTCCTCAAGGCTCTGTTGTGAGACCTATTATTTTCTTACTATATGTACTTACATTGCAGTTCTCTTTGGTCTTAGCTAAATTCTTATTAGCCATTAGCTCATTTATTTCAGTATGGACATTAACTCAATAACTCAAAAAGGCTGTTTTAGAAAGTTATTGACAACAAATACGATACCAGTTATTTATAACTTTTTTAAGTGCAAAACATCCCATTAAAATGCAGATAGAACTGGGGCGCTTTTTAAAAAAGTGTTTGTATTTCAGGTGAAACCTTTCACACCTAAAGAATTCACATGCGTGGGAATGTTGAAACGGCTTCATGGTTACATCACTCACCAGGTACAGAACTATACAGCGCCAGTCTAACACTGATTACCACATCATCAACTTGCAGTCATACAATTGTCAGTGTTTGACAAAAGTGAATGTCCTTTGCTTACTTCAAAAATTACAATAATAATTTCTATCATAAACTTCTTTCTTATTAATAATTATTTTCAATATTTAATTTTAAATTGAAAAGGCAATTAATATATAAAACATAAGAGTTGAAAATGCAGAATCAGTGTTGTTTTAACAGTATTTTCTCCTTATAAAACTAATTCCTAACATCTTCTTTTCTTATTATAAACTGGTCAAGAACTTCTGCAGTAAATCTGTTCCTACCTGGCCACCAGAAAGTTCTCTGAGGGTACACCTGGGTCCTTTGGGTCATTCCTGTGTAAGTGTGTGTCAGCGCTCCTCCCTGGCGTGTGAGCCTGCTCTGTTTCATCACTTGAACACCCCTGACATGTTTACCAGGTGAGAATGGAACATTTAGGAACATTTGAACATTAAAGAACATTTTATAACAAATAAAAGTGATTTGTAATGCGTCTAAATTCATATAGATCACAGAAATTTTGAATTTTGGTCATTTTTCCAGATTCTAAGATTGAAATGCATTCATGGTGTTTAGCCTGTTCCAAACCAGAATATGTAACATTATAGGAAACTCAGATAAGTAATTAAAAGCTTAATACCCAGAAACTTTATTTTCTATTTTGTAGGCTAAGACTGGACTGCTCCAGCATAGTGCAGGAAGTCAACCATCTGTTTCCATCCTACAGTCCATGGGGTCGTCACTGTGGCCTTCAGCAGGAGCCTCTGCTGTTCAGTTGTGCTGGATCTGACTCTTCACATCGTAGACTTTGTCCATGCAAAGCCCACCTACCATCATAGGTGGCTGTTTAACCAGTCTGCATGTAAATGTGACCATGGATAACCTCAGGAAAAGGCAGTACCAAAGACTAATTGTCATTGACTCTGTATATTGGGGTAATCTCATCAGTAAATTTTATTTACATTCACATTCTAAGATAAATCAAGACATTTGAGCAAAAATATCAATATAAAAATATAAAATCTGTCCCAGGAACTTTTTCTCAAGAAGCAGCCATTGTTAAAATAAGCACAATAAACCCAAAGGTTGTACAATATAGGTTCCAAATGAAATTCATGCCTGAATTCACAAAAGGTTACATGTATTTTGCGACTGCAAATGAAGGTTTGGAACCACTGTCTAATTTACAAAGTCCTTACAAAGGGACAATTAAATTAGTTCTGCGTTGCTAATCAAACCGTGTTTCTTTGTGCAGCAGTTTGCCCACACTTAAAGACCCACGCCGATCATCTTTCAAGCTATTTTAAAGCGTCTCAATGGTCTTTAAATTATGATTATAGCGTTTTTGCCCATAATCACAAAACCTGTGCCGTTTTCTAGGATGTAGTTTCTGCATAGCAGCAACATGCAGCTCATTAGCAATTCGTCACTGCTATGGGCAGAACCGTTGGCCTGGAGGATACCCCTCCCCATTGCTGAGATCTCTCTGTTTATGCTATTGCTAGCTTTCAGCTAGCAGAGCAGAATGCAAAAATACTCAGAAATGCAATTTTGAGTTCAATTTTCTTAAGATATGTCCTCTAGCGTCAGAAAAAATGCCACAAGAACATGTGTAACAACATGAAAAACACGATTTTCATCAGAGTAGGTCTTTAAATCAAATTTCATACATGTATTTAAAGGCAAACCCTCTGGGAATAGGTTATTTATTGCTTGTTTAAAGAGTATCCGATTTTTCAAAGACCTGCACTGTTTAGGACACACTTTTAGAGTGAAATTACCATCTTCTGAGATCTGGTAGTACGTGAACCTCAGGAAAAGAAACTCAGGAAGGGAGCAAACTGGTGCAATGCTGCTTTCATAAAAACAGGGCAGGCAAAAGGAGAAACATATTTAATTTCATTCAGTGATGAGCATCATTATTATTTATATCTACAGTTAATTTCTCATGAATATGGCAACACTTCCATTCTTCAATTTCCTGTACGTAGTTTTTCCTGTTCAAGGTCATGGAGTGTCTGTCAATCTCTAGTGGTCATAAGGTGAGATGTGAGGTCACAGCTGGGACAAAATTTCAACCACATAGAGAAAATCAAATATGCATGCACATATTCACACCTAAGGGACAGTTAAAAAAATCCAAACATACATAGGGTTAGCAAAAAATAAGTGCACTGCTTACTTGGTGATTAGTCTGTAGATTACTGCAGCTTTCCCTGGAACCCCCTCCCCCAGCTCATGATTTCTATTTGTTATCTAAAACTGATGCACATTCTAGAATTTATACTTAAAAAGTGTTTAAATAAATCTGATGCTCTTTGCTGTGTTTCTCCTTCTTCCACTACACTCACTGACAGCACGTTTTGGCGTTATGGAAAATAATTAGGCAATTATTCATCCGCACTAGTCGGCATTTCAAGGGCTTGCTAGTCATTTAGTTTCTCTGTGCTTTGCTGACTGCAAAGATTAAGCTTGGCCTCAAAGGAGAGAGGGGTGACAGCCTAAGTGATGAGGCTCATTATCTAAGTGAATCATGGATAACCTTTGGAAACCTTTGGGAGGTCAAAGCCACATGAGCATGATTATATTGTCATATAAACCATCAGTTTCCAACTGTCTTTGACTTAGGAAACCCCCTCAGCGCTGGTTAAATCCATGCCCCCTGCGAGTGAAGGCAGAATCTGATTGTTTGTCTTTCCAATACACCATTCAGACTTGGAACAAGTCTAATGTAACAGTACTAATTGTATTCTCTTGAGTTACTGAACTGGAAACTACACCTTAAAAATGATTTTGATCATCACGGATGATTTGATTTGTGCAAAATTCCTGTGTTCTTGTGCAGTTGTTATTCTTTACTCGTGACCTCGATCCCTCTGCTTCCCAGTAGTATTTTGTAACCCATGATGATGTACAGAGAAAGGAACAACTCACCTAGAAATTATACAGGGAGTTGGAGAAGTTTAAGCATTTCCTCAAAGAAAAGAAAGCAGTTCCACCAAAAGTCCAAACCACACAGCCCACAGTCAGTGGTGTCAGTGATGAGGTGTTGCACTTACATGACACAGCTGTTAGCAAAGAGGACTCTGAAAGCGGTAACAATCCATTTTTTTTTTTCAATAAAAGTACATTTTTTTTAAAATTTATTTTCTGATCAGTTGTGATTGGCAGGAGAAAGTTCATTTTTCTGCCTTGATACATTTCATGTCACCAGAACATGCCGTCACTCTGGGAACAAACTGCTCAGAGCTGCAGCAACAACATGAACGACTAATAAAAAGCTGTGAAACGGGTCGTGAAAACAACATTTGCGATACCATTGATGGATTCAGGGGAATTTATTTGCGTGTGTTTAGTTGCTTCTGCTTAAAAAGTTCAAATATTATGGATTTTGACATAAGCAATTTGAAATTAAGTTTAAAACGCCAGCTTTTGACTTTGAGGGACATTTCTAAAGCAAAATTTTGGAAAATGATATGTCATTTCTAAATGAGTCATTTTAATTGGTATCAGTTACATGTGTTGTACTGTATTTAAACTATCATCTACTTCCCAGGGGTCTGATAGCACTGGGTTCAAACTGAGGGTTGAAAAACAGGCCCAAGAGTATATGAAGCACATGTGGACAAAGATTTTAGTGTTCCTCATGAGTGCCAACTGACCTCATGCTGAATGGGGCTGTTTAAGAGCTCAGAACTGACAAGGTCTGTGTGTTTATCCAAAAACCCATTGGATGATGATGAGCAACATGATGTACTTTGAGATGACAGTTGTTTGATTCATGGGGGTAATTCTAGTCATTTTGAGTCTGTGGGTATTACAGCAAATTAGTTTTATCCATCAAATTTAACATCAGAGCTAACGGCAAGTATGCGAATTGTTTGCTAATTCTATTTCAGCTGACCTCAAGCCACATTAATGCTGTGTGTTCCACGAAGTGTGAAAGTTTATGTTTGTTTAACGAAATCTGCAGCAACAGAGTTTAAAACTAGCACAGTGTCACTAATATAAATGTTTATGTTAGTTTTAGAACAAAAGTCATGCATACGCCACATTTCCTCTAGCTTAATGTCAGATCCTGCTAGCACTGTTTAGTTCCTGCTTCTTGCTCCCTGATATTCACCTTTACGTTCATGTATGCAAGTTACTCCCTCATCAGTCTTTTATTTCCATTATTGGATTATTTTATATGCTGCTTGATTTTCCGCCTTGGTTGTCTGTTGTCTACAATGCATCATGACAAAAAAAGATTCAAATGTTTTTAAAATCTACAACACATTATTACTGCTTCCATAACAGATGAACAAGATTGTCAAAGGACTTTAAAAAATTAGGAATAATCATCAGCATGTCACGACGTTTGTTTTATTCTGGACCAAACTGATGGATCAACCACCAGACTGGTTGTGCTAGTGTGACATTAACCAGCACAATCAAACATGACCATACATGTCACATGTGTCTGACCATCCAATGGACCTGCTCCTTTACACTATTGCATACCAAAGTAAGAATTAAATGGTCAAACAATAAGATAATTGCTGGAAGTGACAAAGTAGGAACCCCCCGTATAGAGAAACCATGAGAGAAAACATGAATTCCATGAATGGCCAGACATCGTGAAATGCTCCAGCAGAGATTCAATAATTTTACACAAGAGAAAGGAACTCTTTGAGCCATGTAAGTACTTTTTCTTCATCTTGTCACTCTTTAAATAGGTGAATATTGTTGATTTTTAGACCTCAGTGCCAAGAAAAATGTGAGATTTGATAAAACAAAACAGGCAAAATATTAAAGTTTAAACATTTCTCACGTGCGAGTGTGTTTTTTTTCATTGAAAGAAATTCATGAATGAAAACAGCAATTAGCTTCACATTTTTTACATTGATCTTAGGGTGAAGAAGAATAATTCTTATAGGATAAAATTCAATATTAAACCAAAACAAATTCCGTATATCACTGATAAACATGAATTTAAGTTGTTTTATTAAAACAACATTAAAGACACAAATCACATGTTTCAGTCTCCCATGAAAACTGATGTGAATTTCTTGATTTTATTACCTCAGTATGTTTGTGTTGGTATGAATCACCTTTTTCCTGATAGATTTCATGACATCCACAATGTGTCTAACAAGCATCATTAACATCAATACATTTCAACTTCCTTTTACGTCTCCATTTCATTTTCATGTTGATTTTTGATGAAGAAATTTGCCATGTTTTTTGGTAAAGAGTTTACAAAATCAGTGGAAGATGGCAGAGGGAGGTATGTAAAGGGAACCAAACAGGTGTGTGGAGTGAATGGAAAAAACAACACAAGATGCAAAACTAAACTATAAAACAAAACCAACTCACAGCAGCAATAAAACTTTGATAATAAAGATGAAAGAAAAACGTGGCACAGGCAGGAACGGTGGGATGGGTGGAACAGATGCATGACAGGAAGGTTTTCAGAATTTTTGAAAAGTTCAAAATTTTATGTTTTATAGTACACAAGAATGACCATAAAAATCCATTCAAAGCCTGCAATTATAACAGTGCGCTGACTCAACATTCAATAATTTAAGAATTTGTGGGCAGCAGCTAAATTAACAAAGTACTAAATCAGTTTGCTGTTGATGTGATTATATGCTGTTGATATGATGGTGACAAATAAAATTACTTTAATCTAAGAATCTGAAATGAGAGAAAATATTGGAAAAAAATGAAAGGATGTAAAAACCTTGGGTCAGCATTGTTTGAAGAGGTTTTAATATCCAAAAATTGATTTCTTTATTTATAATTTTATATTACCAAGGAGTTAACAAAGGAAAAATGCAACTTGAACAAGTCAATTTCTAAACAATAATATTTCTTTAATGTTCATGTATCCAGTAGAACTTCTGCCTGTCTTGAATTGCAGAAGCTTTCTCTGTCCAAAGGGAGGCAGTGTTGTCAAGCACGTTACAGCAACATCCCAGCAAACAAAATGCAGCAACCTGCTTAGAACATGAGTAACAGTCATAAAGACAAGCAGGGAAAAGAGGCTGTTGCCTTTGAGAGAACTCATAATAAACTAAGTATAAAAAACTGGACAAGTGGGCACACTGCAGAGTCATCTCTGCAGGAAACTCCATCTATTCCACGTGCAAAAGCAGCAGAGGGAGGAGAGTGGTTTAACTACCATAAGAAAGGAGCTCCTTTTTATTGAAACCTGTTATTGGCGTGCCAACATTACACTGAACAACAACAACCCTCCTCCCAAGATGCCAATAAAACGCCAACAACAAACACTTGGCTTGCCTACAAAACTGTGAGAAGCCACAGAGGTTTGCCTTAATGATACTTGGTAACTATTACACACTAATAAACTGAATATATAAAAGAGGCAAATAAGAAGGCGGGTGGGGGGATAAGCTGCAATCTAAAGCTGACTCATTGTTGGGCAACCTCTAGGAGATGCACACCACTGCGGTGCATCGACTGTGGAAGCTGGCTGGTTGAATGAAGTGGAATTTGGTCCATCTATCAGCAACGTTACAGACCAGGAAACTCTTCTGCATGCTTGAATAGCTGAAGGGGTCTGAGACAGGTCTTTTTTGGTGTGTTTTTTTGCATCAAATTTATGTATTCAAGTGATCTCATCACACCTGAGTAACTCAGAGACAGATGTGATTCGCTTCAGCTCACATGTTCTTCTGTGGAGTGTGTTCCCATGAAGCTGCTAATCCCATTGTCCTTATGCATGTATGCAACTTGGAAGCTTTCTGCAAACTCTGGGGGACAAGAGGATGAGAGAGGTCACCCGTGCAGATAGAAATCTGCAGCCAGTGGACAATAGGTGCACCAAAAAGGAAAAGAAGATATTTATGACTGAAAGAAAAGCTTCTTTCCATCTTGTTTTGATGTTTCTAAAATTCTCCATACCTCCATTTAATCTCTAAAAAACTGAGAAGAAACACAGAGCCATCTTTCATCCAGCACCTCTGAATTACCTTCATTTTCTGAGGGGCTATAAAATTGGCTCGTATTGTCCTTTTTCGGGTGGGATTTATAGCGAGGGGTGGTAATCGGGTGTGCATTAGGGGGGTATAAAATCCACCTTTTGATGTCCTCACTGCTTAACAGGCAGAGCAGACGCGCCTGCACATATGCTGCACGGCACCTTTTGCCACACACTGTTAACGTTTAACTCCCTCACACAGGCACATTAAATATATGAAAGTGCACTTCTGCTTTCATTCAGAGTCATGAGAAACTGAGTGGTGTGTGTGTGTGTGTGTGTGGGGGGAGTCATGCTAAGATTTGCCACTTCCTCAACTGTAATTAAAGCTGTCCATGCAGGGGGTCTCTAAAAAGTCTTGTTTTGTAGCACTGTTGATCTTGACCTTTTAAAATAAGAGCATATTTTTTGTTGAGCTTTGAAGCTAGTTGACAATGTATTTCTGGGTGGCATTCTGCCTTTGAAAAATTTTATTAAATACCCACCAACTTTCTTAAAGTGAGATAAAATATGTCAAAACACTTACACATTTTTTCAATTAACATAGAAAATCTAATGTGCCAAAAAATGATCTGAAACCATCAAGTTTATTCAAATTCATTTTTTTAATCCCTCAAGGGAAATTAGATGTAGTAGCAACTAGTTTTTTCATTGTAGAGTCATTGTAGAGGGTTCTAGCTGGGGACATGTAGGATCTCTCCAATAGAGGGTTCTAGCAGTGGACAGGGTCTCCTGTAGTGGTCTGTGTTGGATCTGAAGAAGATTTTGACTGAAGACACTCTGTTGTTGAGTTACTGTGTTGTGAAGAAGATGATAAGGGTTTTCCATCATGTTTTTCATTTTCAGAGCATGTTCCTTTGGGCCTAGGTTTGGGCTTTGTGAAGTCTTTTATTTCTGTATGAGTGATTTCATCCTTATCAGGGTCTGATTTAGGGATATAGTTTAATGAAGCAGTGTTGCCACAACCACCGGCCATACAGCTTTTCACCATTTTATTTATGAAAACACAAGCTCACAACTGCTTTTTTTAGTGTCCATCTTAAATCTAAATGAAAAGCTGCATTTCTGCGTTTCGTCACTTTAATTGGCCTTCGAAACTGAGACTTGTACAAAGCTCATAAAAACATTTATACTTGCCTTATAATTATCAAACAACACAAATCAACACTATGGCTCATTAAACAGAGTTATAATGCTTCTAAAAAATTTATTAAGACCTGAGTGTGTAACAAACACTTTAGGGACACTGGGTCAACCACAATCTGGACCTGCTGCCTTGTTCCTGTTTAGTCTCTACAGCTGCTTTTTCACCTGACTACAAGATACAGACAGGTGGGATATGGAGGCAATGGGGACATCAACTTCCTCTGGTGTTGTGAGAGATGATGGAACTGCACCAGAATCAAGATCCATGACTGAGGTAGAAGGTGAGACAGTTGTGGTGTGACAGGGTAGTTGTGGGTGAATAGAGGAGGGGAGGTCTGTTTGGCTTGGGGAGAGGAAGATGTTGGGCTTGTTTCTTAACTGAACCTGTTGAAGAACATGTTCAGTTCATTGGCTCTATCCAGACTTCCATTTAACAGATCCTCCTTCTGCTCAAAGCCTGTGATCTTCTTCATCCCTGAATAAACATCTCTTACATTGTTTTGCTGGAGCTTGTTCTCCAGCTTTTTCCTGTATACCTTGTTGTTGTTTATAATCTAGACTAATCTTGACCAGTTTGTTGACTCAAACATCCTTAAAGAGGTTCTTCAGCTTCCTGTGGCCACTTCCTTACATTTCTTTTGATCCCAGTTTGCCTTTGAATAATAGGTTTATGCACAGAGCAGAGAAAGGCTAGATTATGATCTGCCTTGCCAAGAGCAGGTCATGCAAAGCAGCTGTACAAAACTAGTATCTTATTTTCTCTGGCAGAGCAGTTGACAAACTGTTAAAATGTTGTCAGTGTAGAAGAGAGAGAGGCATGATCAAAATCGTTAGATATTGCCACAAATGCATTTGGGTGTTGTGTCTGAGGGTTTAGCAAAAGTTGAGGAAATGAGGTCGCATGCAGAGTCAGCAATAACTGACAGGGGAATGTATGCTGCTTATAAAATAACACAGCTGAACTCCCTCAGTAGATAATATGGACAAAAACTAACAGCTAAGAGTTCAAGATCTGAGTTGTAAAGATATTGTAGAGATATTTCACAACTGCAATTCCTGGATGACACCATTTTTTGCTTATAAAGGACAGCTATCCCACCTCCTTTTGTTTCTGCTCCTCTTCAAATCTCTGTCTGCCCGTATTGTTTGAAAGTCAGGCAGAGACATACTGGCATCTGTGATATGCTCCTTTAGCCATGTCACAGTGAAACACATGATGCTGCATTCCTCATACTCTGGCTGGGTCTTCAACAGAGTTTTGAGCTCATCAATCTTATAAATAAGAGATCTCACATTTGTCAGTATGACTGATGGAAGAGAAAGTTTGACCTCCTTATTTTCTCTCTTTGCTTTGCTCTTGCTGTACATCCACATCTTCTTTTTAACTCATCACCAAGCAAGGACTGTGATGGACTAGTGACCTGTTCAGAGTGTAACCCTGCCTCTCACCCAATGACTGCTGAAGATAGGCACCATAATAAACAAAACAGCAACAAGCAGATACAGAAAATGACTAAAATATTCTTTCTTGTGTGACTAAAATTTAAAGAAGTCCTAGTCATACCTTTTTTAAATGGTTCTGACAAGATTTATTTCCATTTCCACCAACATGGTAAATGGTAAATGGCGTGCACTTGTATAGTGATAGTATTTAATTAGATCCTACGACCCCCAAAGCGCTTCACACTACAGTTTTTTGTCATTCACAAGGGAGAGGGTAGGGGTTAACACTCACACAGCCCGATACGCAGATCGGGGGGCAACATGGGGTTCAGTGTCTTGCCCAAGGACATTTTGACATGTGGCGGTGGAAGCCGGGATCGATCCACCAACCTTCAAGTTGGAGGACAACCGCTCTAACCACTGAGCCACAGTCACCCCGACTGTGTTATATGTAACATGTAACGTGTTATAAAACTGAAACTTTAATTGATCCGTCAAGTTTGAATAAAGAGTGGTATGAGGAGATTTACAGATAATTACCACCCTATAAAAAAACACCACAACAACTGAATTGACTTGTCCTTGCTTTAAATTATCTTTCATTTTCAGAATTTTAAAAATGAATGCAAATAATCATGTTTATGCAAATATACTCTTTGTACTTTTAAGTACTTATGTGTGTAGGGATGGTTTTGGTAATCTTTTATGTAATAACTGTTAGGTTTGTGTAGAGCGCAGATTATGTACCATTAAAGGTGACAGTTGCACATAAAGTTTAGAAGTAATGATTATGATGATGAGCTGGGGGGAAAAGCCAGAGTCACACAAGGTAAACAGTTTGTGAATGGATGTGGCCCTTATAGGTGTAAAGCAGCAAGCAAAAGCAGAGTTGCAGTCAGACAAAGGTTGAAACCGGGTAATCCAAAAAACAGGGGTCTGACGAGGAGTGGGCAGAGGTATAGTAAAAAGGCAGTCCAGGTATATGGCACACAAGAACTCCAGATCAGACAGGTATACAGGTTTCGATAGGTATGGGTAACAGAGGTGCGGGTGTAGAGGCCTAAGGCAACTCAATACACTTGGGACTAGATGAAGCTGGACAGACTGATTGCAGTGGCAGCAGGTGAAAGTTGCAGGTTATTGACTGTGCAGAAGGGAGTGAAAACATAGTGGAGCCAATACAAAACTAAAGTGAGCCTAACCCAACATGAAAGCAAATGTAATTTGACACAACGCTACTAGGAAAGAAAACCAACTAAGAACTATTAAAAACAAAACCCAACTACTCTAAGAAAACAATAAAAAGTGTGAGTAAAAACAGGACACAGACACAGGAGGACTGAAACGCGACACAAACTGGTTCATCTCTCCCTCTCTCTGTTTGCGCATGTTTACACTCATCAGTTCCCCTCTTTTCTTTTTCTGTTTGCCTTAAGCATTCAGTAGTCCATCACCTCTCTGCTGCTCCAGTTGATTTCTTTATGCCTCTCTGTTCCTTTTGTGCCCACTCCTTTTCTGTGCATCTGAAGCTGATGAGCCAGGTGATAGTGACACTGCTTGCTGTATGCCAGTTACCACAGCGATGACAGCTGGCTGCCCAGGTGCACAGGCAGCTGGGAAGCTTGGAATGTGTGTTTATGTGTGTTTGACTCTGGTTTCTGTGTGTATTCATGCTGCTGTATGACAGAAAAGGGAAAATGAACGTGGCTGTTGCTGAGAGCACAGGTGTGTTATAGATGGCGGGAGCGTGGGAGAAGGGTAACAAATGAGTAGTGATAGGGGTTGGGATGCAAAATAAATAACCTTTGACCTTTTTTATCAACCTGTCAGTTTCTAAAATCCAGCAACTCAAATGTGTTTTGATGTCTGCTCATTGTCTAGAATTTGTGACTTGGTACTTGAGGTTTCAGAGAGCCCTAATGAGTCAAGGCATGATATCATAGCAGGAAACATACGGTAAAGTTCTGATGAGATCAGCTGTAAAAATTGCAGCTAATAAATAAAAAAGGACTGGGAAGATAATGGGTGAAATCCAGCAAATTCCTAAGCTGTTAGAAGTTTCATTCTTTGCTATTTCCTTGATGATTCAAGACAAACTGAGTCATCACAGTAAAGCACATTCCTCCCTGTGGTGCACCTGTGAGACATGTTCAGATGCTACAACTGCTGCTGCCATCTCTTCAAACAGACTCTTTCATTCACCCTTCTTTTCTTGTCTTTTCCTCTTTCACACCCTATTTCTCTTCTGGGAACATTCCAGGATACTCCAGTCCTGCACCTTCTTTAACTCCTCCTCCCTTCCTAACTTTGCCCCCACTCTGAAAGCGGGAGGCCACAGCACCATCACTCACCACCTGGTGATTATTGGCACAAAGGGGGTCTTGGTGGCCCCGCCTGCAGCCTCTCGGCATGCAACGCCACTAGGGAGAGAGAGAGAGTTGAGGAAAGCCTCCAAAACTCAATCGATTCTAGATCTCCATCGTCCCTGCCTTTGCAGATGATGAAAACTCTGTCAGCATGGATTACGACAATGTGGTGTGTGTCAGCACAGGCTCGAACCGTCATAAAAGAAGTGCCGCCGCACCTCTGTTTGGTCATCCTCTTTTCAGCTTACTATTTTTCACTTTTAACTAATTTTGGGATTCCAAACTTTTCATCTTGTCACTTTGCCAAACTTCAGACACTTTCTTAAGGTGGGACTTTAATCGGTGGTCCCAGTTGAGCTTGGTCAATAGAATTTTTAAAATCAAAGACAATCTTTTTATAAAGTATTGATGAATTTCTAAGGTAGTTGATTTATTTCCCCATAAGTATTTCATACATATGATGCCATGTGTGGTCTCCTTTTTGCATTTGAATTGTGATATTTGTGCTTGCTTCACAGTGACAGGAATAAAGGGGCACCTAAAACAGAGCTAGGAAGTGCAGGTTCTGAAATTTATTTCATGTCGAGTCAGACACCGAGAATGGAATAATACTTGTTTTTGTTGAAGACATGGAACGTAAATGCTGTAGAACACAGCGGCAGGAGCACAGGGGCAGCAAGAGAGAATGGACATGTACATCAATACCTTTTATTTAAAGAGGCCATTTCATACAAATTTCAGGACTTTGTGGTTATTTCTTAAGTATTAACCAGTAATATGAAACATTTTATATCTAAAAAACGCCAGGAAACACTTATTAACAGACCTTTCAAGAAGTCTGCATTAAAATTCGGATGGTTCCGGCTCTTTCCGTCAGGCCTCGAGCAGCAGCTCGTTCATATTAATTATTTGAATTTGCTGGACTCAGTATGGCTAACAAACTAGCCTATCAGAGCAAGGTATACTGTTTCCTGCACCGCTGTGCATGGCAACGTCAGACGTCGTGTCTTCCTGTTTGCTTTGTCTTGTGCTACAGCTTTTAGCCAGCAGCATGCTAGGCGTGGTTTCAACTACGGAGCTGCCGAATACTAACGAACAAAGGAGCTGTGACGAAGCAGGCCTTTTGAACTCGGGAGAATTCGGGTGTTATCGCCACCTGCGTAGTTTGAGAGATTAAAACTGAAAGAGAAGTTGTTGAACTGTTTTCACACCCACTATGAAGAACACCTGTGGAGCTAAAATATTCAACAGAAACGTCAGAAAAACGGTTTTTAATGGAAGTGCCTCTTTAATTACAATGGCACATGGTCACATTGTTGTCACATTTGACCAATTCTTGATCTTCTCACTACTCTGCTAACAATAGTGAAAAATGTTGTTTCTTTAATGCAACCTAACATAGTAAACAACAGTATTACCTCACAGGATGATGGTTCAAATACTTTCTGTGTCAGTTTTTCTGTGCACACAAGGTACTCTGGTTTCCTCCCACTGTCCCAAACATGTTAGTTGAATTAACACACACATGTGAATGTGTATGGACATGGTTTGTCTTGTTTGAAGACAGTACAGAAAATACCTGACTGAAATACAGGAGTACGACCACTGAGAGTAATCGGCATGGAGCATGGCCAGTCAGTGGTATCAATGTCTTCAGCCTCCAACCTGCCTACTTACTCTTGGCACATTATCAGGCACCAGGAAGAACCCAAGACCCACTGCACCAGTGAAGGGTCTAACAATGGGTCCAAGGATTTCTTCCTGATACCTGATGGCAGTCAGGGTGTCATTGTTTATCCTGTACAAGTCTGTGCCTTACCACACCAACCACCACACCACCTGGTACAGGCTGCATAATGTCCCAGAACCTTTCATGTCCACTCACATACAATGTTCAACTTCATCCAACTTCCTAAACTGTTTCCTGTTAAAAACTTTTTTGACCCTCCTCAATATCATTTGCACAAAGTTTGGACACATTTTCTCCTTCGGTCTAAAGAGAAATGATAAATACTAACCTGAAAGAGATCAAACTAGAAAATAAACAAGTAGGTAAAGTTATGGAAAAATTCAAATAACATTGTGTGAAACACAGCGACTCATAAAACCAAGGACACAAGAAAACCTGGTAAAACAATCAATGAAAACCGGAATGAAACACATAACCCCAGATCATGACACTTTCAATACATTCCTTTCATCTACTCAAATACTTGAATATTAGAGCTTGGTGCACTGCATATATACCATAATATGTATCTTATTACATATTTCTATTGTTATACATGTAACTTAATTGCCAATTTTGTCATCCTTCCTTTGACTTGTAATTGAAGTTTTTATATGTTGCTACTCTCCCTCCATTTTTATTTGTTCTGTTTTCAAAGTGAATTTCCTCCAGTTCAAAATTCATTCTCTTCTCTTCACCAATTCACGTTTTGAATATGACAGTAGATTAATGGGACTTTTTGGAATTGAGAAAAAAAAAGTCTTTTTATACTATAAAACTTTCTCATCAAGTTTCTGCTGTTAAAGTTGATCATTGGTAATTTGTTGTCCATTTTTATGGTGTTTTAAAATTCTTTACCACTGCAAGAGCAAATTGTTGATGATGTTAGTGAAGAAATACCGGTACTTGCTGAGTCTGGATCCTTTTCTATCAAACACATTATGGTTTGTAAATTGAAATGTTCTTGATTCCAGATTATCACAAGCAGAAATCCACAGAATCTTGTTGTAACTGTCACATGAGTTCTTTCAGACTGACACATTTCTTGTCCCATTCCTTCATACTACTACTGATAAACAATTCTTTGGCTTGTTCTGGTGTCTGATTTTTGTTTACGAAGAAATTAGATCCTTTCAGCATCTTTTTTATTTTTTATCTCATCAGCACATCTAATGTTTTGCTGTTAACAAATCTCAGAGAGTAAAGGGTGTAATGCTTCAGTATTATTACAGTCCCCTTTACATTTAGACTCAAGCCCCCATCAGTCTTTTTTCTGCATTCTGAATGGGAGTCTTAATGTCTTCCACCAAGTTTGATATGCTTCCTACTGCAGTTTGATAGCTTTTAATCTCATCTGACAAGAAATCCAGTAGCTTCTTAGTATCATCCCCATCAGAAGTTCTCTTTTCGATCTCTTGATTAAAAAAAAATATGTTGACATTATTTTCCTTTTAAATACAAGCTGAGAGATCAAATATAATCAAATTATTAATTGAAGTGAGAAAAGTCGAGTTCACACTCACATAGTGACATAACACAGCTCTGGAAACATGAACTTCACAGGGATGTGTCCAGGAGGTAGCCCAGGGGGAAACGGGCAACCCTTCGAATTAGACTAGCCACCCCAAAGCTGAGACAATCAAATTCAATTAATACTTTGTCATTAATCCAAGCTAATGATAAATAAAATAGATTAATTGTAGATAATGGTTAATTAAAGTGTACCATTGGTATTTTGCTTTGACAGATTCTGATTTAATTACTGTTTATGGTAGCCACTTAAATGATCATAAACAGTTTAGAATTTTGTAAATGGACCATCTATACATGGGCCAACCTTTTCAAAAATCTGTGCCCCTTCCTTCTCCCTCCAACAAAGATTTTCCAGATACATCCCTGGAACTTCAAAGCACAATTGTATACTAAAATGGATCTTCACTAAATATGAAAGCTGTGATGGACTTCTGACCTGTTCTGGACGTACCTAATCTTGGCGACCCTTGAAGATACGATCCAAGAACTAAGTGAGCTGGTGCGGATAAGTTGAAATGCAAAATGGAGGTATAGACATCAAGACACGCAAAGCTTTCATGGGTATTTCTGATAAGCTTCTTTCACCGGACATAAACCCAGATTGGTGCCTTTAATTTTTTTCAGTTCTATTTCTCTTCCTCTATGGAGTTTGCATTAAACACTCTTTCCTCTGTGTCTTTACTTTCGGCCCACCTTTTCTTTGATTTCCTTTTCTCAATCTTATTCTCTTCCTCTCCTCCATTCTTTCCCCCTCCGTTCTTGGCATCAGTGGCAGCATCTCTTTTAAGGCACATGTCAAGGGAACTGTCTGCTGCTTTCAAAGGCCTTTGTGTCCGCTCTTTCTTTCCCTTAATTTGGTTTCCCCAAAACACTTTCCCATAGCGCGGCTGTCTCGCCCCCTTTTCTCCCAGCTACCAGTCTCCTCTCAACTCTTCCTCCTACACAAACTTATCTTAAATACATTTAACAGAAGAGGATGTATGTATTGTATGTAATTTGGGGGGTTTAAAAGCCCCCCGCCCAAAAAAAAAAATCATATAACAGTGCTCTTAAAAAGTGTTGTATGCTGTTTTTCATAACTGATAACTTGGCTAAACACAAATTGCAGTTAGAAATTGATTATTTCTTTTAATAAGGGGAAAAACATTCAAATCAACTTGACCCTATGTGAATAAAAAGCTGAACTCTGAACTGAACTCTCTTAATTCAGCTACACATTGTCTGGATCCCGAAGGAGCAAATAAGCCCCAGACCACCACATTACCACCACCGTGTTTGATTGTCAGTATGTCCCTTTTTTTCAGAGTCAGAATACTTCCAGAAACGTTCACTTTTTTCTGATTCACAGTCCATATAATATTTTCCAAGAAGTCTTGGGATCATCAGCATGACATGTGTTCTGTTTGGTCTGTTGTGGTTTTTGCCCAGTTTCTCTTTCTCATTGTTAAATCATGAACACTGACATTTACTGAGCCCTTAGGTGAGCCATAGGCTATAGAGCTTCAGACCATACAGTGTCAACCTTGAGAACTCAGAACTAGGGAGAATTAGGGAGACCGTGGTTGTGGTTCAACTGGATGTGTCAGAGCGCGGGGGAGGGGGGCGTTAGCATGTAATCTGTGCTTGTTAGACGGTTCTTCAGGTGTTATCGCTATATATAGCTGGATATAGCGCACGGCTGAAGGTGTCGGAAATCAGGAGAAATTTGGGAGAAAGGTGGCTCTGGGAGATTTTCGGGAGGGGCACGGTCTCCTGGAAAAATCGGGAGAGTTGACATGTATGCTTTAGACACTGTTCTGTTTTTTTTTGTGATTTTCTGAGTTTGTTTTTGGGGCAATTATTTTTTTCATACAGGGCAAGATTGGTTAGGATAGCGTTTTTACCTCAAATGTATCCTATGTAGAAAAAAATGGCTTTTAATTTTAACACCAAGTGACAGTAACGAGCTAAATCACAACCCCGTCACTTTCACTAAACATCAGAAATGAGTATTATTCCTAACTTCGTCATCGGCAGTGTTGAAGAGTATTGTCACAAAGCTGTCTCCAGCGCGTGAATGCGATGCCAATATTCACTTTGGTTTTACCACGCTTTTTATCACTATATCACTATGCTTCTGTGACGTGAAGCATCTCTTTTTATTTCAGCAGAAGCTAACTCAGGCAATAAAACTGCTCACTTTGAAGTGTCTTCTTCTTGAGCAGCAGATCAGGAGTTCAGCCATACTTTTACTTATACTCCCTCTAGTGGTGGAAGAAAGTGCTACAAGTTTGCTGGACTGACAAAAAATGAAAAAAGATCAAGAACTTTTTAAAATGAAAATAAATTACATATGGAATGATTGCAAGCAACATGTTGTTTAGCTCTCCAATTACGGTGTTACTTAATTTTTAAGAAGCATAATATTGAAAATTCTACATAATTATTAAATGATCATAATTTGAAAACTGTGTTTTAAAAAATATACTTATGTTTGGAATTAAAATGTGTTTTCTGATCTGAAATGTCCAGAAGTGACCCCCCCCAAAAAAAAAAAAAAAAAAGCATTGACTGACTGTTTGGGTAAAAGTTGTGCAAAAATCAATTAGCATGCTGCAGATTCCAATATTTAAATCTCTTAAAGACCCTATTACGATGGAACAGGAGTGATTGAGATGAACAAGACGATCTGTTTGAATTAATTAGGAATATTACAGTTTAAAGAAAGAATAAAACCTTCAATGGTGCCAATTTGTACATGGGATTTGCTGTTGCCTTCTTTCCATGACATATCTAATTGCACTGATTTCTTTAGAGAGCTTCTTGTCATGGGAACACTTACCAAAGTGTTTTTCTGTAAGGGAACACAGCCTTGGATATAACCAACGCTCTTATCATAAACTGTTTATACAGTCTATGTTTTTTATTTGTTTGGAGAGACAGATGCTGAGATGATGTGCTAAAAGTTTTGCAAGCAGTGAGAAGTTGGCAGGAGAAGGAAATTCTCCCGTTGGGTGCAAATGACGGCATTTGTTCCTCGCATGTGTGTGCAACATCGCTGTGTCTTCACCTCAGGCAGACACATGTGGTTTCAATCCCTCGTATACGGACAGGCGCCTTCACTCAATCTGCTTCTCCTCCTTTAAGAAAACTCACTTGTGACTATTCATTTGTTGCACCAGTCTTTTCTCTGACAGAAATTTACCTCTGTTTCAGGACAAACATTTCTTTTTTTTCATTTCCCTTGTGAATGTCTTTTGAACAACTACCTTAAACTCCCCCAATCGGTGTCTCCTAAACACACCAGAGATAGCATTGCTTGTCATCCGGTTTGCTCTGAAACGTTTGAAATATCTTCTTCAACTGTGTCACTGTATGTATGGCTTGTCTCTCAGATCGCACTACTTTGAACGAGTCATGGGATTTTGTGCATTTCATCAGTTAGTTCTTTAGCAGTCTTTAAGGAGTGCATGTTTGTGTGTGTATGTGGGTTTCTCAGGGAAAAAAAAAAAAAAAGAGGTAAAATCGCATCCAAAACTTTGTCTGCTTTTGTTTTGACAGTAAAAGAAAGACCAGTGTGACTCTGGACACCCTCTTGCCTGTTCGGATGTCTTTTATAAAGTTGTGGGTGAGGCCTCTGTCTGAGATGGACTATTGAAGTATCTACAAAGAGACTGTTTTACAAACTTAACTTTGTGAAAGCGCTGAGGTACGAGATGCTTCCCCGAAGGGTTTAGTCAGTTTTATGACCTCCCAGATGAATGACTGAGTGATAAGATGTGAGAGTGATACAGTCAGGGTCAGATCAAATCCTCAAACGCACGGCGAAACATGAAAGAGATGTGTTACAATGGAATAAATATGATGCAGACCATTTGTTTCTAATTGACCTCCACCTTCCTGAATGGGCCCCACAGTCAGGCGTTGCCCAGAGTAACCCCACGCAGCATCTCCACATCCGAGGAATGGCAAATAGGAGCACTTTCACTTCCCGACCTTCCTCTGATTTGCGAAGCCTTGTACCTTTGGTCTTACGAATAGGGGAGAGGTTGTTTTTGCTGTCTGAACTCAGCCAACCATCAAACCGCTCACAGCTGGGACTCAGAGCCATGACCTTGTGTTTCAATTTTGAGGCAAACTTCCTCAGATTTGATTCCTCTAGAGTAACATCGGAGCTCTCAGAGGTGGTGGGTATAAATGCGATGCAGAAACATGTTGAAAGACCTCAGTTTCTACAATTATTTCCAATGTTTTGGTGCTGCAAATACAGCTTGAAAGGCGGGACAGAAAAAACAACAAAGAGAGCCTTTTTAAATCCTCGTCAAAGTGACTTAGATGGTTAAAATCATTTCACTTCTTTCCGCAATTAGTTAACCTGATGTCAAAAAGCTCGGTGAAAGTAGCCATTTATTTGGTTTCCAAATGAGACAGGCCACCACTTCAAAGAGATTGATTACCACTGTCAAGCATGCGTGAAATCATGAGGCATATTTTCAACTACACCTAAATTATTCCAAGCATTGCATTCTGGAGTTTAGACCCTTCCTGATGGCTGGAAAAAAGTCCACATGCAGACACATATAAAAACCAGCAGCCACATACACCTACTAAGACAGCCAGACTGCTCTCCCACCCCCTTTTCTTTCTCTGACTGTTTATGTAAGCAAAAGAGAATAAAGGCGAAAAGAGTTGGTGATCTGACAGTGTTTTGATGGCTGCAAGCTGGAAACAATTTGAAAGAGAGATGAATTTAATACAAATTCCTCCCCTCGCAGCCGTGTGTCCCAGTCGACCTGAGTCGTCCCGGCACACCTCCCAAAAAAAATCCTCAGACCTGACGTCATCAACCCCCCCCCACCACCCTTACCAAGCCCTCCTCATTTTTCACCCATGACTTCCAGCGTACTTAGCTGTCACTCATGGCCGCCTGTCACGTTCCCCTTCTGCTCGATGTGTTTGTGTATTTAAGAAAAGTGATGTTTGAGGTGTCAAATATTCACGGTGTCAATCATCTCATGGGTAACTGTGGCACTCTGGGGGAATCTGCTTTCAAACGATGCCGTTTTGTCCCAGCAGTTCTCACTAAGACTGAGATTAAATAAGATCTAAGGTCTGTAGATGTGGGCTAAAGGTAAGAAGTTGCTCAGGGCGATTCGTGTTAGTTGACATGGAGTGAGAGAATCTCCTCAATCTGCGAGGCATTAGTGAATCATTTGTCTTCCCTTTGATCAAGCAGGTTATTTGTGGTAGAGATCAGATGAAGATTATACTAAACAATCATTGTTCTGAGGCAGAGCAGCCAGCTCCTACCTCACTACCGAGTCTTCTTGTAAGAGGATACCTGCCACTTTTCTGCACCATTGGCAAGTATGATTGACCACAATTAGGTCAATTACAGGCTATTTTAATGACCGGGACAAATTGATGACAAGGTTTATAGAAGCAGCTGTCCTCATTTTTACCATCTTTACTATCTGAGACATCTCTGAAAGTTCTGGAGACACAGTAAGAAAGGAGGGGAAGTGGGACCCGGGATGCAAAGACTCCATATCCATGTGTGCTTTTGTGTGTTTGTGCTGGTGACGAGTAACATTCAGGACTGATCTGTAGTCACTGCTACAACTGAGCTCCAGGTGTCCCAGCTTCTTTTTTTTTGTTCCGGGAAAATGCTTTCAACCAGCGTTGGGTTACCACAAAATAGCACAGACATCTGAGGGATGCTAGGAATGTACTTCCACATCAAAGGGCACAATTTGGGTATTTTTATATCTGCAATTAAAAAGGGAACAGTAAGAGCAAAGAGATGAAGTGAGAGGTGAAATGAACAACTGATTAAAAAAAATGGTTGGATCAATGCATACACCTGTTATGGTTAAATGTGCAAGGAGTCAAGGATCCTTACAAAATCTGTTTTGCAGGATCATGTAGCCTGAAATTGTCACAAATATGTACTCAAATGAATAGTGCACAACTGATGATAATACATAAAAGAAAGCATTATTTTAATGAAACTCTGGTTGCCCCACAAAAGACATTCTCTGAGAGCTGATACCTTTTTGTGAGGTGAAATTATTTGGTTAGCAGGTGAGCTGACAAATAAAACTAAACAATAAAAAACAAAAATCACAACAAACTGACCGCTAACTTGACTTTACAATTACACTGAACAAAAATATAAACACAACACTTTTGTTTTTGCTCCCATTTTTTTATTAGATGAACTCAAAGATCTAAAACACTTTCCACATACACAAAATAACCATTTATCTCAAATATTGTTCAAAATCAGTTTAAATCCGTAAAAGTGAGCACTTCTCCTTTGCGGAGAAAATCCATCCCACCTCACAGGTGTGTCTTAGACTGGCTGTAATAAAAGGCCCCTCTGAAATGTTCAGTTTTATTGGGGGGTCTGGGGACTCGGAAAACTAGTCAGAATCTGGTGTGACCACCATTTGCCTCATTCAGACCCCCCCCCCAATAAAACAAAACTGAACATTTCAGAGTGGCAGGGCCGGTTCTGAGCATAGGCAGACTAGGCAATTGCCTAGGGTGCCCTCTGCTGGAGGGGGTGTCAAATTCTCATTTTTATTTCTTTTTTTAACAAACTGTTGGACACACCTTTCATCTCATGTAAAGAGCAAAATAAGTAATAATTAAATATCTATCTATCATTTCTACTGTTCATTTTAGTATAGATAAAATTTTTTTTGCAATGTAATGCAGTTATTGAGTTAAGTTGTTTCTGTTCTGGACAGTAGGGGGCGCCAAAATCCTTTTTCGCCTAGGTCACCATGCAGCTCAGGGCCGGCCCTGCAGAGTGGTCTTTTTTATGGCCAGTCTAAAGGTGCATTCACATCGGCGACTTTGTCAACGTCAAGCAACGCTGATAACGCTCCAAATTTGACGTTTGAAGTTGAAGCTCATAACGCCTGCCAGTCAGAGCGCATAGGCGTTAAAGCTCGTAAAGCCTGACCGAAAAAGAGCGCGAAGGCGTTGCTTCCTTTGTTATGGGATGTTCGGAGCTATTGCGGATCATATTGAGACAGTGGCTTGGATTTATTTACTTCATAGATCTAGACAACGTCGACGTCGGGTGCATCAGCGCCGTTTGTGGATACACCCCATTCTTCAAATGCGTTCTGAGTTTGGTGAGTTTAACCATTTGCTCCAGGAGCTACGTTTGGATGAGGTTGATTTATCTTCCATTTTGGCTGATCCCGCTTCTTTCCGGCTACGTGCTGTGACATCTTACGTCACTACGATGAGAAGCTCTGATTGGTTGACATGCCGCTTCAAGAGCGTTATGAACGTCAAAAGTTCAGCTAGCTGAACTTTGAGCTTTTCTAGCTTTTCAAGCTTTTCAAGCTTTTCAAGCGTCAATGCCTGAAACGCTAGAAAAGCTTGAAAAGTTGCCGCTCATAACGCTCACAAAGCGCCGCAGAGCCGTTGACGTCTGTCTGACGCCCGTCCACCATAGACTTTACATATAAACTTGCCGCTTATGAAGTTGATGGTTGGGCCGGTGTGAACGCACCTTAAGGCACACCTGTGCAACAATCATGCTGTAATATGACACACCTGTGAGGTGTGAAAGTGTTTTAAATATTTGAGTTCATCTCATAAAAAATGTGAGCGAAAAAAAAGCATTGCATTTATATTTTTGTTCATTATATTTTGGAATGTGCATACGTTACACAGAACTAATAATAAAACCATACACATCTTGCTAACAAGTACAATTCCAGGCTACGACTAAAATACTACACTTTATCGCTGCCATTGGCAACGAAAACCCCCACAAGATCTCAGTGTTTATTGTTCTGAAACATGTTTAGCTGTAGGGCTTGTGACAATGCAGAACTCATTGGTCAAACGTACAGTATTTTAATTAAGCAACTACAGCAATGACAACACAGTTGAAATACTTTTGTATTTCTGTCAGTAGATCATCTTGAAGTCACAATTCAGATCAAAACAAAGTGCAAGCCAATGTTTTTACAATGAAGCTGTTTTTCTTCACTAGCTTTGTATTTTTCATTCATCATTTTTATTATTGCACATTTATTTTGACCAAAACACAGGTCTAATTAGTATAATTGTGGAATTCCCCCAATGAATCACTCAAACAAGTATTTCATTTTTGATCTGAACATTTATGTTTTCACTGCTGGCAGTAGAGGTGTGGTGGAATTTAGCTGCTCTTTAAGTTGTGGAAGACTTTGCTTGGCAGCAACACAAGTCTCCTAATGGACTTTTCCTTTTCACATACTCCTGTACTCTGTGCCTTAATCCTGTTCATGCTCACTCTGTTTTCCCCTCCTATTTTGGCTTCCCCTCTCACTCTACGACTTTGTTAGCATTCAGTTGGCATATTGTGTGCAACGCAGTCGCTGCAAACATTTCAAATAAAATCCAGGAACTAGCTGGTAGAAATGAGTTCTGTGCTACTGAAAGCGATACTCCTGTACTAGGTTGTTAAATCTGTTAGTGTACATACATTTATGAGCATAAAAACTTCCGTATCTGGTAATTGCTACTGTAAGTCCAGCCGCCTGCAGTTTTTTGTGCTTCATAAACACTATTTCTGTCTGATATTGGCAGTAATTTGCTTTTTGTTGTTTTTTTAGCTGAACTATGGTATGTATAACCGAGTTAAAAACTGCAAATAATACAGCTGTTTTCCTTTCTATCATTACCTGTTTTGGTGATTTTAGTTTATTGGGGTGTCTGCTATAGGAAAACTCACAAAGTTATGTACAGATATAGATAATATTTTCAAGGTAGGTTGGGAACGATGTTAGTACCAATCACTAAAACCGCCACTATAACTACTGACTGATGATATCACATTGATTTCAAATGTTATGGGAATGTTTAAATAGTCAACAATTTTGTTGAAATTATGCAGGACCATTAGTTTAATGTGTAAAACACATTATAGGGAATTGAACTGCTTTACAGAGTTGTGCTTCTGAGTGTGCTCTAGTTTTCTTATATAACTTGTTTGGTATATTTGCCCAGGTTCTGCTTATCACCTGATAAAACCCTTTTATTTATATTTGCTATCTAGATATTTTCAAGTCGTAGGTAGATGAAACAAAAAAACTGCTTTTTAAAAGCATCTAAGTGAGACACTGACATATGCTACTGATAACTGATTTTTATTCATTTACAATAAAAAGATTTCATTTTGAGGCAGTCTTTGAACAAGTTCACAGTAGTTTAAGCTGGAATCAGAGCAAAAGAAATGGGACTTTGTGTCGTCATTAGTGTTGAAACATTACCTCTTTTCTGACATGCTTGTTTGTTCCTCTCAAAAATGTCAACATGAGGCTTGTTTTTGTATGTATTGACATGCAAACTAGCACCAAAACTGCTTTTACAAACACATTTTGAACACAAACTACACAGCTTACTTTTTCAAGAACACCCCCTCCTAAAAAAAGCTTCACAATCCACAGCGTGACGGTGATAAAGTCAGTTCAAGTCAAACATTATTTATATAGCAGATTTCTGACATTAAAGAGGCCCTTCCATTAAAAATGTTTTTTTCGGAGGTTTCTGTTGAATATTTTCGCTCCACAGGTGTTCTTACCTTCATAGTGGGTGTGAAAACAGGTCAACAACTTCTCTTTCAGTTTTTATCTCTCAAACTACACAGGTGGCAATAACACCCGAGTTCTCCCGAGTCTGAACGGCCTGTATCTGTTTCGTCACAAGTCCTTTGTTCGTTAGTTTTCGGCAGCTCCCACAGTTGAAATCACGCCTAGCATGCTGCTGGCTAAAAGCTGTAGCATAAGACGTAGCAAACAGGAAGACACGATGTCTGATGTTGCCATGCGCAGCAGGGCAGGAAACAGTATTCTTTGCTCTCAAAGGCTAGTTTGTTAGCCAATCAGAGTCCAGCAAATTTGAATAATGAATATGAACGAGCTGCTGACGTAGCAGCCGAAGCAGCTTGACGGAAGGAGCTGGAACCACCCAAATTTTAACGTCAGACAGATTGAAAGGTCTGTTAATCAGTGTTTCCTGACGTTTTTTAGATATAAAATGTTTCATATTACTGGTTAATACTTAAAAAATAACCACAAAGTCCTGAAATTTGTATGAAATGGCCTCTTTAAGCAACCATGTGTGTTTTAAAAAACATATCAAAATGTAACTTTCAATTCTAAAAGACTCCAGGAGAGACATTTGTAGCAATGTCTTCTTTTTATAGGGAAAGTTTTTTTTATTGTGGAGATTATTTACAAACATAAATATATTTGTACCAACTCTGAAGTGGGTAAGGTCAGAACTAAATGAAACTTTGACAGTGTTGCTTCCCATTTATATTCAAGAGATGAATTTGGCTATTTCTTTGAAGTGGGTTTGTGAAATGGCAAAGTCATTATTAAACAGGTGGTTTTGACATTCCCCAGTCTTAGTGTCATTCTGATGTTTATGTTTACGGACATCCTGCCTTTCAGCACCTTGGGTTTTGCCTAAAAATAAACATTTTTCCCCACTTGTCTGCTTCCTTACTCCTGTCTGCATTTGTGTCTTTGGCTTTATACAGGTTTACTTTGGCAGGGTGTAATAATAAACATAACAGATACAACAGGCTCTGATACCTACTTCAGTGCTTGGATCCTACAGATAGTTTGTTAAAATACTCCAATAATACTGGCAGAAGTATCTGCACAGACTTGAGAATAATTTGATCACTTGCTGTATATACATATTGTCTCTCATTAATGGCTTTTTGTACACAAACAACATGTTGTATGTGTACAGCTACATCAGCTACATCAGCTGTTCCCAAACTTTTTTTTGCCACGCATCCCCTTTTATGTCCCGGCTGTGTTGACGCACCTCAACCCCCTGCACCTTCAAAAAAAAAATGCCACAAGCATTTTTGTTACTGTTGAAAGGACGTTGACTTTTATTTAGGCTATATTAAAGACGGCATGTTTACTCAAACGAACAAAAACCACATCTAATGATGCTGTTTGCTAGAACTTCCCTTCACAACACACCGCAGTTCATCACCAATCCAAGTGAAGCCCAGACCCAGATAATTTTCGTCATATTTCCTTCTTTTTTTTCCCATTTGGTGATCACTCTCTTCACTTCTTTTTCCTCATTGCCGTCCGTCTCCTCCAGCTCATCATTTTTTAACTCCTGCTCTTTTTCTTCTCCCAGATCGCAATTCTATCCTCTGTTGCCTTTGATTCATCACTCTCTCTTGGTTCCTCTCCTTTATCAGTACCTTTGTCTTTCAATTTCTCAACTGACAGTTTCCCTGATTTAAGTCAATTGAGCATATTTGCGAAAATGAATGAAGTAGAGGCCACAAGCTAGGTGCGGACATAAATTGTGTAGTAGAAGAAGAATGTCTTCTACACTTCATTTCTAGATGAAGTGCATTTTGAATAGTAATTTTAATTGTCATTGTTTAAAATTTTACAGAGGAAATATTTATTTACACATCTTTATTATGTGGGGAAACACTATTTTGTAATTATTATCATTACATTTTTCACCTCGCGCAGCCCCTGCCACACTTAGGGAATCCCTGAACTACATACATGTCAGCCACAGTTGACAGAGGCGAAGCCGTTGTTGCGCAGGTGCAACTGGGCCGTCTTACCACCATCAGATAAGTACGGCAGGTAAAGTGTCTTGCCCAAGAAATCTTTTTAGACGGAGCAGGGATTCGAACCAATGACCTACTGTTTACAGACGACATGCTCTTGATATACTGTCGCCCCAATGAAAACTCAAATGTTTCACATTTTCAGAAGAATTTATGTGGCTTTTCTAAACAAACAGCTACTTACAGCAAACGTTTTGTTAAATCTCAACAATGCAGCTCATAGTTTGATCCAGATAGATTCATGGACAGATGACTATTAATCCTCTGAGGGAAACTTAGTTGCATTAGTAGCAGCCAGGTGTGTTAGGAAATGCAGATTACAGATTCTTTACAGGGGAACTCCTTCTCAGCCGACCTTGCTACCTGACTATCTCTTGCATGATGTTTGCGACATTTATAATTAGATATGTGTAGTTAGTGGTTATTATAGTTGAAGACACACAATGGGAAGCTTCAAACAGACTCAAAGGAAGAGGAAGGTGGAGTTTAATGATAAAACTAAAGGTAAATATTTTCAGAAGGGTAAATGTTTCCGTACTGGTGGAGATAATTAGCATATACAGTACATATATAACTAAATATTTAAAACAGAAATATATTCTATATCTTTTGGATACAAATCAGACACAATTTACTTTTTAGATTTAACACAATAAAAATTAATGAGCAACCTCAGCTATAACTCTTGGTTTCTACCGTACAAAATGCTCACACAAGCATTATTCTGGTATTTATTTGCTAGTGACTGTGTAATGTGATTGGGTGATTGGCATTTTCAGAGCAACGCTGGCAGCTTGATTGATGGAAGAGCAGAGGAGACTTACAAACAACAACAGTGTTGGGTTTGTGCCATGCAGGACTATTTCCCAGAAGTTTACAACTCTGAATAAACATGTGGTTTTTAATGTTTGCCAAGGTAAGAACGCTATCATGGGTAAAACATTTGATACAGTACTTGCTAATCTGACTGCACTGTGTTATCAGACATCACCTGATACACATTTCTAAATAAGCTTTGCTAATAAACTGATGAATAATTACTTTTGGTTAGCTCAGATAGAAATCAGGACTATGAGCACAAACAAACCGTATGATCATGTGACTGCACAAGAAATGGTGCAGCTAAAACTTACTGCTAAGGATTGAAACAACAGTGTATGAAATCACAGGAGATATTAGCTTATTTACCTCATAATATGATTTAGACCTAAAACTAATAGTCTTACATTTATTAATTTAGAAATATTCAATTGACCTCTCACCGAGCCCTGCTCCCCTTAGTTATGGTGCATTCACACCGGCCCAACCATCAACTTCATAAGAGGCAAGTTTATATGTAAAGTCTATGGTGGACGGGCGTCAGACAGAGATCAAAGGCTCTGCGGCGCTTTGTAAGCATTATGAGCGGCAACTTTTCAAGCTTTTCTAGCGTTTCAAGCGTTGACACTTGAAAAGCTAGAAAAGCTCAAAGTTCAGCTAGCTGAACTTTTGACGTTCACAACGCTCTTGAAGCGGCATGTCAACCAATCAGAGCGTCTCATCGTAGTGACGTAAGCCGGAAAGAAGCGGGATCAGCCAAAATGGAAGATAAATGAACCTCATCCAAACGTAGCTCCTGGAGCAAATGGTTAAACTCACCAAACTCAGAACGCATCTGAAGAATGGGGTGTATCCACAAACGGCGCTGATGCACCCGACGTCAACGTTGTCTAGATCTATGAAGTAAATAAATCAATTAATGCCTATGCGCTCTGATTGGCAGGCGTTATGAGCTTCAACTTCAAACGTCAAATTTGGAGCGTTATCAGCGTTGCTTGACGTTGACAAAGTGGCCGGTGTGAATGCACCATTACTGTTGCTACATCCGACAAACAAATGGGCAAACATGAGAAGTGCGACAAATTGACACGTCGGGAAGAGGTATACCCAAGTGTATCAGTGACCTTTTTTGAGCAATACTTCCACAACCGCGATATCCTCCAGATCAAGGCAAAAGGGGTTACAGTATCCAGTTGAGGGATATATAATAATATAAAAATACACAATGAAGGAGACACGACTACTATTGAGGCTAATGGTTACTCAGGGAAACTCAGGGGTATTTTTTCTATTCATAAAATGCTACATGAAAGATAAAAACAACATTTTTTTGAGTTACTTGTTGGGGCACTGTGTTCAACTTTGGTGTAAACTGACGAAAAATAAAGTTGGGGAGCTCAAAGACTCAGCACAACAGCAGCTAATGTGTTAAATGAAGTTGGCTAATGCGAAAGGGCTTGTTAAATTTAGCGTTAAGAGCAGGTTAACATTCTAACAATTATATCCATGGTAATCATAACTTTGGTCCAATTTGTGTTCTTGCCTCTAGTAAGTAAATCTAGACAACACGTTAAGTAGTTAGCTGTTAGCCTGAGTTTTGAGCAAATGTATTTATGCTTTGCATGAGTTGTGTTTTTGGCTTTGGGAACGGAAAGAACACAACTCCTCCAGACAATTACTCGGGGTATCCGAGTAATATGTGTCCATATTACAAATGCCATTGGTGCACCGTTTCACCATTTTGCTTGGAGTCAATGTTTGTCAGACCTGCTCACATAGTAACGGTTACTATGATATGCGATTGCACAATGGTCATTTCAGGGGACCTTTCGCTGGCCCCGCCCCGAAAACGGCCATTGACCAATCACACAACCGTTACTACGTGAGCAGGTCAGATAAACATTAATTCCGAACAAGATTAAAGGGGTGCACCCACGTCTACTAACTACTAACTAGACGTCAGGAGGAGCTTGGTGCTGAGGAGTGTAGCGAGAGTGGGCGCAGTCCACCGGTGGATGAGTAGGAGCCGGCTTGGGATTGCCGATTAGTGGGGGCGAGCTTTAGAGGTGCTGGCTGCTGGGAGTGCTTTCCGGCTGCGAGCGAGGCTAGCTGCGAGCGAACGGACGCCACTCGGCAGAGCTGATCTGGGGAGAGAAAGGAGATCAAGTCTGGTTCGATTTGGAGGATGTCGTGAAGGTCCAGCTCCAGAAAAGGTCACTGACACGTATAGAAATACCTCTTCCAGTCACGATAATCTGTCACGCTGGTCATTTTTGACGGACGTAGCAACAGTAACTAAGGGGGACGGGACTCGCGAAAGGTCAATTCCCTGACCCTTAAAACAAACCCTTAGCAATCAGAATCACTTTGATATTCCCATTAATTTGAAAGTTATTCATGGAAAATTATATTTCCACAATGGCAATTTTCTTCAAGACCAAACTCCATACTTCTTAAGGATGCATCAAATTTAATATCTCAAATACAATTCAGTGTTTGTGGCATGTCTGAAATGTTATTTAAGTTACAGCATCAAAAATTTCACAAGCACAAAGAATTCAAACTTTTAGGATCACCATGTTAAAGTTAATGCCAGTGCTCGGATCCAACACTGTGATTTGGGAGAACAGTATGGTGGCAATGTGTTATAATTTTTTGGTGAATTTTCAAGGTGTTAATTGTCGAGGTAAATGTGAAAAATATTCAAATTAGCCCTTACATGTAATTATTATGTAGTTATGTGTGCAGTGTATAGAGAAGCTTCAAATCTCATTGTACTTTATATAGTGAAAATAAAGGCTTTCTATTCTATTCTATTCTATTCTATTCTATTCTATTCTATTCTATTCTATTCTATTCTATTCTATTCTATTCTATTCTATTAAGAATCCTTAGAAAAAACAAACTTGGATCCAGAGATAACTCCCAAAATCCATATCCATTCATGATGTTTTGAATTGTTTTGTCAACAGATGAACAAATAATTAAACTTTAGCCAAAGAAGTAAAAACCTAAAGTTGGAGTGGGGCATTCCCTAAAAACACTGGGGGCCAAGTGAAATTGAGCCTAATTCCCTGGAATGCTTCATTCGTCTGCACATGTCGATAAAAATAAAGCTTATTGTGATTGTGGGGGTTCATTCTCCTGCCAGAGTAATGAAAAGAAAATTGGCAGGCCTCCCAATGGGAAAAGTTCACCTTCCACCTGGATACTCAGATGATTCAGACCCACAGGAGTTAAGAGGAGTGTGAATCTTACTGCAGTGTGCATGTGTGTAAATTACTGTTGGATCAAGCTACATTTTTGGATGTGTTCTTCAGAATAATGACGGAAAAACAAGATTTTTATGGGCCGTATTTTTGTGCCTAAATTTTCTATGGGGGAGAAACTCCTCATGGGGGACCAACTCCTGCAAAACAGCTGCAGTGTAATGCAGTTCTTCAAAATACAAGTACTTCCTTAAAATAACTGACTTTTCTGAAAAACAGGATTGTCTGCATCTGAAGGAAAATAAAAAAAGCATGTATACAATACAGATAAATTACTAGTTAGTTAAAAGTAAGACATGCATACTTTTTAAAAAGAAACAAAATTAGCAGCAATGTAATCACAGACACCCAAGACTACATGTGAGATCCAAAACTCATGCTACAGATCCCAAATTCTGGTCATTTAATGAGGGTTAATCAAATGATAAATAATATCAAACTAAACATACAGGGTGACTTCTGATTGTTGCAGAGTTCCCAAATCCCTGTTTACATGGACACTAACTGAAATGATCTGATCATGCCATGAGTACACATGCACCAAGCACTCGATCAGATTAAATGAGTTGAGCATGCGCACACAAACTCCATCCTTTCTGCACGTCTTTCCCGCCCCATCGTGTCCTCGAGCTGACTCTCGTTATCCCCAATATGGATTTTCTGCAGGTGATTACCTTTATGTTTGGGTTTTTACTGGTCGCATTGACCAAGCTAGAGGCTGAATACATATTGCTACTGCTCCTCCACCACAGGAGAGAAGAGCAGGATGACAGGATGACTGCACCAGCAGACCACTTCTGTTTACCTCCCGCCATGTTTTCTACTTGGGTCTGCGAAAGCGGAAAGACGTCACACTGAAGTTGTACACATGCGCAGTGGGCTTTTTTCACCCCTTCATTCCGAATGGGTGTGTACATGCACGTCTATCCGAATGAAGATCGGACAAAACCACCCCTCTCGATCGGAAGTAAATTTCATTCTGATCAGGCTGCATCGGATCAAAACATTCTGATTGACATGTTTACATGACGTATTTTTGTTCCGATTGGGCATTTATTCCGATTAAATGTGCCCATGTAAACGTAGCTACTGTAGCTAAAAAGAAAATGACTCCATCATGGCAGGGCCGGCCCTGAGCTGCATGGTGCCCTAGGCGAAAAAGGATTTTGGCGCCCCCTACTGCCCAGAACAGAAACAACTTAACTCAATAACTGGATTACATTGCAAAAAATACTTATTTATTCCTAAAATCAACAGTAGAGATTATAGATAGATATTTAATTATTACTTATTTTGTTCTTTACATGAGATGAATGGTGTGTCCAACAGTTTGTTCAAAAAAAAAGAAAAAAAAAAAAGAGAATTTGGCGCCTCCTCCAGCAGAGGGCGCCCTAGGCAATTGCCTAGTCTGCCTATGCCCAGAACCGGCCCTGCAGTTGGAAACACTGTTGCCTCACATCGAGAAGGTCCTAAGTTCTAAACTATACTCAGGTTTTTCTGCATGGAGTTTGCATGTTCTCCTATTTCACATGCGAGGGCTCTGTCTTTTTCCCACAGACCAAAAATAGGCTTGAGGTTAATTGGCAAATCTAAATTGTCCCTAGGCGTAAATTTATGTAGATGGTTGTCTGTCTATATGTAGCCCTGTGATGGACTGGTGACCTGTCCAGGTGTGACATCACCTCTCCTCCAATGAATACTTGAGATCAACACCAGCTCCCCACGACCCTGAACAGGAACAAGTGATGATGATTGAATAACTGACTCCATCAAGCGAGTCAGGTTGCTTTCTGATTATTACCTGTTTGTGATCTGAACAACTTGCATGAAAACAGCAAAAAAAGTGCATCCAAACTGACTTTCAGCAAACATTTAGACATGAAAAAATAAACCAGTGTACAGATGTTTGCTCACTTTGATAAGAAACATTATTTGTTCAAAATCAGGCCTAAGAAAAGCTCTGGTAGTTAAGCTGGTAAGTAAGTCAGTAACTTAAAAGTCCTGTATCATACTATTTTACAGTTTTCAACATCTGGGATAAGCACATATATGATAAAATATTACTGTTGGCATTATATAAGGGGATGGGTTAAATGCAGAGAATGAATTTACCCTTCCCCAAAGAGGGATCAATAAATCAATAAAGCCTAAATTCTAAATATGGTATTAATTTGTCTTGAAATACCCTGGAGTTATTCTTCGACCAGGAAGTAAAACTCTCAGTTTCACAAAAATCCTGCCTCCCACATGGGAGTGCCCCCTTTTCATGATGTAGCCTCGAGCTGCTGAATAAAATAGGGAATAAATTCCTGTAATTCTCGCAGCCAAATGCGCATTTTTGCTGAGACATTTTTAGAAAGTCAAGTACTACAAAAAGATGCTGCTTCTTGTTTTGGACTCTCACAGCTTGCGCCTGTTAAGAAGGGGGCGTGTGTATTTAATCTGCAGGGGCAGCGCGGACATGCTGGGCAGGTCCTGGTGTAACATTGTTACATCACTATGTATCACTCCTGCGCAGGATGCAGGAGGATCACTGAGAAATGCATGAATTAAGCCAAAAACCACTCTGGGGGGTTTTAAATAAGGAAATAACATCACAACATGGTTAAAAGCTCCAAAAAGTTGTGTTTGCATGATACAGGACATTTAATTGATTTGTACTTTGTACAGAAAAATTCACAAAGTGCTTTACAATAAAACTCCATAAAACATGAAGAAGAGCCTCAGACTGACAGTTCAAACAACAGATTCAAATAGATAAAAATGAAATAGAAAGACAAACATCAGTAACATCAGTCTGCCTAGACAGGAAGCTTTATGAATCATCTCAGGTGAGAATATCTGAAGGATCTTTCCTGATTTAAGCTGCATTTTCTGTTTCTGAAAATATCTGACAAACTTATACTCAGAAACACAAAAGCATTTTTACAATCAAATCTGCTCTTTCATCTTTTCCCAGTCTCAAGAAATGTTACTTTTTCAGATTTTTATGCCTCAAAACCAGAGCATAAACAATAAAAAATCTGCCAAAATCACAAGAAATCTAAATGAGATCCAGAAATTGGACAGCTGTTAACCTTGAACTGATCTTTGGCTGTAACCTCATAGCAGATTCTGAAACACAAGATGTTTACTGGTTTTCTCACCAAATTCTTGTCAGGGAAGTAAATAAAATATTTTCAGATTATTTGACCAATTCCACTGAAGTAGAGAGCAACTAAAGCCAGAAGTATCAAACTGATCAACGAGGCGCCATCACCCAGCACGGTGGTTGAACTGGATGAATTGAACACGACAACTGAAATGTCTCAATATTTTTGAAAAGAAAGTTCTTATCCTACCAAAATCTTCCCAGATTTAAATACCATCAGATTTGTATTGACCCTGCATAAGGAACATTAAAGGTACAGTATGTAAGAATTTTACAGTGAAATACTCACACAACAGTCTAATATCCCACCGATGTAACAGATCTTGATCTCAGCCGGCTGGGTGGCCACTAGTTTGAGTTATTTTAAAAACGCCGGTCCGCACCAGAATCATTATTTACACGTCCAGACTTCCTGGTTCCATAATGAATCACATGTGAGTCTGCAAGGCTGCCAAGTCTTCAACACAAGCAGCTGTGATTCCACGAGCAGCAAAAAGTAATTAACCACTGCATCCTTCCAACTGAGCAGCCGAGCTGCACGTGATGAGACGTTCAAATGTACGAAGGAAATCTCAACACTGAACAAATAGGCCTTCAGACATTCCCCAGAATTGAACAAATACAAAAAAACTAAACGAGGATCAACATTGGAACTGGCAACCTTGCAGAAAAATCAGGGAGGGGGTGAGTGGCTGAGAGTGGAGGTTTTTTTTTTTCTACATGAACTATGGGACTTTGATGGCAAGGTCTAATTCTTACAAACTGTACCTTTAAAAACAATCAACAATTTTTCACAGACTGATCTAATATTTTCACATTTTAACAAAAAGAGTTTTAGCCTGTGACTTATTTTTTGTAAAGGCATATTACCGTGTGTTAATCAGTCCCTCCAGGATTTCGCGATGTTGCGACCGCAACTATTAATGCAACTTCAGTGAAACTCCGCGAAATCAGCGCACTCGTGCAACTTCCTTCAAACACCGCAACTTTCCAGCAACTTTCCTGAAAAAAAAGAGTTGTTTGTGCCTCTTCCCTAAGGTTTCTGTTAGTTTTCGCACAAGTACTTTCTGCGAGGCAGGAGAACATGAGCGGAGGCTTGGCTTAGCTTTTCAGAACAGAAGAAGAAGAGAACCTCTATGTCACTTCCTGTCTTTATCCTGTGCCGGGAGAATGGAGACACGAGCGACATGGGTGACAATAATAAATCACATTTGCCAACAAAAATATTGGCAAGAGACTGTGCTAACTAGTTCCCAACGCTGCTTCACGAGAGCGGGGGTTAACTTTTTTGTTCAAAGTGAGATGTTGTTATTGAACACAAGCGCAAGTCGTCGATTGACAAACATTTCAGCAGTGCAAAACACACGAGGAGACTTCAAGCAAACGCACACACCCTTCGACATGTTACTGTGACCGAAGCGGCTGCCTCCAGAGCGATAGCGACCACAGAACAAAAAACTTAATTACTTACAATGCCATTGTTTGCATTATAAAATAAAATATAGGAAACATAATTTGTTGTTTTAATTGAACACTTTATCGTTTCAGTATTTTAAGTTACCATTATTTTAAAGTGGGAAACATCTTTTTTAGTTTATATCTTTCTCTAAACTCATTTAGAATCAGCAATGCACAGCTTGTGAATTAGCTTTTTGGACTCATCCTGGACAAATTCATGTTGTTTTAATAATGGAAATAAGATTTAACATTCAGTTTGGACATCATAAGATCAGATAATTATGATAGGAGCCTTAAAGATGAACATTCTACTGAAAAAAAAAATCGCAACTTTTTAAAAAACATGCTGCGAAATCTGGTGTTTTTCTCCGCAACAATCATAAAAATTGCCCGCGAAATCCTAGAGGGACTGATTAATTTAAGTTTGAGTCTTTTTTAGCCAGTGAGTCCAGTTTTGAAACATGAAACTGTGTAATGGTGCAATCTCACTATTTTAAATCACAGTCAAAAGCATTTCTGAAAGCTTTTATTGGTTATTAATCAAACAGATCAGCCTATTCAAATATAGAAAAGGTACAGCTTTTAATCACAAACAGAATCGGGCATTCTTACAAAACAAAAGAAGTTTGTGTTTCAACTGTCATGCTTTTGAGTTATAAGTTTATTTTATTTTTTTTTGCCAGGTTTTCCTGTCTCTTTGTTTTTGCTTTTAAGTCATTGTATGCCAACGCCTGAAGCTTTTTTATTTTTAATTATAGCTCTGCTTTTTTATTTTAGTTAGTTTTATTAGTGTTGAGTTCCTGATCTACTTATGATTTAATCTTTTACTCCAAATTTCTTGTTTTGTCATGATCGTTTGTCTATTAATGTTATTTCTGTTTAGGATTTTCTCTTGTGTATGACCTCATCTTGGTTTTGTTTTAACACCGCTTGTGTTTGAATTGTATTTTTAGTCCTTGTTTAATATTAATTTCAGTTTATTCTCTGTGACCTACCCCGTCATTTTGCCTCACCTGATCTCTATTTTTCCTGATTGTCCCTTGCTCTCACTCTCCATCTGTTTCTTCTTAGCAATCACTTACTCTCAGTATAAATACTCCTCTCAGTCTCATTCAGTTTGTCAAATCCTCCTGGTCTCCATCTTGCCTGAGTTCCCTGTGTTTTGCTCCGCTTCATGTTTAATCCAGTTCCTGTAAGTAATATGTTATTGCTGCTACTTCAGATTATTGTTTTTTCTTATAAAAAATATATTTTTTATTATCTTGAATTCTGTCTGCTGCTGAGTCTTTTTACCATACAACTTTTGGGGCATGTTTAATCATCTAGAACAAATTTTCCCAACAAGTAGACTATACTAAATTAATAAGTGACCAAAATTTAACAGCTTGAGTGTTTCTATGTTTCTGAAAAGCAATATGCTAGGCTAATAGGCTAATAGGCTAATTCTTACATATAACTCTATCCTTAAATGGTTTATTTACTGCAGTGATTGAGCTTTAATGCTTCATTGTTAGGGCAGGAACTCTGACATGTGACTATTCCTGAAGTACTACAGAACCCAGGCTCACATCTATAGCAATATTAACAGTTCAACAACCAATTACCCCTCTGTGTTCCTGTTCTGCAGGCGTTAGGCTTGGCCATATGTCAATACAAATATGAAGAGGTAAAAGGTCACAGGAATTGTTGTATTGTTGTGGCCAGTTCATAAAAGCATAAAAAATCCTTCAGATTTTCCAATAACACCTAGCATGCTGCTGGCTAAAAGCTGTAGCATAAGACGTGTCAAGCAGGAAGAGAGAACGTCTGCTGTTGCCATGCGCAGCGGGGCAGGAAACAGTATACCTTGCTCTCATAGGCTAGTTTATTAGCCAATCTGAGTCCAGCAAATTTGAATAATGAATATGAACGAGCTGCTGCTCGAGGTCTGACGGAAGGAGCCGGAACCACCCGAATTTTAATGCAGACAGATTGAAAGGTCTGTTAATCAGTGTTTCCTGATGTAAAATGTTTCATATTACTGGTTAATACTTAAGTAAATAACCACAATGTCATGAAATTTGTTTCAAATTTCCTCTTTAGTCTCTATAATATATAATCTCAAGGATTTATTTATGCACTTTTTATGGACTAAGCAGCTGCATGCATCTCTGAGTAGCAAAAATGCAAAATTTGAATTATTTTAACTCAATTACTATGCAAAGACATTTCTAAAAAAATCCTTTAATTTGTTTTTATCCATGTTTCTCCCACATATTTCCTTTTTGTGTGAATGAGCTCTAAATAACAGAAACACCTCACATGAAGCAGCTCTCATCACATCGTCTCTCAGTGAAGGTGTTAGTCAGCCTGCAACTTTCATCTTGTGGGAGAGCGCACACATGTACTTTCCATCTTCCTTATGGGGGTGGGGGCACATGAGATGGGGGTACCCTTATGGCTCTATAATTAAAACCAGGTGCTGGCAGTTTAAAAACAAGAATAATTTCATAGAAAAAGAGAACATATAGTGCACACTGAAGAATAGGTAGATAATCATCTGGAGAAGAAGGTGGATAAAGGCAAAAATGGGGATTTAAATTAAAAGATTTAAGTCTGAAAATAAAGTTTATAGTGTATTTTTTAGCTGAAATCAGAATTTGGGAAAAGTTCATAACATTTTTGGTCATCTAAGTAAACAGGAATTAAATAGACACTTTACACATGTCTCAAATCTGCTTTAAATTACTTAAAACTAACCACTTGAGTCCATAAATTTCAGAGCTAACAGCTACAAGTCAACATGAATTCACCTCAGAGTGCTTTATTCAGTCAAACTCCACTGTGAGCTGTTCTAACAACAGCTGAAAAGTCACAACCACAGCAGCACAACTGGTAATAGCCATATTATAGCTCAGCACGTTCTAATGACTGGGAGCGTGTTGCTGACCCTCAGATGTGTAACATGATGCCACTGTTCACACCACAAACCAACAGGTCTTTGAGGAGTTTTCAAAAGACATCTTGTAATTTATTCCCACTGAATCCCGACCTTAGCTGACTGACTAAGTGGTTCGATTTGTTGAAAGATACGTGTTATAGGGGGAGTGGTTACTGCTGCAAAGGCTCATTGGATGGTTCCTGTGGTGTTAATATGTTCCACAGTCATTGCAGTAATTTAAAGTTTATTCCTTAAAGTTACTGTTAATGTCCTGCGTAAACACAGTGTTTATTTGTCCATACTGGCTGAGGGTGGTTGTGAAGGTGGCCAGTTCTAGTCCACCATATCAGAGATTGCTCCAAATAATGATATCTGTTCAATGTTTTTTGTGAATAAAGCTGCATTTATTGAATAATTTGCAGTTGTGTAACTTCGTAAAGCTGCTATGGTATTTAGGATGACATCTTGTTGAAAAGAAGGTGAAAAGAATGCAACCTCTGATTTGTAAGCCACAATTACTTTTTTTTTTAGATAAAATAGTATGTACTTCAAAACCAACTTTGACCCACATCATTCATACTTAACTATGTTGAGATTTAGGCAATTTGTTGACACTAACAAGTTTTTTTGCCATAAAGTAGAGACAGAAAATCCCTGTATTTTTGGTTTGAATTTGTTTCAATCATTTTAATAACAAGTTAAAGAGGCCATTCCATTAAAAATGTTTTTTCTGAGGTTTCTGTTGAATATTTTAGCTCCACAGGTGTTCTTACCTTCATAGTGGGTGTGAAAACAGGTCAACAACTTCTCTTTCAGTTTTAATCTCTCAAACTACGCAGGTGGCGATAACACCCGAGTTCAAACAACCTGTATTTGTTTCATCACAACTCCTTTGTTCGTTAGTATTCATCAGCTCCCGCATTTGAAACCACGCCTAGCATGCTGCTGGCTAAAAGCTGTTAGCATAAGACGTATCAAGCAGGAAGAGAGTACGTCTGCTGTTACCATGCACAGCGGGGCAGGAAACAGTATACCTTGCTCTCATAGGCTAGTTTGTTAGCCAATCTGACTCTAGCAAATCTGAATAATGAATATGAGCGAGCAGCTTCACCAGACGAATTTTGATGCAGACAGATTGAAAGGTCTGTTAATCAGTGTTTCCTAATGTTTTTTAGATATAAAATGTTTCATATTACTGGTTAATACTTGAGAAATAACCACAAAGTCCTGAAATTTGTATGAAATGACCGCTTTAAGATTTGTGTAGATTATCAGTCATCAGGGACATGTCAATCCAAAATGTTTTCAGAAAAGGGCAACTGAACTTTTTTCTTTTGTCTCTTGTAAGGCCGTTTCAAAACAATAAAAACTTTGAAACAGTGGACTAAAACAAAACAAGTCCCATGATTTAACAACTCTCAGATGGGATGGGTGTGTCAGTAACCCATGTGACTCTGGGGAGCTGATTCATACTGTGGTCACAACAATTTGTAAGCCTTGAATTCCCAAACCATGATTAGAACTGAAGAAGCCTTTTGGATGAAAGAGACATGAAAGAAGTCCAGTTGTCCTTACGTGAAAACTTTTAGGATTTTTTTTTTTTAATAATGTGAAAGATTCAAGGCTTTTTAATGGTCCTGAAAACTAATAAAGCTCTCTCAGGAGGATGTTGTTACACATGCTTTTGTGTGGTGGTCAGATGTGTCAAAAGTAGGAGTCGAAAGTAAAAATCCTACCATGTTTTTGGATCTGCCTGTATATCTAGAACAGGTGTTTTCACCAACTAGCTCATCTACCTGGTAAAGAAGCTGTGCTAATTGAATTCAGCTGGTTTAGTGATGGTTGGAACAGCTGCCGGACTGGATTTTTACTTTCGACTCCTACTTTTGACATAAAAAAAAATATTTTATAATAAAGGTTGATCCATTTAAGAGGAAGCAGCAGTCTATCAACCAGAATACCCACTTAATTTAAATCCTCTGCATTGCAGCAAGTCCTGCAAAGACTGTTAATGAGATGTTCATTGAAATCAGGTGTGCTGAAGCAGGGAAACACCTAAAACATGCAAGATAGTGGGCCACGAGACCTGTAACTAGATTATCTTTGCTCAACAAACCTAAATGTTCCTGATTCCAGTGGCGCCTGCAGAATATTTTCATAAGGGGGCCAGACGGAGCCACTGAAAAGTTGAGGTGCACACCAAAACTAAAATGTTCTGTATTTGTATAGCGATTTTTTGAACATTCAGACCACTCAAAGCGCTGAAACTAAAAGCCATAATTGAATTTTCGGAGTTCTATTATGCTGCTGTAATACACGAGTCTAAGACTTTGGAACACAGTGTTTATTGATAAAATATGTACAATTCTGGGCGGATATTGATCAGTTCACAAAGACACACTGACTCCGCCCTTGTGTAATCAGTGGTCTGATTGAAATTACAACATAATTTACAAACATATCAGTCATGTAGTTTCACCAGCAAGAAACCAGCATTTTCCAGCAGTAATAAGACAAACGTGATCTGCACCGAAAGCAAAAAAAAAAAAAGCAGCAAATCACTGCAATTAAACGAGCCACAACAGTTTACTGAATATTACATTTTCATCTCCTATTTTTCTAAAAAACACGTTATATCACTGAATTTCCTGCTAACAGTGTGGTGTCAAAGTGAACTGAGAGACTGACTCCAGACACTGATGCCGCACTGTCTATAAGCGAGGGCAGGTGAGCAGCAGGGGGAGGGACGACCTCAGTGGAGTGTTGGACTCTCCAAAGACTTAAAGTGAATCAAGACAAGTCACTCCCATGCAACAGATCAGGAAACCAATGCCCCTTTTCCACCGACAAATCGGCACGGCACGCTTGAGAGCGGATCAACTCGCTTGAGGCGGTGGAAACATAAAGCGGACGTAAGTGGGGATAGGGGCGTGCCCACCTGGCTATGAAAAGTGGCGCACAAAAGTCTTTGTCCGTGACGTCACAGCGCGTGAAACAACAACAACAATGGTGGATATACGTGTGTTTTTGTACTTTGCACTCTGTCTGTGGTTCATTTTGGTTGGTTTGATTTTTGGTTCTTGTGGAGGAAGTCGCCATTGTCCAAAGTCAATTGTATTTAAAATAAAATATTTATGTGGTTGCTGGGAGTTTTTTTAAAGCCTTTTGCGGGAGCGCTCCTACATCACATCACGTGGACACCACACACAGCCGGGCCAATCAGGGGCTACCACTACGTAGTAGTCGTGTCACTGGTAGCAGTTTACTGGACCAATCAGTAGACAGGTGGGCGTGTGGGCCCGCTTTGGGCCGCTTCGGACCACCGAGGAGGGGGTCTGAAAACAGAGGCCGGGTTGGCGCGGAATGACGCGGTTAAGACCCGAGAAAGGCGGTGGAAAAGGGTCCGCAGGGGGCTAAAGTGAACCGAGCCGCACCGTGTTCTGTCGGTGGAAAAGCGGCACAATTGCTTCCTTCAAGGGCTTTGAATATGCAACTGGCTAGTTGGGGGGGGGGCCGGAAATGTAGCAGGGTGGGGGCAGCCCCATCTGCCCCCCCTTGATGGTGACCCTGCTTGATTCTGAAGGACTTGGCTTAATACTAATAATAACAACAATAATAATAACAAAAATAATTTTTCTTCATTAATCCCTATTGGGGAAATTTGGCTCTGCACTTCACCCTTTGTACGGCGCCCGGTGGCAGTTGCGAGTTTCAGTATCTTGTCCAAAGATACTTTGACACGTAGCCTGCCGGCTCCGAGGATCAAACCCCCGGTCCTCCGAAAGAGATGCGATCTCCCTCGTGCTAGGCCAGGCCGCACGCTGCATACCACTACATACTGAATATTTCATGTGATTATGAAAATCTAACATCTTAAGTTGCAAATCACTATAGCATGTTGCAAAAAAGCCAAACATTATACAACACCAAATGTTCTATATGTTATACACCTATTTCTAAATTTCTACAAGCTCTATCACTTTAGCAGGAATAATATTTTCAATAAAAAATCTGCTGTACATGTAGTTTTCCCTCTGGTGGAAAATCTAAGCACTACAGGTGGTATGTGCCAATTTAATCAATATTATGTAATATGAAAATATTAATAATATTTATTATTGTCCAGTAAACAGTTCAGTAAAAACATGTATTAATGTCTTTCCTGGTGCCTTGCATGAGACAGGAGACGTTACATTCACCCCTGATGGATAAGGAACGTTCTTTAGTTCACAGGTTTAATGCAAAATTTCCACAACACTAATACTGTAAAAATACTCAGTTACAAGTACCAGTTGGAGTACATTCAAGAGGCACACCTGGCTTTGTCATGATCAGCTCAGAGATGTGGGGGTGTTGTCTCTGGTCTGTGTAACAGGTGCACATTCAGATGGAGCATAACTCAGAGACCCTTTCTATTCTTCTTTGGTGGCGTTCCCATATCTCAGAATAGCACAGGTTTGCCCACCTGTATTTAATCCCCTTTTTCATGTATTCGTCATGGCTCGCTCTTGTGCCTGAAGCTTCAAAGCAAATAGGTCAATTTCAAAGTCATGTCATCTTTAAAGAGGCCATTTCATACAAATTTCAGAACTTTTTGGTTATTTCTTAAGTATTAACCAGTAATATGAAACATTTTATATCTAAAAAACATCAGGAAACACTTATTAACCTCTTAAGCCCCAAGCCCTTTTTTAGGTTTTTGCTCGAAAATGACATACCCAAAATGAATAGTGTATAAATAATAATAAAATAACTCACATGTGCTTGTAGCAGAGTTTCTCCTGTTTAATTTGATGTGCAGTATGACTATATTGCTACATAATTAGTGCCGCATTGTATATCTTTTGCCGCGGTGAGGCCCTAAGTCCCTCGATTGGGGGACGTTGGGGCTTAAGAGGTTAACAGACCTTTCAATCTGTCTGCATTAAAATTCGGGTGGTTCCGGCTTGTTCCATGAAGCAGCTCTTTCATATTCATTATTCTAATTTGCTGGACTCTGATTGGCTAACAAACTAGCCTATGAAAGCAAGGTATACTGTTTACTGCCCCGCTGCGCATGGCAACAGCGCACGTAGTCTCTTCCTGTTTGCTACGTCTTATGCTACAGCTTTTAGCCAGCAGCATGCTAGGCGTGGTTTCAACTGCAGGAGCTGCCGAATACTAACGAGCAAAGGAGTTGTGACGAAACAGATACAGGCCGTTCGAACTCAGGAGAACTCGGGTTTTATCGCCACCTGCGTAGTTTGAGAGACTAAAACGGAAAGAGAAGTTATTGACCTGTTTTCACACCCAGTATGAAGGTAAGAACACCTGTGGAGCTAAAATATTCAACAGAAACCTCAGAAAAACTGTTTTTAACTGAAGGGCCTCTTTAAATTATTTGTTAGGTTGTAGTGCACAAGTGTTTCATGTCCTACTTTTTTATATACAGTGGGGCAAAAAAGTATTTAGTCAGCCACCAATTGTGTAAGTTCTCCCACTTAAAAAGATCAGAGAGGCCTGTAATTTTCATCATAGGTATACCTCAACTATGAGAGACAAAATGAGGAAAAAAAATCCAGAAAATCACATTGTCTGATTTTTAAAGAATTTATTTGCAAATTATGGTGGAAAATAAGTATTTGGTCAATAACAAAAGTTAATCTCAATACTTTGTTACATAGCCTTTGTTGGCAATGACAGAGGTCAAACGTTTTCTGTAAGTCTTCACAAGGTTTTCACACACTGTTGCTGGTATTTTGGCCCATTCCTCCATGCAGATCTCCTCTAGAGCAGTGATGTTTTGGGGCTGACGCTGGGCAACACGGACTTTCAACTCCCTCCAGAGATTTTCTATGGGGTTGAGATCTGGAGACTGGCTAGGCCACTCCAGGACCTTGAAATGCTTCTTACGAAGCCACTCCTTCGTTGCCCGGGCGGTGTGTTTGGGATCATTGTCATGCTGAAAGACCCAGCCACGTCTCATTTTCAATGCCCTTGCTGATGGAAGGAGGTTTTCACTCAAAATCTTACGATACATGGCCCCATTCATTCTTTCCTTTACACGGATCAGTCGTCCTGGTCCCCTTGCAGAAAAACAGCCCCAAAGCATGATGTTTCCACCCCCATGCTTTACAGTAGGTATGGTGTTCTTTGGATCCAACTCAGCATTCTTTCCCCTCCAAACACGACAAGTTGAGTTTCTACCAAAAAGTTCTATTTTGGTTTCATCTGACCATATGATGTTCTCCCAATCCTCTTCTGGATCATCCAAATGCTCTCTAGCAAACCGCAGACGGGCCTGGACGTGTCCTGGCTTCAGCAGGGGGACACGTCTGGCACTGCAGGATTTGAGTCCCTGGCGGCGTAGTGTGTTACTGATGGTAGCCTTTGTTACTTTGGTCCCAGCTCTCTGCAGGTCATTCACTAGGTCCCTCCGTGTGGTTCTGGGATTTTTGCTCACCGTTCTTGTGATCATTTTGACCCCACGGGGTGAGATCTTGCGTGGAGCCCCAGATCGAGGGAGATTATCAGTGGTCTTGTATGTCTTCCATTTTCTAATAATTGCTCCCACAGTTGATTTCTTCACACCAAGCTGCTTACCTATTGCAGATTCAGTCTTCCCAGCCTGGTGAAGGTCTACAATTTTGTTTCTGGTGTCCTTTGAAAGCTCTTTGGTCTTGGCCATAGTGGAGTTTGGAGCGTGACTGTTTGAGGTTGTGGACAGGTGTCTTTTATACTGATAACGAGTTCACACAGGTGCCATTAATACAGGTAACGAGTGGAGGACCGAGGAGCCTCTTAAAGAAGTTACAGGTCTGTGAAAGCCAGAAATCTTACTTGTTTGTAGGTGACCAAATACTTATTTTCCACCATAATTTGCAAATAAATTCTTTAAAAATCAGACAATGTGATTTTCTGGATTTTTTTTCCTCATTTTGTCTCTCATAGTTGAGGTATACCTATGATGAAAATTACAGGCCTCTTTGATCTTTTTAAGTGGGAGAACTTACACAATTGGTGGCTGACTAAATACTTCTTTGCCCCACTGTATGTTTCTCCAAGGAGTCAGACTTTCTTATAATTGTTCAAAGTGATTCTGATCAATAGCTTTTAAGGCTTCTGGAGGATGTTTGAACACTGATCTTCTGTCCTGTTCTTGTGTCTGACCATGACCACATGCTGTGCAGTGAGCGTTAGCTTAAAAATAAGGAAAGTGGACGAGTAGAAAATATAACAAGAAGTATTAGATCAGAAAAATACAATTTATAGTATATGCAAAAGATATAAATGTTTAAAAAAAAAAACAAGCAAAAAAATTCTTCAATGACCTGACAAAGAGTCTGAGTTGAATAACAATTTTTCAGCTTTGATTTTTTTTTTTTCTATAGATTCAGTTAAATAGATGGGAACAAGTAGTCTCTTTGTGACAGCTGCATGTTCTTACTTTTCCTTCCAGAAGGATTTATTAGTCAGAACTAAGGGACTCAACAAAAATATCCCTCTAAAAAAAATCATATGTTGGACAAAAAATGTGGGGGGAAATGAGCTAAAGTCCAATAAAAATCTCTGAACAACCTTCAGACGGAACGATTGGTCAGGAACATCTTAAAAAATGATAAGAAAATCTATCTGCTTCTGAGAAATTTTTAATGACTTGACGGATGGTTAAAAAGTTTTACACAATCCGGAGCATTTCATTTCAATACAACCTCAGCGGCAGGAAAAAAAAAACAGATAAAAACAAATCGTTTTAGTCAATTCGTCAGGCATTTTAATTAACCAGAATGGTGCAAACAATCCTCAAAAAGTTTACTGAACTTATAAAAATAATTTATACAGTTAAAGTCTCTCCAACTTCTTGGCTGCAGAGCTGAAGTTTCATGTTTAAAGGAGGAAAAACTTGCGGTGAAGCTTGTAGTTTAAAGTTCTGGCCTTTGATGCTGATTTGGATTATTTTCCAGTTGCTATGGTTTTTGCAAGATGAAGCTTTTCTTCCTAAAATGATTTACAACACGCCACACCACCTTGAATGCTCATCAGTATTTTGCCAAGTAAATATGGCTGACAGGAGAAATAAGGAAAAGGAAACAGGCCGTGCCAGGACAGTTTTTACTTCTGTCTGGATACCCCTCAAATATTACGGGTGTTTTGCAGTTGGCGGTCTCAGTGTGTAGGTAATGCTGGCATTATCCAGGGGTGCTAAATTATATTCAGCCATCATCCATCGAAACAAAATGAATAAAGCATGGCAAGCAGGGTTTCCTTTGGTTGTGTATTACTTTGAAAAGGTTTGGATCCCGTGCAGCATTTAAAGCCATGGAATTACCACGTACATGTATTTGCTTTTATAAAAAATTACTTTACTATTGAGAATTTTATTGAATGAATGCTTCTTTGCTTTGCCATAGCTCGCCAATTCCCATTCAAGAATACTTTGTACAGTCAATCCATCACCTGTTTTTACTTTCAGTTCCTGTTACCACAACGTGGATTCACAAATTAAGACTGTATGCCATGAAAACCAGATCTAAATCTGGACTCTACCATCACAATTAAGAGGTGTTTTATTGGCCTGTGGGTGCGACTGCTGAGTGGCATCTTTCATCAGCGTGTGCCCACGCTCTACGCCAGCATGACTTTATTTGGTTTGATAGGTGGTGGTTACCTATATTTTCACAGGTGCCTGTGTTGTTGAAGCAGGATCCAGATTCCTGCTTTCTCTAAAAAACACAAGGCCCCAGTTGTCCAGAACCTTCTCTGGTGACAGGGAAGAGGAAGGGTGCCCCTTGTCTCCTTTATGAAGCAGTCTCTTTCAAAACATTCTTTCTCAAGATCTTATTTACTCTCTAAATTAGAACTTTGACTATATGTAGAGGATTTACACTAATGAGAAGGATTGTGAGAATAGATGGGAACTTTTTTGTGAAGTGCACTGAGTGGGGAGAACATAGCAGCAAAGTTTGACATTTACTTTTAGGATCTAAGTTTGAAAACATTATTTTATTGGGTCAGTGAGTAAATTAACTCATTCAGTGCCACTGTCAGATTTCATATCCCCCTCAGTGCCAGAGATATTTAGCATTTTTACTGATGTTTGAAGGCCCACAGAATATTTTCTCCTATGACTGTGAATTCTGAAACCATCATCACAAGATTAGTCTTTCTTCTTTCAGCAGCAAAAAAAAAAAAAAGAAGTTTCTACCTTTTTCTGTTATTTAGTAATCTGCAGTACAAAAGAGCAACTTTCATGAAAATACACCTGTTTCAGGACAAACAGTGGAGATAAAAAGCTTTTTGTGTGTGAAGATGTTTTTCAAGCAGATCAGTGACTTTGATGTAAATATTTCACGTTTTAATGATTCATGCAACATCTGAACTATGTTTTACTACTATGAAAGTAAAAAACAAACAGTAAAAAAGTACTTTTGAGGGTTTATTTTATGTATGAAAAGAGTCATTCATAGACAATTTCAAGATTTGAAAAAAATATAAGAAAAAAAGCAGCAGATTTATGATTCAGATACTCTGTGTGTGTACATGTGTGTGCGCATGTGCACACGTGAGTGCCCAACTTAGTTGTGTAAACACGGGTAGAAGTGTTCAGTATTGATAACAGAAATAATCAAATAATGATGTTGTAACACAATTACATTATATTAGTAGAATAAAACTCAACAGACACGCGTGCACGAACGCCAGAGCAGCCTAGTTCCACACACCTAACAGCAAGAGTGTGTGTGAGAACACCAGCGGAGGTGCACAGTAAAGTAACTAGTGAGAAAAAGTGAGATTTAATGAGATGCATGTATGGTACCTCCAAATGTTCTGTGCATATAAGCGTATGGATTATGAAGCAGGAACGTGCCCTGCAGTTTTGTGCATATTGTCAGGTTCTCAGCTGTTTGTGTATGGTGTTTGTTTTTGGATGGACTAACCTCTCTTTGCAGGGCGTGGCAGCAGCTGTTCAGTGGTTCCAGGTGCGGCTCATTACCCAGCCCTCTGTGGCTGGGTATTTAAGCAGAGGAGGAACTGGAGACAGACGCCAGTTTGTTTCAGCCTTTACTGTGGTAACGTGTGGCCTGAATAGTTAACGTCTGAGTACAACTACTGATATCCTAGTACTTACCTGATCCTTTCCTCCTCGTCCTGGTCCTGAGCGCCTCCATTGCGCTGGCCGTCTGCCGCGCCATCCGGAGGGCTCCTGGTTCTGTCGTGGTCCGGCACGACCGTCTCCTTGTCCCTGGTCCTGGTCTGTCTCTGTTCTCCTCTGGATCTCCCGCACCTGTCCTGGCCAGAACACAACATCGCTGTCACCCCTGCTTCACCTGGACTCCTGGAAACAAACTCTCTACCCTGGATTACCTGTACCATCATCACCCTCTGCAGAAAACACCACCACCACTGCTGGTTCCTCAGTCCCTCCTCCTCGCACCTCCTGCCTTCCCGCACTGTAAGTTCTGTGAGCACACTCCCCACGCACCGCAACCAGAACCATCCTCATATGACCATCAACTCGTCACTAAACTGTCTCTCTTCCACAATTAGATCTCCTCCTTCGTCGCTCCAGTCCTGGATCTCCAGACCTCTCGCATTGTCTCTGCTTTGTTGTTTATCACCTGCACTGTAAATATTAAACACTGTTACACTGATCCCGAGACTCCTGTGTGTGTGTCTGAAGTTCTGGGTCTACATCAGAGTTCGCAACTAACCTCCAGGCATGACACATATAACCGTCGACCACTGTATATTATTGCTGAGGAGTTACCTGCATCTTTCCCATATTTCTCCCTCATTTAGTGACATAATCAGGAGTCTCTGTCCTCAAGTATGATCTAAAACATCCATTCATCTAACATCTTTTGCTGCTTGTCCAGAATCAGGTCAATGTGGCAAGAGCTGGAGTAGATATCCCCAGACCTCCTTTAACTCATTCTGAGAGACTTTGAGGAATTTCCAGGCCAGTGATGAGATATTATCTCTCCAGCAAGCTGCCCTGAGGTCTCCTCCTGGTTGAACATGTCTGAAACACCTTCCTCAGAAGGCATCTTCACCAGATGCACAAGCCACCTCAACTGGTTTGTTTGTAATAGGGTTAGGGTCTGAGCTTTTCACATAACTGTGACCCTCACCCTATTTTCACCTCCTGTACTTGCAGTCTCAGTTTTTAGTCATTATCTGTAACTCATGATCATTCAAGATAGTTGGAAGGTGGATCAATTGGTAACATTTCACCTGATCAGAACAACATCCACATCACTGCAGACACTTCCCCAGTATGCCCATCGATCTCCTTTTGTTTTCTTCTTCCTAACCAAGTTTTCTTTGTTTAGATTAGAGTTTTCTCACTTTTTTGAGCAATAGGTAGACATCCCTCATCTTTCACATAATGTCACATGGTAGCAATCAGAGTGGACTTTGGCAGACAAATTAGGGCAGTTAATATAGACCGGAGATCAGAACATAGGCAGGGAAGCCGGTGCTAAATGCCAACAGATGGGGGCCGAAATACATCGAACCAACCTCATGCAGTATGTTACAGTGCGGCCCTGGGGGGCGGGGTTGGGTTGCGCTCTAAGAGCACTGATAAGCGATATTCACTCAGTCCTGCTTTTTATGATTAAGAAACCTAGCATGGAATTTTCAACTGAGAAAATGTTGACTGGTTGCTTCATTGATCAGCAGCACTGTGAATCCAAATAGATCCATAAAGAATCAGCTCAAACAAATTATTTGAAATTCACAACTTTAAAACCAAATATTTGTTATCCTCAGAGAAAACAGTAAAGGGAAAGAACTGATTACCATTTCAGAATGGGGAATTTATTGAAAAAGTACAAGTTCTCCTTAAATATAAGTTATCCAACAATATAGTTGTGGGTTAGTATTAAATTCTAAATCTGGCTCTAACTACAGGATCAGATTTAACAATACATCTTGTAAAAGGGATTCATTGGCAGATGAAACATTTCTTGTCTAACTTAACTGCCATTCAAATAAAACAAAGAAAATCGTACTCTTCTTAGACGTTGTGAAAGCCAAGGCTCTTTATGATTTCTGCTTCTCGTCTTTATCCGAAATTATCCCACCACGGTCAGAACGCAGCACAACTATATGAGGCTTTTTATACATGCTTCAACATGGCTTTGCTCAATTTATAAGAAAGATTTCCAGTCAGACATGAAGCCAAGTTGCTAAATCTTTACCAAGAATTTTGAAACATGCCACAATACAAGATTCAATGTAAAAAAAAAAAACGGCTTTTGCAAAATTTACTATTGTAATTTCTATTTATCTGTCTGAACACAATCTGCTTTTTGTAATCACCTTAACACACATACACACAAACACACACATTCCTCTTATGTTACAGGCTTTGAAGAAGCAGACTCATCCCCATTTTCAACAGAACCCAATCAAACACAAAGCTGAGGGGCGGATTAGGAGCAGGCTTGTGCTGCACAATTCTCCTATCAGGGACCACACTGGTTTTAAATTACCGCTTATTCTTCACTCATTTCCAGTCACTCACTAGCCCAATAAAGTTTGCTTCTCCAATAGAAAAGAAAACATTGTATCTGACTTTTGTGTAACTGCAGTGCCATATGCTTTTTGACACTGTCTGTGTTTGAAAAATTGTCGTCTTACGGACAAGACTTGCTCGTTTTTGAGCAAAAACTTTGACGGTTTGAACGACTGGATGAGAAAGAGCGTGGTTTAGAAGGATGATGTGCTTTTTAAAGTAGCTGTAAAAATGAAAACATTAAGAGACTGAAGGATGACAGATGTGTGGATGAGCGGAGGTGTGGTCATTGTCACGCTTGTTGTCGGTTCCAGAGGGAGCCGTGCCTCTTCGGGAAGACAGCTGGTTTCACTCACAGAAAAAGAAAAAAAAAGACATGCTGCAAAGAGAGAGAGAGAGAGATCAGACCTGCACCACTGAATATTTATGATCTGGGTCTGCACAGATTTCTTGCCACATTTTTTGTGGTTTTCAGTGGGGGTTATAATACGTGGTGACCCTCACACACTCACAGACACACAGAAACAAGAGTGTTTATTGATACGCACTGTGGATCTGACAGGAGGGAAAAAATAATAAGGGAGGAAAACTCAAAATCATGATTATTATGGAAAGTTATTAATGTGGTCAAAAGTAATAGAAGTTTATAAGGAAAAGAAAAGATTTAAGTAACAGAGCTACAGACAGAGAAACCCCGTGCTGGAAAACACCGTTGTTGATCTTTGAGGCGCAGTGGTAATGAGGCTTTGGCAGCGTATGAAAGCATGAATGGTAAGGCCCCCTCGCCTGCTGCTTGGTGTGCATTGATATGGATGTGTTTGTGTGTGTCTGTAGAATAAGGAGGGGGAAGAATGGACAGCGTTTGGCTCAGTCGTCATGGTCTTTTTCTCTTTAGCACCATTTGTCTCCCAAACAACTTGAGAGAGGTGGTTTCTGAAAGACACTCGACGACTTTGAATTTTGCATCTCACACCCCACATACACACTTTAGTCATATTTACTGAGGTAGACCAAGAAGAGAAAAATGTTTGGTGATCCCCAAATTTCAACGTCTTTATTTGGGTTAAATTTGGAACGTATAAAGTATGTACATAAAAAACTCTTTTTGTTTAAAGGTGGAATATGGAACATTTTCAAAAAAGGCTATATTTTTGACACTTAATATCTCCACGGGGCATTTAGAAGGGCGTAGAATGAAAATAAAGTAGTTCCTTTAAAAATTCTATTTGAAGTAAAATATAATATTTATGCTAACCCTTCCTTTCCACCGGACGCGTAACAGACACGTAACGTCAGTGAATCCGCCATTAAAGTCAATGGGACCATTTCCACCGAGCGTAAAGCAACGCAAATCGGACGCGTCTCAGAAGCGTAGTGTCACAGTTTTTATGCAGCAGTTCCATTTTTTACACACTACGCTTCCAAAATGCGTCAAGCTCAGCAGTTTAGTTTGGACCAGACAGGAAATCATACGTTCATACCCAGAAGCTTCAAAATAAAAGGACATTGCAGATTTACGTTTGCTTGACAGTGATAAAATACGTTACCTGTAATGGGTTTGAAGAATATAGGTGGTGTGAAAATAAATCACATACTGTACCTTCTGGATACATGTTGTCGTCTTTCTCCCTGCTTTTTGTAGTGTGTACTGACAAACTCATGCGTAATGTTGCAATTCTCCCGTGATTTTGTCATCTCCCGGTACCAGCTGGATGGAATGCATTTGCGAGAGAAACACATTTGAAACGCTCCCGGTGGAAGGGGACAATGTATTTGCTAGCAAAACGCTACCCACCGTTGACACGTCCAGTGTAAAGGAGGGGTGATGGGCACGATGTTTGCATTTGATTTACATCTACCAACCAATAGCGGGCAGAGTAGCGGTGAATAGTCTGTAATAGCGAGGCTGATACTGTGGAAAATGGCGAAGGAAAGCTGCTTCAGAGCACTGGGGATTCATTTTGTTGTCATTCTCGGGGGAGGAGCATGCTGGGGTCACGAGCCCCGATGGCTTGAGGCCTTGTTTTGTTCTTGTGGCTGCAGCAGCCGCGTACCGGATGTAGCTGTGGTGTTCATATTCCATTATACACCTTTAAAGGTGATATACCCAATTTCAAATTGCCTAGCTTAGAATGTCAACAAATGTAAACAAAGTCACAGAACTCTCAGCTCCCGTCGGGTAGAATTCCTAAGCCACGCCTCTCCAGGTTTGGAAACACGCGTAGCCCCAGAAGACGACCGAGTGCAAGACACTGGTCCGCAGTTCATTCAAGTACCGTAACATGGTGGAATCACCGGTAAGTGAAAACAATATAACAACGAACAGCTGACATTAATTGTTACTTTGTCCTGAACCTGACGCGGAACCAGCCGGCGGCTGTTTCTCCTGCTGTGACATGGTAGAGCGGCGAACACTCCCAGCAGTGGTGTGCTGCTGTAATATGTCTCAGTTTTTTAGGAGCACAGAAGCCAAATAAATGCAGAAGTCCGTATGGCTGGAGAGACTGTCCAATCATTGCTTTCAGGCCAAACCATTTGATTGGTTGATGTTTTTGGACAAATACGGGAGAACTACTTAATTATTTTTTTCGTTTTTTTTTTTATCTTCACAACATATTTTTCTCTATGCTGTGTTAAAACATTTTTAATGGGCATGAAAAAAAACATGTTAAGCTAATTTGTTATGGAAGTTAAGGATAGCAGCTTGAAATGGCTACTTTGTTGACAGATGAACATCATTTTTTTCACATCTCCCTTTTATATTTTACAAATTATTATCAGTTCAGCTGCTTTGACATAAAAGTTTCAATCAAATCCATCCAGTACATGTTACTTCAGGATACAAAGGCTCAAAATATCAAGCGTTAAATACTGAGCTCTTGTTACATACTTACTTATTCAGTTTTCCTTCAAAATGTTAAACTTCTTGCTCCCAGCTGATAATGGAAATATAATTTATTTTGAATGACTACAACCTTGGATCATTTACTTGATCGGTGACTAATGCAGCAGCTTCAGTATTTGATAGGCGTTGTCAGATTGTGAAAGAGATTCTTCCTCTATGTGTCACGTCTGGTTCATGATACTATACAACTTTCATCAAAATGTATTAAGTTGTTGTTAAAAGCTAGAGTACACTTTCTCTTTTTTTGTTGCTGTTTTTGAAAAAACTTGTAATTTAGGATTTACAGTGTTCACTGCAGACAGTTTGGGATTTGTTTTTGAGTGTGTGTGGGTTATGGGGAACCTGACAGTGCAACTCCAACGGGACAGCAGCACGTCAAGAAGTGGTGCTGTCTGTGCAGCAGCACAGGTCAGTGTGTGTGTTTGTGCATTCAAACATCCTCAGAACTTTCTGTGTTTTTAGTCTTGAAGGACATGCCTGGGGAGACCGATGATAAATGGTTACTTTCCTGTAATTTACATTGAGGAGACTGGACGGAGCTGGCCTGTTCAGTTAAAGCTCTGTGAGACGAGGAAAGAGGAGATGGAAGGTAAGAGAGAGGTGAAGAAGGAAACAGAGAGGAAAGAGTTTCCTGCTTTGGCCTGATTTGGGAGTTGGGTTTTCTCCAAGGTGAGGTGCTCATTAAAATGTGTGTGTGCAGCTCAGTGTTTATTTACAGAGGTTTAGCTCTCGCTGAGCTTATAGTTGAAGCAACTTTCTCTACACAATACTTTCTTCCTCAAAACCTTTTCTAGCCTCTGGAATCACATAGTTTCCAATTTTATACAATTTTTTTTGGAGACAGTCAACACAAGCACAGTTCACGAACTAATAATTTATTTTTTTACCATTTAGATGAAAAAGTCAGTGGTTCATTGCCTCAGAGAAAATGTACAAGGAAGACTTTGATATAATAAAAGTGAAAAGCAGAACTAGACTGATTAAAAAACCCTTAAAGGAAAAATAGGTGGAGGATTTTTTTTTGTGTGTGTGAAAGCACCAACTCACAGACAGTAATGTAAGTAAAACACAGTGGGCTTTCATGTCAGTTACCATCTGTACCTCTGTGGGAATAACAAAGGTTCCAGTCAATCACATTAGTTACTTAATTCAACTGAAAAAATTTTATATTTGGGCAGTTGCTGTCTGGAAACGACAGAAAACAAAAACAGAATACATTCTGTGCATTACTCGAACCACATCTTCTGCTCGTAATCACAACAGCATATGTTCCTGGTTTCTACATCCATATAACATCCATAATAATCTGGCTTGTACATCCATACACGTGAGTCATCCGAGGCGACGCTTTACAAAAGACAACATAAATGCCAGAGGCAGTTCAGTACATATTTACAACAAGAAAATGCATCATGACTTAATGCACAATCCAAATGCGACGATAAAAATGAAGACAGACATGATGCATGATATTTCTAAACACTAGAGTTGTCTCACCTCTGCATGTTCAGTTTTATATGCATATCACTTGTTTGTTTAGGGAGGTTCATTAAAACACACACTGACACCTGTGAATGCTTTAAAAGCTGCAGAAGGGGGAGAAAATTAAGTTAGAAATTCGTTCCGATGCCAAACTCCCAGGCTCGTTAACGTAAAACAACAGCACGGCCTGTGAGGCTCGCCAAATGGCTTTCATGAGAACAAACTCAGTTCTAACTTTCCAACATCCAGGGTGGGCATTTAAATTAAGGAAGAACCAGTAGAAAGAATCTGAAACTTAAATGAAAGTGCTGAAGATCCTCTCCAAGTGTGTTGCACCAAGTCAGCCTGACATTATTTGGCAGTCCTGTGGAGGACTTTGACTTTGATTTAGCATTTTTTTTTATTTCTAAATGTCACAATGTTATTATAGTTTAATACTTTCAAATACTTGTTTTTTTATCTATACCTCAAAATGTCCTTTTTTACTGTAGAAAGCTCGCAATGACTAACCGAGTATCAAATACCATCCCATCCATGTTTTTATATCTGAAAATAACAGTCAGACCCTACACCTGTGTGACTGTGTCTCTTGGCAATTTTCACTTACATTTTTTGAAGAAGTGAATATAAGAGCTTCAGTGCATTTGTAAAATAGCACAGAGAAATCTGGCAGCGTTCCGTTTGTGCTGTCGGTTAGCTAAAACAAAAAATTCAAACAACACGCAAAACAAGTTAAACAGATCATTTGAGCAATCTTCTGGCTGACACGCACAGATGAGAGCAGAGTGGAGAAATTTTTGGAAAACTGACAATTCAAATTTGCCAAGGTTGAAGGAGCGTGACCGTTGAGATGAGATGTGCAGATCTTTATCTGGTCCTTTATGTACACACATTGTAATTTCTTTTAGGCCTTCTTTATAAAGTATGAAAACCATGATATGGTGTGAAAACCAGTCAGAATGTGGATGGTCTTTGTGGGGTCTTGGGGAAAACTTCAAGAATGCAGAAATGACCTTTACTGTCGATCAAACTTTGGTATTGCAGTCAAAGTGGCAGAGTAACAGGATCGTGAGTATAGTGGCAGTAAAGGAAACATGGTGATGGCATGGTGCCTGTGTGCTACTACACGGCTTAGCCTAGCACTGAGACTACGACTCCATCGTGCAGGAGTGTAATGCTGACAATATTTTTTATCATGTTGCAGAATCCTGATGCGATTTGAGAGAGTCGTACTAGTCGGGGGCATGGTGCAACCATGGTCATCCATGCATCAGTCTAGTAACGTGCTGTTGATCTACAGACTGGGGTGAGGGTGTAGGAGAGCATGTTGGGAATGTATAAAAGAACATAGCAGTGTCCTGACTGACTTGAAGGAGACTTTGCCACAAAGCTCTCAAGGTTTGATAGATCATGTAGGCCAGCGTTTCTCAATCCTGATCCTTAAAAACGACTATAGGCTACTGCTTGTTTAGATTGTGAACGCTTCTGATTCAAATTATTGCCTTACCCTCTCAGCAGAAACCTGTTAATTAGCTATTGCATGGAAGGCATGGAAGGCATGGAGGTCATGGAGAGGCTCTATATGTTGTGTAAAAGACCCCTCAGTAATAAAAGCTTGAGAACAGTCAGAGGAACATCTCAGTGGTTTTTAGTCACTCTTCTAGTTGATAAAAAAAATAAAAATACTCACTTGGCAAAAAAGTGACAGGGTTATGCTTTAGGGTGCACAAGCAGTGGAAGACAACTAAGGAAGCTTTCCTTTTGGACCTTGATGCTCATATTGGCTTAGTTCCCTCTCTGCTAACTGTATGGTTTTGATGGACCAGCAAAAAACCACAAACATGCAAACAAAACAAAACGCAGGAGAGGTGGAACCTGATCCTCTCATGTCATAATACAATCAGCGAGGACCAAAAACGTTTCCAGTCTCATTCATTTTGTCAAAATACACTGGAAAACAACACATCCATGATGTTTATCTTCCCCCCCCTTTTCTTTTTCTTCTGCATGAAATGGAACTCTTGTTTCTTATTTTGGCAAGAAAAGCCTGCCAGTCTTCAGATACATTACATTTAAAGACAAAGAATGATGTTGGTCACACAGCAACATCTGGAAGACGGTAACCAGCGGAAGACATTATCCATTAAGCAAAAGTCTCTGGAAATGTTGTATTGTTTTTAAGCTCCAGCCATTTGTCCATGCCACTTATTCTTTTGTCCAGAAAAATGTGACATGCAATGAGTCATGACTTTAAATCCCACACAGGAGAAGGAGCAGTGGTTAAGAGGCACAGCCCCACAGCCCCAGAATGTGACTCACACACACAAATAGAGTATACTATGCTTTAAATTATACAAATACAGATAAGGCTGGGATAAGAATAGATGTGATCACAAGTAGTCATACTTGATAGATAAAAACTATTATGAGCACACATTTGTTGATAAAAGATCCCACTTGAGGAGTTTACTCTGTCAGGACTGTCTTGTGGCTGCAGCAGTGGTGGTGATGCTGAGGTTTGCTGTGGAAAATGTCCATGCAAAGGGAGCCCTTGGTTCCTCATGGGACACACGTTTTTCAGATGCAACCAATAGAAGTCAGTATATTGACTTGGAGCAAGTAGGCCCATTTTGTCTGTTGATTGGTTGGTCCAGCTGAGTCTAAAATATGAGGTGTTGCAGAATTCACTTAGTCTTTTCAGTTGTGAAAGAAAATCCTCAGGAAAACCATTGAGTGATCAGTTTTACAGTATATGAAAGTATTGAAAGTGTCTTAACAGTTGAAGGTCGAAGAGGTTGCGCAAGGTATTGAATGTTTCCATTGTCATCATCATTTTAGGGAATGGTGCCTGCTTTTGTCGAAAGTTAAAACCCTTTTTAACGGTCCCTTTTTAAGGCAAACCAATTGGACAAAAACACAAGTGGCATTACAAAGACCAAACTTGAAAAGTCAAAAGGAAAACAATTATACAATAATTACAGAGTGTGGTCCTTAAAACAAGTAGGGTACATGCAGTTTTTTATGTGCAGTGTTCCCACATTAGAGGTGGAGAAATGATTCAGGGAGAGGACAACAGTCAGAGTTCATGAAAGTGTGCGGTGAAGGGAGAGGTAGGGCTGAGCGCTGCGTTCCAATCACGCTTTGCTACATTTTCCCTTCTTCTCTTTGCGCTGGAACTTCCTCAGACGTCTTGTCCAAACGTCCCTCCACTGGATTACCAAGCTGTTCTTATCAGCCACCAAGCCACTGCGCTCTGTCCCCGGACTTGAAGCGCCGCCTCCAGGTCCAACTCCTGGACCACCCATTGGCCCTGTTCCTCCTTCGGTGCCACCCATCACCAAAAACCTTTTGCTCATCTGGATTTTGGGGCATTTACACGCTAGGTCTTTCATATGAACCCACAGGATGTTGTCACCTCGCTTAAGGGGCTCACCTCGGCTTTTGTACACAGATACGATGCTGACAGAGAACTTGGCCCAATCCCCGACAGTATCCATGTCCAGAACATTAACTTGGACCGCTGAGAACACAATAAAAAGAAATGAATTCAGGCCTGTACTCCTAACACATGGATTAAATATTACATAACAACTCCACTTCCTTACCGTAATCCTTCTTGCAGTATTTCTTCATATTGATCTTTAAGTTGCCCTTCACTGGTTTACAATAGGACTCACAGTCTACAAAAACAAGGACAACCATCATTTACTTTTGTAATATGTACTGGAACTGAAAAAAATCCTCTTAATACACTCTAAAACATGCTGAAACACATGTCTTTTTAAAATCTTTAGCTTTAATGCAAAGTTAGTGTGACAAAATACAGTAAACTGTTATGATCTGCAAAACCACCAATAAACAAACTCAACAGCACAAGCATAAATCAGTATGAGGTTGTTTCTGCAGATCGAGCAGAAGTCAATATTTTTATATACGAGAAGATTATGGATGAATTTATGTTTTACTTCTTTAAAATGTGCATGTACTGTAAATTGTGTATGGTTAGGGAGAATAAATTCACAGGTGGTGTCGATGACTTCAAGGAAAACGGGTTGGGTAATGCTGAGTTTACTTTATGTGTGCTAAAAAACAACTTCTGACAAATAACTGAGACAGACCAGAGGAGTAAAAGTGTTCAGTCTGACATGTTTTCTGGGGGTTTGAAGAAAGGCAGACTATGGTGGAAGCAGGTCATGCTTGGATGAATGTGAATAGGCCTTGGCTGCCAGCGGGACAACTAAGACCACACATTGGGTCGGATGACCTCTTCTGACCATTTTAATGGCTTTACCAGTGATGAGTTCTTATATTTATAACTTCCACAGTATAGACTGAAATTTCACAAGTACAGTATCTTCTTGATTAATTCTAAATTTCATGCACCATGATTTTCTTTAGCTAATGAGGTTTCAGAAGCTCAATCAAAGGGATTATTCATATGTTTCATTTCCTTTTTTTTGATATCCCAAGGGAATGTGCATCTTAAGTAAGAAAAAAATTGAGAATTATTAAATGCAGTTAACTGTAATGACTGTGTATACTGTTTTCCAAGAACTCAGATAAAGAACACTTCAAAGCCCAGCGAGCACATGCATGTAATTATTTCCCATGGTTTGTTTCCTTGAAATCCTAGAATATTTATTTTGTCATTTCAACATTGTCTGTGTGATTGCAAAATACATTTTTTCCTCAACTGAGAGCAGAAGAAATGGAAAACAAAGACGATAAGCAAAACTCAACCAAAAGAAAAAGACAAGAATAACTAGATTTAGTAATCTGATACCTATTTTTTATTATTTTTGTTGAAGGACATAGAGGAGGGTAGGAGTAGAGGTGAGGAATGGTGGACCCAAATGTACATGTCCATATACGGGAAGAATTTGTGAATAAATAAACTTTATTTCATAAGGAAAATCTGAACCTGATCTGGTCAAGAGAAGGCAAAGAACCAAGAAAAAAGTGACAAAAATCTGAAACGGGGACTTTGTAATCAGAGTGGGTAAAATTACTAAGGTAATGCAAGTGTGAAAATCTGGTAAACCAGAACAAAATCAACCCTAAAATCACCTGAAAATGACAGGAAACAACCAGAGTTAAGATCATCTTTACAAAAAAATGAACCTTAGAAGTCTGAAATCCTAAAAATCCAAACTAAGATTATCAAATCCAACTGAAAACCTGAATTCAAAACGGAAACTAAAACATTTATGCACAAGTCTTAAAGAGGCCATTTCATACAAATTTCAGGACTTTGTGGTTATTTCTTAAGTATTAACCTGTAATATGAAACATTTTATATCTAAAAAAACGTTAGGAAACACTAGCTACGTTTACATGGGCACATTTAATCGAAATAAACGCCCAATCGGAAAAAAAATACGTCATGTAAACACGTCAATCAGAATGTTTTGATCCGATGCAGCCTGATCAGAATGAAATTTACTTCCGATCGAGAGGGGTGGTTTTGTACGATCTTCATTCGGATAGACGTGCATGTATACACCCATTCGGAAAGAAAGGGCGAAAAAAGCCCACTGCGCATGCGTACACAGAAGTGGTCTGCTGGTGCAGTCATCCTGTCATCCTGCTCTCCTCTCCTGTGGTGGAGGAGCAGTAGCAATATGTATTCAGCCTCTAGCTTGGTTAATGCGACCAGTAAAAACCCAAACATAAAGGTAATCACCCGCAGAAGGTCCATATTGGGGATAACGTGAGTCAGCTCGAGCACACGATGGGGCGGGAAAGACGTGCAGAAAGGACGGAGTTTGTTTACTTTCTTTTCTTCCCGCGGAAAGACAACTCGCTGTGCGCATGCTCAACTCATTTAACCTGATTGAGTGCTTGGTGCATGTGTACTCATGGCATGATCAGATCATTTCAGTTAGTGTCCATGTAAACAGGGATTTGGGAATTCCGATCGACCAAGATTTTAATCAGATTGGGGAAATTTGGCGCATGTAAACGTAGCTACTGATTAACAGACCTTTCAATCTGTCTGCGTCAAAATTCGGCTGGTTTCGTCAGGATTCGGGCAGCAGCTTGTTCATATTCATGATTCGAATTTGCTGGACTCAGATTGGCTAACAAACTAGCCTATGAGAACAAGGTATACTGTTTCCTGCCACAGTAGACGTTCTCTCTTCCTGTTTGCTACGTCTTATGCTACAGCTTTTAGCCAGAAGCATGCTAGGTGTGGTTTCAACTGAGGGAGCTGATGAATACTAATGAACGAAGGAGTTGTGACAAAACAAGTACCGGCCGTTCGAACTCGGGTGTTATCGCCACCTGCGCAGTTTGAGAGATTAAAACTGAAAGAGAAGTTGTTGACTTGTTTTCACACCCACTATAAAGATAAGAACACATGTGGAGCTAAAATATTCCACTGTAACCTCAGAAGAAACATTTTTAATGGAAGGGCCTCTTTAATATAATTATCGGGACTACATTTAGAAATCATATACTACAATCACAAAACTGTGTACAAGTCTCTGAGGTGCCAGAACATTGGATAGAAGTTATAAAGCATAACACAAGGGTCATTCCAACAGGTTTTTAGTCTACTTTGGACTGTCAGAGCATGAAAGTGAAAAAACACATGCTGGTATCTGCCTCTCTATGGTTTCAAAATGGCCCACACTTACATGGTATTTAAAAAAACTTTCTCTACCAAGCACTTTATATGTTTTTCATTCACCAACACTCACAAACATCCATACAAACCTTGCATTATATACGTGCACTTCACATAGCCTTGGGTACGCTTATCAGTACACAAACCATTGAATAAGAGGGAGTTTTGTGTCCAGTTCAAATGCTCTTTAACACGTCAGGGATAAATCTAGTCAACAGAAAGACAACCCTTTCACCACAGATCTATGATTTCCAGACAAAACCATGTCAAATGTCAGACAATTCAGTCATGCAGCTTTCAAAAGACACTGGTTTGCTTATGAATGGCTCCAAAAACTGGTTTTAGTGAGAGAGAAGGTATACTTTTCGGGATGTATGAGTGTTAGGGTGTTGCACTGAATACTTTTAAGAGAATAAATGAGTAGGAGGAAGAAACAGAGGACCAAGGAGCCTATAAAATTGTCATGGAGACTTGGCATCAGAATGCTCGACATTTTATTAGCTGGAGACAGAACATTAAAAAAAAGATTTGAAAAAAGAATTAACAGACTGCAATGTTAAAGAAAGAGCAAATATAGACATAAACATGCATGGACTGTCAATTTTTTTAGAGTTAAAATACACTCTGGTAAACAATATACAAATTATCTGTCATTGTGTGCACATGCAGTAAAGATATAGACTATTATTTTTATTATTAAACCTGTATTTTAGGGAGTTAGGGCTCCCAAGAAGAAGAACAATGATTTGCCAATTTGAAGGTTGGGTATTCGATCCCAACCCCCGATATCAAAAATAAATAAATATATAAAAATAAGGAAGCAAGACACAAAACCCTCTTTTTTCCCCCAATGCATTGATCAATGTGTGAATGGATGAATGTAGCTTGTTTTAACCATTTTGAGACTAAAGACTACATATAAAAATTGAGTTTATTCTCAAAGTGTGTGTTGATTTTACTCGTGTTATCAGTGATAAAATATTGGTTTTATTGAAGAGTTGGTATTTTCCTCTGAAGAGTATCTTACTGCTGACTCCTCACCTGGAAAAACATATGGTCAATCACCCAGTGACCCAGAAAACCACCCCATTGGCGAGATCCACTATTGGCTCCAAAGATCCCCCTTTTCACTGTGCCATGACAAGGATAAATTGCATTTACCGCCCCCTTTCCACAAAAGGATTCTGGGGGCCTTTAGGTTCAAGATGGTGAAGCTTCTTGTAAAGTAGTATAAGGAAGGGAAAAGATTGGGAGGAAATGTTCTGGTGTGTTTGGTAGGAGCTGAGGTGAATTGACAATCAGCTAGTCAAACTTGGGTTTTTGAACCTTGTAACATTTTCCCAAGGAAGAAGTAAACAGAACAAGACTGGAATTTCTGTCTAAGAGCAATTTAAAGAAATGTTGGGAAAGGAAATACAATTAAAAGAAGAGATTTTATAATGAAATAAATCAAGTATTACACTTTTTACAGAAACAGGGTTATTTATGTTTTTGCAAATGGCATGAAGATACAGTGTTGTTTTTCTGATTGGCAGACTGGGCGGAAGCTTTTGATTGTGAGCTCACTAATATAGATCGAACTATTAATTTTGAGTCTTTATTGGAAAGGCTGGTTTTCAAAAACCATCAGTGTTGTACTGAAATCTTAAGAATTAGGCTGCTTTACAATATAGCAAATAATATATGTATTGCTTTTCTTGTCTTACTGAGCACTCAATGAGCTTTTACACAACAAGATACCCAGACTGATTTGCAGATTGGAGGAAACTTAAGATTCAGCTTCTTGCAAAAGAGCTTGGGATGCGGATGCTAGGATAGAATTGCTTTTGTTTCTGAGCCACAGCAGCTCCTATGAATCTCTACAGCAGTGAAGATTACAGCAGGACACACCTCATTTTGTGAACAATGTTGATTTCCTGTTTACTATGTGACTTAAAGCTGTTGAAAGAAGACCCAGCATGATGAGTACAAAAACACTTTTAACATAGATAGAGGAAATTATCATTGCAGTTTAAAGTCTTTGCTTTTGTTTTTTTTTAGGGATTTCTTGTTCGGGTTTTATTGCATGAAACTCAAGTTTAGAATCAGTATAGTACCACTGAAGAGTGTATGTTCCCCTTTTCCCTTGACTGTACAACTTTTGCTACATGCCTTTAGATTTAATAACATTCTTTTCTGTAGTTATATAATAATGTGTTCTCGATTGTGTATCCAAGGTTAGGACCTTCGATTTGAGCCAAGGTATACAGTCATTAAAAGTGCCTTGAACTCTGTAAGTCAAACCCTCAAACTCCACTGTATGTAACTTTTGAAATTTAAGAAGTCACAAGTCAAAAGTTGAAACCAGAAAAAAGGGAAAGATTTATAGTGGGGTTACTTGAAAATATGGATAATTTTCAGAAGCAAAGGGACATAAAAGCAATAACTACTATGTCTTTAAAATGAATTGGTGTCAAGTACTGGTGACAAAGTTGGGGGATTCAGGGGTGGGGGTGGGGCATGATCAGCAGTGTGAGTGATGATATATGTTATAAACCAGTAATGAATCAACATTTCCAAATCACCACCCCTATTCAAACTCAAAAGTTACAGAATGAAAAATAAGGACGGGGTAATTGACCGAATCCTACATTGGAGAGTTAAAGGGAATGACAGAACATATTTCCCCCAAATCACTTGCCAACACTCTATTCACACCTCAGAATTCCAACTTCCAGCATATCTTCTCTCTACACTGTAACTAATCACCTCTGCAGACTATTTGTTGGCTGCACAGTAAAGTTCCACTAATGCAAGGCTAGTTGTTGGGGAAACCTTGCCAAAGAAACAGATTTTTAAGACAATGGAAACAATTTCTACCATCCCCAGTGGACTCGTTCTCTGTGTAGAACTTCAAACAAGCAGACCCACCCGGCATTAATATTTATTCCACACCTTAAAACTTGTGCATTAAAATATTGAAAACTATGTTTTTGCTCTTCCCGTAAAGTGGCGGTGCTTATGAGTGAGTTAGAAAAAGAGACTCCACCAACCTGCTGGCTCTTCTGTGCTGCTCACCACAGCTGTGGGGTTGACCATAGGGATTTCTGAAACACACACAAGTAATACAAATTTAATTCACTGGTGAATACATACCTTTCAAATAAGCCTGAAGTGATTTGGCTGTATGCCTGGGAGAGCATTTGTGGTTACAGAAACACTGTATGTCCAAAGTCAAGGAAAGAGATTCCAAATAGTGGATATGAGAACGGTTTTTAGATTAAATCTGTATTGCTAGAAAAGGATAAGTGCATGTGTTCAGAAAAGAAAGTGTCATTGGTGATAAAGATTATTTGAAACATCAGGGTAGCAGGTTTGGAAAGTGACACATGTTTGTCAACTATGTACATGAAAACACGTGGCTTTGACGGATAAACTCTGTCAGACTGACAGGAACACGACTGGTAGAGAAACAGAAGACTATACAAGCTGTAGACTAACAAAGCATGCTCTCACTCTGATTTTCATTGAATATAGTGAAAATTCTAAGGCAGTATATATGAAACTTTTAATGGACGTTCAGATTTTCAAATCAAATTAGATGACTGCAACGCCAGCAATCCTGCTTGGTGAAGATAAGCCGTTCAAAAACAGACATACATTTAAGTGAAAAGTAAATTCTTTGTGGCACTTTGATTTAAACTGAAAGATGGCTGGATCAGATTAGTCATGTGCTCCTCTAACAGATGTTGGGTTAACACCACCATGTGAGAGGGTATAGACAGATGGACAGATGGCAAAGAGGCAGTTTTGTTTGGATAATATTGAGACAGATGCAGATTTCGTGTGCAGTGCCTGCTGGCTATACTAGAAAGTGCCTCATGGAATTCCTCCAGGGCTTCTCCTTTAATCCTATGCAACTTTCCAATACAAATGCTAATGCTAACAATGGGCCTGCCACTTTTACCATGAGCACAATTTACTGGAACTTCAGCTTAGCATCCACCCAGAGGATCTGCTTTTGATTGGATTTGGAGGTTGAAGGTTTCAACCAACTTGAGTGTGCTGGCCAAAGGGTAGGGGGCTTTCTTGGAAAGCTGTTTTATGGCAAATGCAGCAGTCGTCTCCCTCTAAAATTTGGACATCCTGCCAACAAAAAGAAGTAAAGGCACATGGGCTTTGTGAATGCAGACACAGCTGCTTAAAGCCATTCTGAGACCATGTGCTCTCATGGCTACTTTTAGAGAAGACAGACAGATTATGAAGGGATCATTTGGATTTAGGCTGCTGGTATCATACTAATTGGCTGTTTAATGTGCACGTCCTCTTTCCTGGGGAGGAAAAACCTCAAGGGGATGTCAAAACCCCACCATGAGGCCATATACTTGCACACACAGTGGTCATTAACAGTATTTGCATAGGCTACAGCCGTGTGCCTTCCTAAAAGGTGTGCACCGACTATTCTCAGATGGATCAATAGAACTCTGATGTATGTGTGGTCAGCCATCCGTGACCACAGTTGTCCTTTTCCTTCTTACCCATCTGCCATCTGCTCAGAGCTGCATGCGAGAAAACCAACATGGCACCATGTGGCACAGTATGGCCATGCTAGCTATGACACTGCGCTGCATGGTGCAATTTGGTTTTGTAGAGGTTATATTGTGTGTGTGTTGGGGGGTGCCATGCTATGTGGTGAAGAAATGACCTCTTTTATAAATGCTTGCAAGTGTCATTGGTAAAAACCCAAACCAAGCTGGGTCCTCACTTTTTACTTTATAGTTTTGCTTGAATAACCTTGGGCAACAGAGACATTGAGCTTAAAATATGTTCTGATGAGTTAGGCTGCTGTTTCTGTCACATTGTCTAAAAACTTATCTTTGCAAAACACACATGATAACCTGAAACTATGTGAATGTGTGTATTAATCACTCACTGATGCAGGGGGCCACAGGTGAGCGGCTCTGCTGGTAGCCCTTGGCACAGCGGTTGCAGGTAATGCCAGTGACACCATCCTTGCAGGGACATTGGCCAGTGGTCTGGTTGCACGTCTTGCCTGCTGCGCCCACAGGGTGGCAGTCACAGGCTGGGATAGGTGATGATGACAGGTGTAAAGGGGGAGGGAAGGTGTTAATATAGAAAGAGAGAAGAAAAAACACAGTTAAATGCCACTAGTTTGAACTTGCTATTACAGAGAAACAAAGTAGTTGCTGGACATCACAGTCATAGCTAGATGCTGTGTTATATTACGTTTTATGTTTGTCCTTCTTTGCATCATGAACTGGTACAGATTTATTGCTCAATAATCAGCTTTGAACTCCAAAATTGTATATTTTTGAGCTTCAGACCTCCTGAACTGAAATTGTTAAACATAACATGTTTATTTCTTTGAAAGAATCCCCAGTGCAAAAAGTCAGAAATCTTTTGTGAATGAAATAAAACAGGTAAAATAGCATCAACAGAGTTAGAAGGTAGTGATGTATTTTGTGCAATACTGTTAGGAAACCCAAACCTAGTCTACTTACTGTCTATTTCCTGTCACCTTCAATGCTGTGTGCCTATCTGGTAACACGTTATGCCATTTCAACACTTCCCAAAAGTTTAGTCAATGCCTAGCGATTGCCAAAAGCAACAAGCAATGCTCCGGTCACATCACTTTGGCAAAGTGTTTATGAGTTTTGCTGGTTCTAAATGATTTATTCTGGCCACTTCAACCAAAATGGATCTTTTTTGGCATCAAAAAGTTGTTACAAAAGAGATCTGGAGTGCTGGTATGAAGCCCTTTGACAGATATTTACAAGAAGGTAAAGAGGATGACAGGAAGAGGGTGAGAGCAAGAGCAAGAAATGAAGAAGAGGATGAGAAAGAAACAGGCCCAAACATAGACTCATGTGCTCATAAACAAGGGTGAATACAACACAACTGTTGTCACAAATGTTGCCAAAAAACATGCATTTGTTCTTTAGGCAATAAACACAGACTTACTGTTTCACAGACACCCAAGCAGACACATATATCAATGTCATATAAAACCAAATGCAGGATTTTTGCATCCATCAAATTGTTCTTCTGCATTCTGACTCACTTTGAAATTATCTGAGCAGATGTAACAAATCCATCTTGACCAATATGCCCTCAAAAATACAGCAGGGAATAAATTTAACATTGTGTCTTTCCTCTTGTTCTTCAAGTAACTTCTTGGAATGTCCTTTCACACAAAACGACCAATGTAAACTTTTCAATGTTCGAGTTTATCAAAATACGGCATGAACAGCCAAGGTTACATTTTTCGGGAAAATCCCTGTAACTCGACATTTACAGATACTGCGTTCCAGAGAAAGGCAGCTGCAAACATGCCAGGGTTTCCTCCCACCACCTGACAAAACTATGAATGTGTTTGTGTGCAGCTTACTTTTTTTGTAGTAACAACAAAGCAGGGGACCGTACCACCTGTTTGCTGGGCAGAGGGAGGGTGGAAATGGCTGAACGTGACCTTAAGGGTAATCGTGTGTGTCTGGCCTCAAAGCATGGACAGATTATCTGCAGCTCAGATCTCCAGAAACACTTTGCCTTTTCTGGAGAGGCTAATCAGTTCACGAGTGTCAAGGTGGCTGAGTTCTGTTTGAAGGTAGACATAAATCTGATGCTTCAGCATGTGTGCAAAATCCCCATCCTGTGACTCACACAGGCTCTGATGGAAAACGTGAGCTTTGATGACAATAAAATTTGCTCCCAACCTGAAAGTATTACACATGTGTATGTAATAAAGACAGAAACAGAGCATGGATGGTCCATTTCACAGTCCGTTCCAAATAAACATCCAGAGTTATTCATCAAATAATAATCAAGAAGCAGCAAATGGTTCCAATACAATACCCATTAAGAGTTAAATAATTTTGACATGCCTTGAGTTTGTCTTTCATAACAAAATACAGCTGATTAGCGTGTTAATCTACTAGTTGATAATTGTTGAGATTATACAAAAAATAAACAAAGTTTAATCAGAAATAACTGACTTTATCTTTATTCTGCCTCTGAAATAATGAGTCCAAATCACATGTAGTGTTATCCAAGCTGTCAGATAATCAAATGCTGTCGGCTTGCTGAGGCATGTGGCAAAGCACTGACGGGCCATTGTTTCTGCAGCGATCACCTAACAGCACAGGGGTATCAACCAGGTCAGTTTAAACAAGATCTGAGTTATGTTAGACATCCTCACTTCCCCTCTAAACAGACACCAGAGGTTGAGACTTCAGAGTTTACTGTCAATGTCCACATTGTTCAGTAAACAGCTGTCAGATATGCCTGGGTTGTTGTGAGGGGCAGGAACAGGGATGGGGGATGGGGATGGTTAGTGATGTCACTCTCCAGCCTCAGTTTCAGTACTCAGACTGTTTTTCTGAAGTTTTATGTGTAGAGGCTAGAGCCAGTTAAGAAGCTGTAAAAACATCCTCAGATGTTGATGACTTTTCAAGCCTGTGTGACTGCAGATGTGACAAGCCCCCCTCTACTCCTCTGACTGGACTTCTTGCAGCTAAGCAGAGAACTGTTGGCATCTGTGCTTTAGTGAGGAATCATAAATTGCCACTTTTGAAGAAATGTGTGTCGTAGCTCAGTTAAGAGCTAAAAACTAAGGGTCTTTCTCAATGTCAAGGAACCTTGCCTTGAAGCCTTGGTCCCGCCCCGGTTGCCTAGGAGATACGTCATCGAGACCCGCCAAGGCGCGTTCCAATGTTCACGTGCAACAGAGGCATCTGTACTCGGTTGGCCCGCTGTTTAGCTAACATACCAAGGATACATTAGACATACCTTGATGCCTTCCCTCAGTCACAAATTTCCCAGAATACATCACGGTATTTTCAAAAAATGGCGGTAGAGGAGCCGTCAGCAGCTACTTCAAAGGCAAATTTCCTGTTTAAATGTAAGCTAACTGATTGTTGCCATCGGGCTTATATTTAAAATGTTTGTTTTATTTTTTTAATCCAAAGCAGTTATACGGTTGGTAAGTTGCTTTGTAGTTGAAGCTTCGGTGGTAAGAAGGTATTAAGTCGCTTGCACTTTTATTTTATTTTTATTAACATTTCTAGCTCCATGGGCGATGGGCGGGACGTAAACAGTGTGCGTGAGAAGGCAGTCGTGGTCACGTGAGTGAAGTCTGTTCCAATGTCCTTGTAAGCAAGACGCCTCCTCTACCTAGGCAGTGCTTCGGTAAGCAAGATGCCTCGCCTACTAAGGCGGTGCCTCGGTAGGCAAGGTTCCTTGACATTGAGAAACAACCTAAGATTCAGTCTTCGTTCACATATAAACAAAGTTTTTCCAAAACAATCTTTTCATTTACAGTTTCTAAAACTATCCTTGTAAATGCAGAAATGTTTTTAATCCACAAAAACCAACGCAAACTGCCAAAAATAACCCAAAATACTTACAACTGTATTGCCAGGCCTGTATGTGATGCTGTAACGCTGCCAGAAAAATACATCAGAAACAGCAAGGAATTTGGCTACTGTTTGCATTATCTGCCATTATTGGCCCTGTCCCAATACCCGCACTTGTGCACTTGCGCACATCAAATGCCCTTATGTGCACTTCTGCTAAGTGCACTTCGTGGAAGACCGTAGGGTGCAATGCAGGTATTGGGACAGGGCTATTGTCGTTGTTCTGTCTGGCATGTGACATTTGAGGCAACAACATCATCCCTTTAAAAAAAGTTGTGTTTCGGCTGTCTACATAAAAACACAATGTTTTTTTTATGTGATACTGCAGGAACCATGTGTACCACATAGCGATGGCACTTCATTTTTTGGGACAACAGTTTCCTCCTTCTAAAGGTAAGTTGTGGACCAACAATGTTTTGTCAGTTACATTAAAATTGCTTGTTTTTAAGGTTTTCTAAGACAGTCGCAATATGTGTAAGACTGAGAAGACCTAATGGAGATGATAATGATGGTATGATCATTTAAAATTAGAAGGATGGCATGTTCTCAGTCACTTTGAACTGATTTATCTGTCTCACACAAAAAAAGAAGGTGCGCACTTCTATTTTTGACACACTACTCAGAATGATTTTAGACACCTCTCTGGTCCGAGATTGATTGGAAACAGGCATGGACCATTCATCCTCTCAGAGTCCACAGCACCCCCACTCCTTCCTCTCCCTCAGAAAACACCTGCGTTTTATTGTCCGTTTCCAGCATGACGTTCACCCTCTCCGGCCATACCTCTGCCTTCAATCAGGATCTGGATACATGAGTTAATAAAACATACAGGCAAGCGAGACTAAGAATGAGAGGGAAAACAACCAAAGGTGTTAAATGTTTGCAGTGAGTCACGGGGAAAAAAAGCCAAGAGTCTAGGGGCATTTGGGTTATGAAACATCTGTGGAGATAGAGATGAAAAAAGGAGAGCTGACACAATCGAGAGCCCCCTCGAAGGCAACGGAATTGCTCTGATCAATCATTGAGTCAGGCTGCACAGCAAAAGCTTTTTGTGATGTTAACTTTCATTTCTGTCATGGCTGAAGTCTTCGTGAAGGAGGGTGTTAAACTGTTCATCTCAGGATCTCTGTGCTTTTATAGGGACATATTCCAGGCATGTGTGAGTATATCACATTTCCAGATGCAGCAGGAAATACAAGATTAAAAGACATCCATCTTCCATCCTTTATGTTTTTACAACTTATTCTTTTCATATTTTAGTATTTCTAACAGGTCAAACAACTTTAGTTGGTGACCAAATTCCTGAGGTGATATGACTTTGTGTCATATGTAACCTTTTATGGTCGTATCTCGGTGAGCTCAAACTGTTGGAGAATTTCCTTATGTTGAAACTGTGAATAAATTACAACATTTGGGTGACATTGATGCATATTTGGGGGGTGGGGGGGTGGCATTTTATGGGATAGCCAGGAAAGCTTCAGGCATAGTATCAACTCTCTTCTATGGCGTGCCAAATCAGACATGCCTTTATTTCTTTTTATTGAAAGTTGCGATGACTGCACATGTTTTTCATTATTTTTGAGCATCGTGTTTCTTTTACACTTTTCCATAACTGACATGATTTTAGACTTATAAACAAGGCTGAAATGTCTCATTTTGCATTTTGATTCTTAGCATTATGCACACAATAAAAACCAAAATTGAGCTCATGTCACTGAGATTTTCAGAAATCTGATTTAAAAAAAAAAACAACAATAGTTGTCATTCGTGTTACCTTTGCAGGCTCGTCTGTGAGTAATCGGTCTGGCCATGTCTCTGTAAAATCCCTCCTTGCAGTAGTGACAGTGGCGCCCAGCTGTGTTGTGACGGCAGTTCATGCAGACGCCTCCGCTTTTCCTTCCTGACAGTTTGTACAGCTCCATGTTGAATCGACAGCGACGTGCGTGCAGGTTGCAGTTGCATGCTGCAGACAAACAGGATACAAGTTCATTATTTGATCAATTTAGCTGAACAGTGTTATGAGCAAATATAAATTAGAGCACATTTTGTATTTACAATGCAGTATATTCCCTACGACGTATATCACAGGGAGAGATTTTCCAGTGAAAGCAGTTTAATGGTTTATAATCTACGCTGCGGCTGTGTGGTTGGCTGCCGTTCCACAGATCATCAATCAAAACTTCTATTTGCAGAGCTCATTTTCTCCATTTCATAATTAATGAATTCGGCTTCTCTCAGCCCATTAGATATTAATCTCTAGTAAGAGAGACATTAATTTGATGAATCACTGATGAGAAAAGACTTTGAAGATCTATTAAAAGTGAGATTAATACAGATAAAGGAACCGGCTCTGGCAAACCATCTTCTAAATGAGGCAAACAGGATATTTAGGATACATGACATATTTTGCTTCATGTTCTCTCACAGTTGCATTAAAAAATCCCAAGTGGTTTCTGCATGTCACCTTGGATTTGGAAGATTTTCCATCAACTGCTCAGGGTGCAGCTCTTATACTATTGTTATTATTAATCTCTGCTCAAAATGTTGGGTTTTTATTTGAGCAGTTGATTGTGAAACTAGAATTTTCTTATTTGTGTGGAAGAGTTTGATCCTCTGCTGGTTAAATCAGAGTCAGACCTGGGACCATTTGGCCACAGCTTCAAAGACGACCATTGCAGAGCAGAGCTCCAGCTCAGCATGATCTGCAGATAAATTTAAAAAGGGTAAACAATAGCAGAGTCTGCAACCAGAAAATGTCAACAGCTCTGGCAGAAGAGAATTACTAGGTGATCTCAAACAAAGCTGCTATTAGTCAGAAGGGAGAGTGTTGCAGGAAATAGATTTCAGTAACAGTGAATGTTTAGAATTGAATGAGACACAACAAAGAAGGGTAAGTAAAGACAGATTGCTGGAGAACCTGGAGGCGTTTTTAAGATGTCTTTGTGGCTTTTTGCTCAGAACAGACTGGTGAGAACTCACAGAAAAGCTAAAACGGACTGCAGCATTTCAATTGTTTTAGACGTTTATTCATTCATTCATTTATGTTAGATTCTTGTGTCTAATTTGCAAATAGTAAAATAATGAAAGATTTTTTTCTATTTTTTTGAGCTAGAAAAGAGGATTGTCAATTATAGGCCGTAAAATTACCCTCTGAAGGTGCATGTAGGGACGCATCGGTACCGATACTGGTAACGAGGCCGATACCATTCTAGTTAACCGATACTTAAAATGTGGAAACTCTGCGATAAATTCACAGAAAATGTTTAGTTTTTCACTTTGTGGTCATTTTTATTCATTTTTTATCTACTTTACCATCATTTGCTGTAACAAGCAAAGAAGAAAATAAAACCTGCCTTCAAATTCATTGTTCACTTTCAAAATTCTGTTAATGTCCCTTTAATGTGTTTCTTTTATGCTAAACCTTTTTGAAATAATCTTTTGAAAAAACTATCAGCTGTTAAACACGTCCCTCTCTTTACATTTGAAGGTAGTAAAACACTGGACACATGTGGTATAATTTAACTTTCATATCTCCTTCTCTTTAACTAGTAATTCTTTTTGTTGTATTCATAAACTCCCTTATTTTGAAAAATTTCTGCTCTTTTTTCTGGAATTGAAACTTTTAGGTAAAAGGACCTAAAATAATAATAAATATTAAGTTCAGGAGGAATTAAGATACTTGATTGTACAGAAGTGTAAAGTGAGTTTTAGAATTAAATCACAATAAAACAATCAGAAAATGATGGTTTTCTGGAAGAAATAAAAAAGAAAAAAGGATCTCCAAATTTATATTTGACATCTTGTATTCGGTTTCTTTTTTTTAAGCGTGCTGTTGTAGTATTATTTCTATACTGTTGCTCCTCTCAAACCTATACTTTTAATTACAATAGTGTGTAAAATGTGACGCATAAATAACTTTTCCTTGGATTCATTTTACATCACTTCCAAAATCCCACTTTGTGAAATGCTGAGTTACCCCAAAGCAGTCCAACTGTTTGGGCAAATTTAAATAGCTGCATTTAGAATGAACAAGAAAAGGTGCCTTTATGTTATAATCCAAGCAGTGAACAATATGCACCACCATTCACACTTAAAAAAGGCCTGGCACCTGGTTGGAAAAGAGGCCCTCTTTTCCCTATTGTAAACTTTGGAAGAAGGAAAAAAAAAAGTTGGGGGTAAGGGGCACATTCCCAGACTGTTTCGCCAATTCCGTCTAGTTATTATGTGCTCCAATTTGTATGGAATTTTGCTATTAATGAAGCGCTGTTTTATGTATAAATTCATATCAAGGCTGCACTGTTTGTGTAGAGACACTGCCGAATTTCTTCGCTCTGAAGATCAAAAATGACCTTTGAGCTGAGAGAATTTGTACAAAGTGGATGTGTGGGCGCTTTTAGGACAACGTCGCCTTGTTGGAAACAAAAAGGGGTCAAAAATCAAAGCTTTGACTCTTGAGTGTAGTCTTATAAAGAAAAATATGGTTGATCACTTTCTTTAACAAGCCAAACAAACATACAGCAAACTGTTTAATTGGTTCAACATCTGTGTGATCAAGCTTCTAAAACACACACAGCTGTGAGCAGTTGTGTCCATTAACACCTTGTAGGGGGAACATGAAAGCGATGGATCACATTTTTCCCCCCAGCTGAAGTCCCAGTTGCCTCCTCATGGCATCTTCTAGACTTACTGCTTTGCAACAGGATCTACCAGCAACTAAGAGGGATGTGGACCAAATGTAAGGAAAGATCCTAGAAATTAACCTTTAAATGATTTGACAGGTGTGACATTGATGGCATTAACACCTGATACGTAGTGACAAAGAGTGAGAGAATTAGAGGCTTGTGTTCACTAGGGCTGTAACAATACATTATCCCACGATACGATACATATCTCGATACATTGCTCACGATACGATACGATACGATACACTAAAAATTTTCTTTGTTTTGCATTTTCAACAAAACTCTCTGGATTATATTGATTTTGCTTTGATACATCAGTTTGTAGTATTTTATTAGCAAAACTGATGTCACAAAATAAAATTCTTACTTAGAAATATGTAATAAGAGTTATTTAATAAAGCTTCATGTATTTTTAATAGTTGCTCATCACAGTAATATATTGCAGATACAAAGTCACTAATTCGCTTCATCAGTTCAGAGTTTTTTTTTCAGTAAAAAACCTTTTTTATACAATGTTAGAGCGCATGTTTTTCCGCCCTGTGGTGGTCTGTACAACACGTTTATTGTATCAATATTATCAATGTTGGACCTCACGATACGATATTGCCCCTTGTATCGCGATACATCGGTGTATCGTTACAGCCCTATGTTTCACTGGGGGAAACAAAACAAAACATGAATGTTTGCAGAAACATCATTAAAGAAGAACAGTTCTGAAAAAGGTGCATGTGGTTTCAACTGTTTTTTCTTTATGTGTGATTAGCTCCAGTTCGGAGCTCCAGATGCTCAAAGATCCTGGAATGTTTATGGGTTTGTTTTGAAGTGTTTGTGCACACACACTCACGTACATAAGCTGACACCCCCCACCTCCCATCAATCTGCCCCCCTCCCCACATGACCACGTTAAAACTACCCCAATTTAAAGCCATTTTCCACTTATACGACACATTAAAGCATCACTCTTTCTTTACAATAACACAGATTCTTATCTGTTAGAAGAATAACACCGGTGTCATTATAGGGAGAAATTCTGTGGGTGGTGGAAAGTCAGAGAAAAACTCTCTGATGTTCAAGGGAGTGCGTTTTCCTCATGGTTCAGAGTTCAGCTCGCAGACGAGTGAAGCTGGTTTCTCACGTTGTCGTGGAAATCAGACAACAAACAAGCTACAGGCTTGGCAAAAGGAGGGATGCTGAGACAAAAGTAAAGGAGGGGATGAAGAAAGAGGAACGTCTTGGAAAATATTAGGAGAAAACTGTTATACAACCTTGTCATCAAATCGACATTGCCAAATGTAAATTGTGGTGAAAAAAACCTGAAGAAAACCTCTTTTATTCGCTTTTTTTCTTAATTCCTTCTAGATTGTGTTCCTATATCTTATTGATTTATTCTCTTTTGTTTTAAAAATCTTTTGAAGTACAGGAAATATTCCAAGACAGCACAGAAACTGGAACAACTCGGTTTCTATTTCAACTTTCACAACAGGTGTAATGGATGAAAAAACTCACGGGCTGATCTGTCAAGTGAGCTGTGACAAATTGGCCCTTGAATACTTTTCTCAACAAATAAAACACAAGTGTGGTTGTGGAGCTGAATGACTCGCTCCTCTGGCTCCGCCCACCCACCTCCATGTATCAGGAATAAATCTAACCTCAGCTTTCCCTCCAGCTTGAACAAAGCCAAACCGGTGAGCACAGCCAATTGATTTTGGATGCCTGTGCAAAATCTAAATTCCATGTCTAAAATTGGTCCTTGAAAATTGGAGAGCTCATACCACCACCTTTCTCCTCCTGGCTTGGGCTACCGTCCAGACGCACTTCTGCCCCCTCCCCCCCCCGGATGCTGTTGATGCCTGGCCAAATAGGCTCTGCTGCAGTATGTGGGCTCCTGCCATAATGTCTGTGTGTGTGTGTGTGTGTGTGTGTGTGTGTGTGTGTGTGTGTGTGTGTGTGTGTGTGTGTGTGTGTGTGTGTGTGTGTGTGTGTGTGTGTGTGTGTGTGTGTGTGTGTGTGTGTGTGTGCGTGTGTGTTTGGGCTGGGTTCCACCTGGCTGCTCTTGCCACCTGCTCAGGGCACCGAGGGGAACACCGGGTTAATTAGCTCCTCATTATAGCCAAGGCAGAGTAAAACATGGACATACACACATCCAAACAGACACACACACATTCATGCACCCACTAAGGGTTTCTTCAAGAGGTAGCAACCTCTCACAGAAGGACAAGACTAAGTGACTAACGGCACGGAAAAAGTAAACTGAGTCTGAATCAGATGTAAACGCTGCTGCTGTTAGCGCTAATGTGCTAAAGACAACAGGAACTCAGAGACGAGGACAAACAGGAAACTTCTGTAACCCTGTAGACTGCTGTGTATAATAATTTATTCTCTTTGTATCTAAATCATTTCAGGTCCACTTACTTATTGTTTTTAATGTCTAGCTTTGACACTACGATTTAGCCGCTACCCCCTCCATGATGGTTTTTGTGGTTAACCTCATGCAGTAGTCTTAAAGCAGGCTCTTGGGACCCCTTTTGAACTGAGTAATTCCACTCCCAGCCATCACATAAGTCTTCTCCTCCTTTGCTCCTCTTACTTTCACTACCCCCTCCTATAGATACTTGTCTCTGTCCATCAATACCTTCCTCCATTGTCCCCTGTCTGTTTTTTGCATGGCATCAGGCAGATAAAGATTTTAACAAGATTACGCTGGAGGATTGCCAGTCTGGGGGGTCTGATGTCAGTCGGAAAAACAAGCTCCTCTCACTCGTCTTTTTCAGTTCCTCATGTCTAAACATCGTTATTCTTACTATTACGTTCTCACTGTGTCTGTATCTTTGGCTTACTTTTTCTTGTTTTCCTCCTTGATGTGGAAGTCTCTTGCTATCAAATAAGTTTAGAATGTACTCACAGTGGCATTAGATCCACACAGGGCAACACATGAGATGCATCAGCTGGTTTGGAAATAGAAAGTGACAGATGGAACATGTTGTGCAAATTCACTAACTTGGCTTGAGATGATTGTAGAAATGGTGGAGAATTCCTAACGACAAGGTCAATTAAAGCAGCAGATGTTCTATTTTCAGACAGAAAAGCAAGTTTAGGTTAGCGTCTCTTGTTGTTGTTTTTAATACCAAGGGAACATGTGGATTTACGTCTTTTCAGGTCCCTTTTGTTATACAACATGCTGCTGTTTTGTGCAGTTCTCATTCATGGATATGCAAAATGCATGAAGATCAAAAAAGGATCACCTTTGTGCATGAAACCAGAGTATTTACTGGAAAGGTTTGAGGTCTTGCATAGGGTTTAGGTGCGGGATGGTAGGAGACTTTACGGTTGTAAACTGATCTGATACATATGCACATATACCACAAAAATTTAACAAGATTTCCTACGGTTGAACGTAAATGAATCAGTTTTTGGATGATGATATTTTTTCTGGATTTAATCTATATTTTCTTTTCTTTTTTGCCATTTCCTTAAATTTTTGCATGAAGTTTTTGCTTTTTCTTGATTTTAATGTTTCGGTCAGAATTGCATTGAAAAAAATGTGTTCATACACAGCACATTGTAACATGTAGTTTATTTAGTAGTTTTTTGGTTAAAGCATTGAATTACACCTGTCTGTCTGTCTACCTGCTGCACTCTTTTTCCCAACCTTAACTAAACATTTCAAGAGATCTTCTCTTTCTGAATGAAATACTGTATACATAGAATCTCCTATTTTTTTTATAAGAAACTGCAGGGTTTTTATATATGACAACCACATTAAAGAGGGAAACATTTGTTATACGTTGTGTTATTGGGATTTAAAAAAAACTAATCAATAAAATGTGGCTAGTTTCTTAAAATAAAGAGGAAAAATGTTTCAAGGACTGAAAGTGGAGAAAAGTATAATAGACCTTACAATTCAAACTGAAATACTTTCTCCCAGTAGCCTACAAGTCACATTTAAAACAATAATTTTGCTAAAACACAGAGATAATATTGATTTTATGTAAAACTAAGACAGAAAGAGGGGGGGTAGGTTGAAGAAGCTGCAGAGAGGGACATGTCCAGGCAAAGGGTTAATATTTAACATAAGTCAGCCACATATGGACGGAGGGAAAGAGAGTGCCGGCGGTGACGGGTACCTCAGGAGGTGATTGCTACCATCTGTGGGAGAGAGCAGGGTGGGCACACTCTGCAGCTTCACCAGTTTGCTTTGGCACCGTGATGAAACACAACATAGCTCTACTAGATTACATATTACATGTATTCTCACACACAGAAACACACACGTTAGCCACATTTAACCTCCCTGACATTAATGTTGATATATGACACCTTCTTGTCCCTAATGTTTGTTTCGCTGGGTTCAATTCCTGCCCATAAGCCTTTATTGGAGGCTTCTCAGACTGAGAAATGCATCAGTTCTTTGTAGGATTGGCCAAGAACCCAAACTGAAAACACTGACAGAGGGAATGAAGGCAAAGCTGCAAATCACTCTGAACAAACCCTGCTGTTTTGCTGCTCCTGCTTTAAATACTCAAAAGACAAACACAGTTAAAATACAAACATGGTGCACCTTATGTTTGCTGGCTTAGTGGAGCTCTTTTCTTTCATGCTAACTGAATGTCCCAGGGGTGAAAATTGAAGACAACATTCTGTGTATGTGTAATTATGTGAAACCACAGAGGTTTTATTTATTTATTTTTGAAGAATCACTTTCCTTTGCGCAGCACGATACCCCAACAACATATAATCATGACACACACACACACACACGGCACTTTTCTGCTGTATGTAGCTAATGTGCGATGAGTTTTCTTTGAAGCAATCCAGTCAAAATGAAATTCTAAACTGAGTCCATTCAAAGAGCTCTCAACAACAGATAAGCTTTTGATTGTTTATTACATTTCCACAGATTTCCACTTCAAAAGATCTAAACTACACCTTAAGTCACTTAAGCTAAACTGAATTTATACCTGACCTATAGATTTTAGGTGTCTGCTTGGGTTTTATTTTGAAATTACAGCAAGCAGGAGCTAAAATATTCCACTGCAGATTGGAACACACATCTAAGAAACTGATATTCCATCAATAGTTAAAGACTATTTGAAGAAACAGACTTTTTTCATAATTTTAGTACTCTATGCAGCCAGTAATGCAGAGACTCTGCAGCGTATATTGCATATTCACTTAGTCGTGTTCTATTACCCAAAACTTCTAAACACCAAAACTGTGCCATGATTTTGATTTTGGTGTATTTAGGAATGAGGTAATAACACACTGGGTCCAAAAAGGGCTCGATACGATTGCTGTATTTGGCTGGAAGTTGGGACTGACCCCTGTTTGTCCATGAGGCGTTGTGGTGGGGTCTATTTTAAAACTCTAATCAGCATCAAATAACCATCTGCACCTTGTCATTGAAGGACATAAAGAGAGACAGAGATTTAAAAAAGGGGTAAAGTTTGCACTTCTGTGGTCTTCAGAGTTGCCAGTTCTGTCATGCAGATCAGAGAACTTCATCTGAGCTACGTTCCTGTGCAAATGTTGCTGGCTGATCTTTTCTTCTAACAAACACATAGAGCTGCTGGATCATAATGCTTTCCCTCAGAAAACCCATCTGTCAATGTCCCTTCATTTCAATCCGATAGTTTTAAAAAAGACCACAAAAAATGTTGTCTTAGCGCACCAAAGCCCCTAAATCGCCCTTAAAATGCTTGAGCACACTTGACATTATATCTGTAATTATAGTTCTATTGAACATCTATTATGCAACTGGCAATATTTTGTCAAAGATAGTTAACATGTTTGTGTAAGTCCTTTACAGGTGATGGCATGATCTGGTTTTGAATGAGACCCTACTGTGAATATTTGTTTTTGGTTGATAGATTGATTTAATTTCAGAGCAAACTTATATTCTCATGTAAAACCAGAACACCTTATTGCCTTTTGGACTCAAGACATCAAATTTCCTATTCCAAATATCCAGCACCACACCCAAACACTGCTGTGTAGTAACCCCCAGCTCTACTACCAGCCCCAGCTCACCTGCATTTCTGGCACATCTGTCGAAATGGGATATTAAACAGTCTTCATGTGACCTTTTTAGTACTTTTTGCAATGAATGCATACCAGTGTGTCTGGTGCAATGCTGGAAGCAGACCTGGCTTGGCTGGTCCATTAGCAATGGATGGTGTCTGGCCTCAAGCTTGTAGAGTCCCAGAGCAGTTTTCTGGACTTCCTGTGGCTTGAGTACAAATGAGTGAGAGGAAGGGCTGCAGAATAGAACAGCTTGGTGCCGAAGCCAAGCAGGGCCAAGATATCTGCAGCTACAGGCAACAGCAGAGAGCTCCTAACACCATAAATTATCATCTACTCAGGATGTCACATTGTAGTTGACTCCATAAGAGGTCTCTTCATCTTATGCAATGGCTTTGACAGACTCAATTATAGCATGATATACTGTCTCGCTTTTTTAAACCAACATAAAGTAGTTACATTGCAACTTCAGCTATGCCAACGGAAAAGCTAATGCTCCATCACAGCCAGAAACCAAATAGCTCTTATCCATCTGTTTCTTCATTCTTTCCTGAGGCTGAAACGCCGCACTGATAAATCACAGCTTTTTCCATCATGTCTCCCTCAATACAAATGAGTGCTCCTTTACGAGGCTGCCATATCTCCTACTACTTCAGCAGGGATTTGTAAACCCACGTCTTGAGGCAGGATTCATGGAGAGGTGGGCGGCAGATGGGAGAGAATATGAGTATGAGTGGGTGAATGACTCGTGTGTAGATGAAGCACATGAGTTTGCCAGGAGAACAGACAGTTGTCTTGGTGTGGGGCATGTCAAACATTTAGGAAAACCCAAGAACAATCAAATACGCCAATGAAAGAGGGGGTTCTTGTTGTGTAGGGTTACACATTTAATGAAGACTGAAAGCATGTCCAAAAAGGATGGCTTTAAAAATGCCTCTTAACTTTTACAAACTGCTGCTTGATTAAGTATTAAGACATGAGGCAATTGCATACTACCATTCTGCTCAACTTTGTCACCGCATCCAACCAAAAAAACCCTCAGGACCTCGTAGACACTCTTGTGATCTCAGAGGGGCTCCTAGGCTCTTTAACCAGCCACTTTGTCACACTTTTTCAAATATAATTACCCAAACCTTTAGGGGATAGCTGTAGCTCTCAGGCCACATGCCATGATGCAACTTTTACGAGTCAGAAAGTTGTACTTTTCAAACTACTTAAGGTAAATTTTAGATGCAATTCTGCAGAGCAGCTGAAACATTAAACTTCGGGCAAAGGAAACTGACTTTTCTGGCAAATCTGGATGAATGAGCAGGTATAGCGTGCAACCAGCAATAAGCAATAACCGCACTGCATCTGCACAGGGAATAGCTCATTGACATTGGCCAGCAAAATCTGTATGTTTAGTCCCGAGCTTCTGGATAGAGGTGACATGAAAATCCCACGGAGGAGAGATTTACAGGAAGCAGGTATAACACTTCAGAAACAGCTATGGGACATTTCTAAAAGGGTGTGTGGAAAAAAATATGAGCAAGAAAACACTGAGGGATTGACAGGATATTGTTATTGAAAGGTGTTTGGGGTGTGTGAGCATGTGTGTGAGCTTGCATGTATTTGTGAGCAGAGTCAATGAAGGTTTCAAAGACAGGAAGTTTCAGAGTACATGGTGAGGAAAGGATGGATTTGTTGGCCTTGCCTCTTTGGCTCTGTCACTCTCAGTCCCCTTTAAAAAAAACTGGCACTGTTCAGTGCGAAAAATTTTCTCAAGCCAGCTCACTGGGCAATTACAACATGTTAGGAAAATATACAGTGTTTTTTTAATATTCAACTTCTGTTTTTTCTCTCTCTCTGGCTGTAATTTCAATTCATTGAGGAAAGGTTAAAACGAGGACAGTGGTAACTAATAAGATTTTATTTTCTTATGCTAACAAATTTTTATGACATGCAAAATTGACCTAAATTAGGTCCAACCTGTGTTTATTTAAACTAGCAGGGAAATGCTGTAAAATGACCAAAAAAACATCAACATGTTGGAGGAATAAAACACACGACCGAAATGAACCCAAAATCTTTGCGAAGCTTTTCAATTGACATGACACACAAAAAAAAACTGTTGTGGAAAAACAGTTTAATCTAATACACGGATAATCAGTTTTCAAAAACTGCTGCAGACATTGCAAGGACTTTTTCTGGCAAGATTTCAGAGGACGTTTGAGTTTTACTGCACATTTTGAGGTAAAAGCAGATGCAGCCAAATAACATCGTTCGATGACTTCTCTACAGCAGTGTACCAGTGAGTCAAGATTTTGTCATCCACTGTTTAGACATGTTTGTGCAAGAGAGATTTTATTGTCCAGAAACATTTTTCTAGTGTGAGCAAAATAATGTTGATGTTTTTGGGGGGGGTTCTTGAAGATTGGGAAAGGCTCAAACTAAGGCAATAACCGGTATGGGTTTGTGTTTCTTATTGGTGATAGCGAAGTTGACTGCTAAATCTGTCTGTAGGACTAAAACATTTCTCACCTGACTAAACAAAAACCCATTCAGTATATCTGGCAACATCGCTGGTTGTGCAACAGGTCTGAGTTTCCTGTCAGTTAAAAGAATAGGAACTGACATGAAAGTCAGATTTGAGTCTCTACTTTTGCAGGTTTCCATCATCTAATTTATTAATAATTTTCTGATGAAATATTTACTTGGGGTAAGACATACCAATCAATAGACCAAACAATCAAAACATTTAGAGTTAAAATTTTGTTCTCCATAAATTTCTCACTTTGTTTCTTGGCAGCAATAGTAAAATCACATTGTTTGAAATGACAGAGAATGACAGAAAAGTAAACACTTACGCAAACATTCATTGGCCTCGCGAGCATTGGCCCTCTGCCATGGTCGGTCATAGTGAAAGGGCTTGCAGCGGTCACATTCTGGCCCTTCTGTGTTATGTTTACAGTCACACACCAGTTTTCCTTCCTTGTCTTTCAGACAGCGTGAAGCATGACCATTGCATTTACACCTCCCGCCCACCTGGAAGTCTCCCACTGCATAGAAATATGTTGGCAGTGTTGATGGTACTGCCATTGGATCATCGTCTCTCCCACCATTGTTGCTTCCAGACCCCAGTGGATGCTCCCTGGGTAGCTGTGGTCGGCTGAAGACCACTCGTATGTCTGTGATGGTGACCCAGTCTTGAAGCACTGGGCTGTTGTCAAAGTCTTTACCGGAGGGTCTTCCATCCAGAGTACTGAAAGCAATGAGTCCCCCAGAAAGTGGGTATAGGTCAGTGTGGCCATCTGCACAAAGGGCCTCTTGCTCGTTTTGTTTGGTGATGGTCGCCTTGTTGGGCCTGTTGTACATACGTCGGCACTGTGAGGAGTAAAACTGGTAGGGCATCCATGTTTTGCCGTAGTCCATGCTCTTGTATATGGCTAATGATTCAGGACGTGGTGAGCAGAACTGAAGGCTAACGTATGTAATCTCAAACTTTTTCCCTAACGAGAGTGTAAGAGTTACATTGTGTGGAGAGGTGTTCAGATTCTCTGACTGCCAGCAGGTGAGATTGTGGGCAGAGTTGAGGTCTGTGAGGTAGGAAGCAGGGTGAGCACGGCGAGGGTCAGATGCATCACAGATTTGGCACGTGCGTACAGAAGGCCGCTCATCACTGCGCTCAACAACACTGCAGGAGCGGGACGGAGGCCGGCCGCAGACACTGGATACCGTCACCTCCTTACCAAAAGCAGCATTGATAAATTCAGGGATACAGCGCCGAGCTGCTCCTGTATCATCATAACAAGGGTCCAGAGGGGTCTTTTGCCCTGCAAAGGGGTTGGTGGCACTGTGGGTGGAGGCTGAGCTTACCAGGAGGAGCAGGCCCAGCAAGCACATCCAAGGTTCCCTCATCCTGCTTAGAGGGCCTGTGTTGGAGTCTGGGTCAGTGCGTCTGCAAAAATAAAGCTTTGTTGTGTGCCCACAAGACTCTGAGCAGGAACTGTGTTTATCTGAAGAGATGTGCCTAAGCCTTTTCCCCCTTTGTGTTGTGAGTCAGTAGAAGGAGAGTGTCTGAACTCAGTGACCCTTTACTCCAGTCTTTCCTGTAGAAGAGAGAAATAAACAGAAAGGTCAATGTCAAAAACATTTTTTACCATAAAAGGGCAAAAGATAGAAAGCAACACTGATTTACCACATAATACAGGGCTATCCAAATTATATTTGCCCTTAATGCCAAGTGAGTGTTTTCATTGAGTAAAAATCTGTCAAAGGATGAGACTGTCAGATGAGGGGCCCAAGTGAAAGGAAGAGACCATTTAAAGAGAGACATTAGTAGCTGCAAGTGACTGCACTTGAATTTTAATGCTGCCCTCTATTTAGTGCTTGTATTCAGGTCAAAACTTCTTGCACCTTCTGGTCATGCTTGAAAAGCATAGCAGAAGTCAGCCCATAATCCCGGGCGGAGCTTCAAATCAGTGAACCACGAGTGACTCTGGTCAAATCTCAGCTGAAAGAACTAAAAAAAGGGAAACAACTATCTGAAACAGTTGTGCATTTGAGCTCTAGTTTTGAAATATTTTAGAGCATCATTTATTTTTGCTTTATTGTTAAATAGTTGTGACCCTAATAAAACAGCATGATGTTTAGTCATTGAACTGGAAAATTCACCAAAAGCGATTGAAGATTATTCTCCACATTAGCCGAATTAAGGCTATGGCTTATCATACAAGCCTTTCTAAGTGTTGGGTTTAAGTTAGATACCTGGATTCTTATTTATATGCTCACAGCTGGACAAGAGGCCATTCGGTCCCAGGAAGGGACAGATTGAGAGGTGCAGGAATTAAGAGCCGTAGAGCAAAGAAAAAGAACTAAAGAGATGTATATTGCCCGAGGCGTTTCCTTTCTTAATCCACTTTTTTTTTTGTCAATGGTGTCAAATCTATAAGACCCCCGTTTCACCAGCTGAGGAACTGAAAAAGCGCTCTAACCCTTTTTTGCAAGGTTAAATTACAATGAATCACACCCACCTTCTCTTTACCCCCACATTCCCTCTTAAACTACAGCATCCCTCTTCATATAAGAACAAAAAGCTGCCTCTGTGTCCACTTCACTTGAGGTTTGAACAGCTTTAAAGCAAGTAAAAGAAGGAAAAAGACAAAAGTTTTCTTCTTTTCTTGTGTGAGGGGTCCAAAGCCAGCAACCCTCAAAGAAGAAGCAAGTGGCCTGGTAAATAGGACTACTTTTCTGTGCTCAAGTACTTAAGCCCATCCATTTGGCCCAATCTCAAGCAGTCTGAAAGTTAAAAGAAAAGAGTGGGAGAGGAGAAAGATGGTATAAGAAAGTAAAGCTGCTTCCTACTGGAGGAACTGGTTAGATATGTTTAAAAAATTGTTGCTATTGTTTTTGGCTCTTTCCGGCTTCTGATTCATTACTTTGACTTCAAAGTAGTTTTGGAAATGAAGCAAATTTGCATTCTTTTACATTCTTAGTATTAAAAAAAATATGTTTTGTTTGATGTTTTACTTCTTGAGAATTTCTGTGCAGAAAAATTAAAAGTGAAAACAGTAAAAAAAAGTAACAAGATGAACTAATGTGAGAGAAGTTATTAATTACTGCTCAGCTCATTTACTTATATTTTGAAATATTTGACCAAATTTAAACAATTTGGTGCTGTGTATTTCGATATATTCTTGTTGTGATGGAGCAATTTGGGAGTTCTGGATGTAGTGTGTATTTAGATCAAAAAGTAAATATTTTGTAGACATCTGAACCTGGTTGGAATATTTAAAGAGATGACTGCATTAATTTAATAATAAGGACAATAAATTATCTCCAAATTTTCTGAGTCAGGTCTGATGCCACGATCAAGTACTCTCGAAGGCAGAAGGACCGCCACCATTAATAAATGACCAGACCAGATGAAAGGAACTAACGTGCCAGAAATAGCCCAGGATCCACCAGTTGGCAATCACTGTAACTGTCTCCAGTACTGTTAATAAAGCTGACTGAAAGTTGTAATCCATCTTCATTTATTTAGACAGAGTTTTTATTTCTAGAAACCTCTTTGATTCAGAATTAGTCTAATTTCAAAGTAAAATCTTGATTTAATTTAATGAATTTTCCAATTGATTTTTAAACTTTTATAGATATGTCCATGGTGTGGTCAGCAGCTTGAATATCAGAGATGAATTTTCAGAACCTCTTTACTGCAGTTACGTCAAATTATTAAAAGAGGCCCTTCCATTAAAAACGGTTCTTCTGAGGTTTCTGTTGAATATTTTAGCTCCACAGGTGTTCTTACCTTCATAGTGGGTGTGAAAACAGGTCAACAACTTCTCTTTCCGTTTTTATCTCTCAAACTACGCAGGTGGCGATAACACCCGAGTTCTCCCGAGTTCGAACGGCCTGTATCTGTTTCATCACAACTCCTTTGTTCGTTAGTTTTCGGCAGCTCTCGCAGTGGAAACCACACCTAGCATGCTGCTGGCTAAAAGCTGTTAGCATAAAGTAGCAAACAGGAAGACACGACGCCTGATGTTGCCATGCACAGCAGGGCAGGAAACAGTATTCTTTGCTTTCATAGGCTAGTTTGTTAGCCAATCAGAGTCCAGCAAATTTGATCAATTAATATGAATGAGCAGCCGAATCAGCGTGACGGAAGGAGCCGAAACCACCCAAATGTTAATGCAGACAGTTTGAAAGGTCTGTTAATCAGTGTTTCCTGACGTTTTTTAGATATGAAATGTTTCATATTACTGGTTAATACTTAAGAAATAACCACAAAGTCCTGAAATGTGTATGAAATAGCCTCTTTAAGTTAACAGAATAATTTATGCTGATCTGTTCTTTTCTCTCATAACTGTAATCTGACTGTTTTTGTTTATCTGCTGCGTTTTATACCAAGGATCTCAACACGAGACACACCGAAGCTGAAAGTTACAAATGGGACACAACGTGTTTAAACTGGTGAGTCTGGCAACCATTGCACATGTCACGGCGAGAAGACGCTTCTGTGTAGAGTGTTTATCAAAAAACGTAGCAGAAGAAATTTGGAACAGAAAACAAGGTAAGGAAATAAAAATTGGACCAATTTCTCAAACTCATGATGAGCTCAAGATTTGGGGAAAACATCCTTTAAATGATTCAAAAGAGGGTAATTTTATGGTGAAATAATAGTAATAAATGCAAATTGGATATTGATAACTTAAATAAGAGATGGGAAAGAAAGGATACAGATAAATGGGAGTTCTGAGGGAGAGAGAGGGAAAGTGACAGAAAGGAAAGGAGTCGAGGGAAGGACATAAAAAAATGAAATAGGGGAGACAGATTTAGGTGGTCTGTGTTGGGACTCAGGATGACTAAATATGGTGCCGTTCATGTCCTTCTCAGCTTAATGAGCGACTCATCCAGGCGTATCTGGCAGACGAGGTTAAACAGAGAGAGAACAGTGACACGGCTGTTTTAATTTGTACTGTCTAACCCTCTAAAGTAGATGTGAGTCTGGCAGCATGTGTTAACAGTTCAACAAAATGATCCAAACAACACACAAAAATGTGATCCGTCTTGCAATCCTATTTTTTTTTCTTTTTCACGACAGTGAAATCTCCCAAACGTAAGTCAGTACCTCATAAACTTTATGAATCTGTAAGTGCTGTCAGCAAAAATACGCCACTGATTGACCAATAAAATATCTCAGATTTTTTTTGTGTAATAATATTACACAACTGTTTTTGAGGACAATAAAAACACGGTTTGGGTGGTTTTGTTCTGTGAACCATCTGAATTCCTATAGTGAATCCAGACGTCAGCAAAAAAAAAAAAAAAAAAAAAAAAACACTGTTTATGATTCGAAACAACAGTTTTCCACCCGTCCATCACTTTTACACACACACTTGTGTTTTCATACAGAAGATGAATTTTACTCAAACACCTCGACAGGAACTTTTAATGAGCGCAACAGGAAGGAATAATTCACAGCTTTCACAAACCCTTTTTAGGTTATGCTGGATGTGAACTGATCTAGTGTCAGCTACACCGATCAGATTCATGGCAGCTCAGACTGCAGAGACAAACTCTAGCCTTTCTGTGACTACAACATTCCTCTTTGGATTTATGTGCTTGTGCTAATGTGATTAAAATCCCCAGTGACCAAGCTACCACAGAGTTAAATTATATGCTCATTAGTAATTAAAGAAAACTGTAAAAAAAACACGAAGAAGTCTCCTGGGTGAAAAGTTATTTAGCCAAAAAAACGTAGGTGATTTCTCAGTTGGAAGAGATTTGGTTGTTTTCACAGACTACTGGTGGCCCGATTAGTTAATCCAGATGATAAGCTGGAGGATGAAATTAAAGGAAAAACATCAGGCATTACAGAAAGACAAGAAGGCCAAAAGAAAGGGAGAAAAAGAGGAAGATGGCAGGGTGGTCCTGGTGGTTTCAGCAGAGACATTCCAGGGAACGTTATTTCAGCTTCTCCCTGTCACTGGGAGATCATCCCATGTTGAGATGTCTCTCTTTCAAGCGTGGGCGCCTCTGTCAGAGTTCACAGATTAGAAAAACAGAAGTCGCTGCGAGGCTTTATTTGGCTTGGGTGTAGAGGAGGGCACCAGGGGAGGTGAGGATAGGACACAAACAGCTGAGCCACTTTGGATCCATAGTGAGAACCTTGTGCACTGATTTAGGGAGTTGGTGAAGTAGACACAGTCAAACCGGAACCAAACTGACACCCTACTAGCTCTCCAAAATTCTGTATTATAACCCCTGGGGTCAATTAAGGGGCAATCAGAGCTGAAAATCCCAGAGTCCAAGTTCACGGGTCTGTATTATTAACCTCTATCCTCAAACCGATGTCTAATTTATGTCTGATTGATGAGGTCAGGGTCCGTTTAAGACAATGATCCTCCTGTTGATGACTAAAACACTCACTTTAAGTCTCGTTCTATTTTGATGAGAAAATAGACCCGCCCAGATGAATTACCGTGACTGACAGGAGTCAGGTAACGGGTCAGATCTCCATCTCTACCGGGGTGATGAGGATCCTAAGGTTTGTGTGTGTGTGAGGTGTAGAATGCTCCGAGTTCCTCGCTGGCATTCATTAAGGTCTGAAGAAAGGTGGTGAGGGGGGAGGTGGAGCAGGGAGGCTTGAGGGCAGAAGAGGGTCAACTCTCACAGCTGAGGGCGTCATTAGCAGGGGGATCACTGACAAATTTTTAAAGCCTACTCAGAGGGCTTAGAGTGTGTGTGTATGGGGGGGGGGTGCACTGGTGGTTTTTGGCTTCATTTCAATTCAACTTTCTAATGAAAACTGTTCATACAGAGAAATATGTCTCAGATTTGAAAGAACTTGTGCAACATAAATCAAACCAACAGGATCCAACGAGTCCCACGATACAAAGCAGGTAGATACGTCCATCAAACAGGAGAGACTTTGAGAAGAAACGCTGAATGCACAGCAGAGGAATGCAGAAGCGTCTGTGGCCGGGACCACATGACTAACCCTGAGGTTTAAAACACTTATTTGAATCAGCAGAACCTGATCCAGAACCGAACGACACAGACATAACAAGAAGTTCTCAAGACTTGGAAAGGAAGTCGTGTTAAAATGCTACTATTATCACTTTTTATGCACATGTGCACTTTACTAAACCTGAGGAGACGGGACCAGATGAGCTCACCGTGTTCTGGGTTAAACAGGGACAAACTAACACTTATAAAAAAATACATCCTTTTACCTTTAAATTTAATTGCAAGAGAAAAAACTGAAATAATATCAAAATGATACTCTACATGGGATTTTGTACATTTAACAATAAGACTTTATTAAAAGGTTCAAATTTGACTTTTTAAAATGTAGTTTGGGCAATTTAACAGGAAAACAACACTTAAAATCAAACTGCAAAATCCAATCTGTAACTAAAAACAGAAGATTACCAAAAAAAACAGGCTTGATTTCAAAATTTAGGGGAGTGACAATATAACATGAAAAACACATTTTGTGTTGAAGGGTATCAAACAACCATAACATTCCCACAAAGCCTCTCTTCTGAATATCTTTCAGATGATGAAATATTCAGTTGGAGACCTTTCGTGAGAAGGAGGCTAAAGTTGTAGTTTGTCACAGATTTTTAACTGACAGGAAGATGGATTTGGGAGTGAAGGGACCAGAGTCTGGAAATTTATTGCTGCCCATGTCAAGCTGTGATCTGTTTCCACATAGAAGAATTATTTCTCCTACATGTGCTCTCAAGATGAGAATAAGATGACACTCTTGAGTCCCGCCATGATGGTCAGAGCCACAGAGAGAAAACCACTAGTTGAGATAATGAAGATACACAAGATGCGGAGAGGTTCGAACTGTTACTGAACTGTTTTCAGTATGCGAGTGGACTGAACATTTTCCAAAGATAACCCAGACTGTGGCTTGACTGGCAGGTGAGGTGTTCCTGGTTATGGGAGGAAGTAGATGAAGGGGTTTAAGGAATAGAGAGGTGAACGCTCCTTCAAAGCCTTTTGAAGGTTGGCTGCGGTAAGCAGAACCGTGGTTTCCCAAAAGGATCCCCCCAAACCAGGAAAACAGTCTCTTTCTTTTCCATTGCACAAGAACCAACCTCTACCCCCCCCCCCCCCCCCCCCCCCCCCCCACACCCCCCCAAACCAAAGGTACGGACCTACTTTGAACTCACAGGGGGAGAAAACCACAAATCCTTTTATTAAGTGCTCGCAAGGTTCTTTACATTAGCACACATGCTACATGCTGCACTACTTCTAGTCTCCATCTTTGTTCAGTATTAAAACAAAAAGAATCTTTAGTCTAAAGATCAAAGACATTAGACTCAACTTATATCATGTGCTAACTCAGATCCATTCAGTGTGGAGATGAACAGAACTTTAGCTATTAGCTTACAATACGAGCTGCTCTCAAAACCTCTCCATCACACCTTCTCCATCGATGTGACTCATAACAGCCTCGATGGTGATTCTAATGGTGGTTATTAACACACATGTGGACCCCACACACACGTAGATCACGCTGCATCTGGATAAAATATGTTGCTAGCAAATGCAGGCCTGGCAGGGTGCAGGAAATGGCTGCATAGAGCATGTGAATCTTTGCCCCTGGGTTCTGTCTCCACATCGAGAGGCATCTTCGGTGGTCACGCTGATGAAAGATGGGGATTTCAACTGAAAGCAAACACTAACACCCCATTCATCACTTGAAGAGAAAACAGATAATTAAATCTGCAGAAAAACAGCTTTTATACATCTTTTATATCTTTAAAGTGGAAACAAATGTCTTTCACTTTAAATACTAATGCTGGGTTTAGACTGGAAATGATCCAGACAGGAAAAATGTTTTCTGTCGATCTAGTACACCCAGAATATTTGCTCTAGAATTAGAGTCTGATATGAAACTCCTGACAGCTGCAGTGTAAAAACTGAGGAGCTCCTCCCAAAACTTTTATCCTGGATTGAGTCATTTATTTGAAAAAAAAAAAAAAAACTTCACTCAGAGACTGGATGATGTTACATCAAGAAAAAAAAAGTAAGGACTCACAAAAAGAAAGATCCTTTCCCATCAAACAGCTGAAGCAACAGAATTTCAGAAAAGAAATATATAGGAAGTGCTGACTTTACTTTCAGGTGATGGAGCCAAGAGCTCTGAAAAATGTTTTTGAGGCAGGAGAGAAAACAGCCTTCTTGTGTTACTGCACTTCTCTCCATCTTCACACGCTGTATTTTCTCTAAGACTCGTGCATGCAAACAGTTCCAGAAGTGAATAAAATCTGTTGTTTGGGATCCACATCATGTATCTTCATGATTATGTTACTGATGGAATGATACAATCAAATAATAAACCAAAAACGCCGAACAAACCATTAGGATCATTTAATTTAGACTTTTAAGAGTTTCAATTAAATTGAGAAGTGGGTCAGATGACTGACATTTACTCAGAGTGCAAGGAGAGCACACTTTAAAGCACTTGAGTGGATTTAACCTAATAAATGCGTAAAATCAAGTTTTGATAGAAGTCCAAGTTGTTGTTTTTTATTTCTTTTAGAGTGTAGTTTGAATATCAAAACATTAATGGTCTAATTTGATTTTAGTTTTACATGTTTATTTGTTATTGTGCATGTTTTTGCCCCCAGGTCAGCGCACGGGAGCCCCCTCAGTGCGCAACTATGGCGCATATATCAAAAAGCTGCTCTAGGACTCTATTAAGTCTCACCAGCTCCACTTTTTATGATGGAGACCAACGGGCCAGGTGTAAACCAAGAAGGGTGACACCTGTCTATGTTGATCAAGCACATCCTGAGTGACCAGAACACTTCAATACGATCATCTCTCATTAATAAGATCATTTCATTCCTTTGAGACAAATAGCGGGTTATGAAGGGTTATCACGTGCGCACTTTTCTTCAGGTGCGTAAAACTGAATTTTGCTAAATAAAGTTAAACACGTATTGCTTAAAACTGGATATGAGCCGTAAATGAACTTACCACAAGTCAATCGTGTCGTTGTAGCCTATTTAAAATATTCTCAGAAAGGTTCACATCAAAAAGACATGAGACTTGTTTCTGTCCGATTCTGTCCGCTCCACGCGTAAAAATGCTGCGTTTTTCTTACGTTCGCCTTTTCAAAAAGAAACGAATCACCGAATCTCGGCGTGAATCGGAGAAATCTATAGGAACTTCACTGGACCCATCCGTGGCCGACACTTCAAACCAAATGAAGTCTGTCCAGTACATCCATGTGTAAAACGAGCCGCGGGTAGGCTACTCCCCATTAAAATCAATCCCAGATTTTCCCAAACCAAGTGCGCAAAGGGGGTGAGAGCGCGCACCCGAGCGGAGAAAGGGAGGGGAGGGAGAGATGTTTAAATATTCCTAAAGCCTGGTATGTTTACTTAGGTTTCATTTTACCTGAGAATTTGACGGTGTATAATTTCATTACGCTGCCAAAATTCTGTGCATACAAAAATAAATTCTTACCCACTTGTGTCAAGGCTAACCAGCACGACTCCTCACACTTTCAGAAAAAAAATCCTCCGTCGCTTCTTTGCGGACTTATTGTTAATGTGTTGCGTTCACAGGCAGCCATATGGAGGTCGTAATGAGCGCACAAAGCTGAACCTGTTGAAGCAGAGAAGACTTAGTGGGGCCCCGGGGCCCACAAAAACAAGAGGCAGATGCCAAGTGTTCGAACTTCTTAATCCCAATAACAGTTTGGTAAATGTTGAATGTATTAGCATGGACGAACATTTTGATAATGCCACATCATTTGTGTGGGAAAAAATTAGATAAAATAAACAACCTCACAATCAAAAGATTTGCGGGATTTGCGAGGTGCTGCAGATTAATGGTGGTCTGTGTTTGTGCGTCTTTTTTCAGGGGGATGCTGAAGCTTAGCGCCGTCGGCTGTGACATCACACTAACTCGTTAGCTGCATTCATATGGTTGTCTCCCCCTTCTTATATGATTCAGTTTAAAGAGCCTGTGGTTAGCCATGTTTATGTAGTGTAATGTAACCCGTCAAAGGATTGGTGCGTAAAAAGCGCCCAGAAAGATCTAGACCACAACCTTTTCTAGTCCAAGAAGAAAATACCATTCAAAGCCAAAGAACAGGAGTAATTCTTACAGGAATAATTAGTTTGTAAATGTTGTTGATTAATAGATGCGTTGTATCCTGGTGGCAGCATAACGTTCCTGTGTTTTTGCAGGTGCGGTCGGCCCGCAGGTGTCTCTTCATTTCAGCACTTCGTGACTCCGTTTGCTGATCTGATTTGCTGAGACTTGTTCTTTTGTCTGACCTGGCTGTGGATCGTAGCCCGGTTTGGTTCGACCCGAACAGGAATCGAGCTCTGCTGTGCAGAGCGTTTAAAAACACGCACTAAACCCCCAAGAGTGCGCTTTGAGGGCACATGTGGCCAGTTAATAATGATTACAATGAGCACGAGGCAGCGCAGAGAAATAGATTTGACTATGAAAGAGGACAGTGAGCCAAAATCAATTAAATGGACTGAAATAAGTAAAAAAAAGTCAAAAATACAAAACTTATTATTATAAGTCATTTGATTTGGATTAATTTAGTATCATGAAAAGTTATTTTATTGTTATGAATTCTTTATTTCAAATTGTTTTGTTTTCTCTATAACTTTCTGACATAAATAAATTATTTCAAACAAAAACGAATCTTCGTTTCCGTGTTAATATGGGTTTCTGTTATGCAAACTCAAAATTTTGGACGGCGTTGCCTGAGATTTGTCAACATAATAACTGAGTTTAAAGGAGGAAAATGACCTAAATTAAGAAACAAATGCAAGTAAGATTTTTCAAAAATGTAAAATTGAACATATTTTTTTGGAAAATGTTTGAAACAAAACTCAGTCTAGACTTGCACAGCCAGCTCTGTTTATTGGTCTGTGATCAATTAATTTTGCAGAAAGAGTCAGACATGTTGAGAAAAGTGAAATGCGGATTATTTCTCAAAGAAATCAAGACAAACCAGAGGAAGCGCACTCACTTGTCAGATGAGATCCAAACGTGGGACAGTCCTCGGTCCTCTGAAGTAGTTGCACTGGAATCAGTCTGCAAACACAACTGTGGTGTGTGTGTGATCACAGCTCGGGGCTCACAGCGTTTCCATCCCTGCGGTGCACACCCCGGAAAAGATATCAGCCTCCAGCTTCTTTCTCACTTCAATTTTTTTTTTTTGGAGGGGTGGGGGGGTTCACTCCTGTGATTGGACACAAGATGAGATGCTTACCTTACAGGAAGGAAAAACACATAAAAGAGTTTTTAGTGATAACATAACGCCCTCTTGTGGTAAAATGCGTGTATTACTCAGTCCAAGTTCTGACCTGCACTGTTTGAGCTCGAATGTTTTGGACAAATTTGTGATTAAAGTTTTATAAAATTATACCAGTCAGTCAGAAGTGGTTACGTCATGTGAATATCACATGTGAAGGGCATTTTAAAATGTTACTAACTCACATCCATGTAATGCTGGTGCGTATTTGAAACAGAGCTGTAAATTAAAGAGAGGGGAAAAATGGCAACAGTGATTAATTGAAGCATGATCCATGTCTCAGGTCGTGTTTTACAGTCTTTTTGTTCTATTTTATTTTTTTAAAACTCGTATAAATGTAATAGAATGATGTATGCAATGACAAATATCTGATTACTGGAGGTTTGACTACCATGTTGGTGCACAAATACTTTATGCATGCAGTCGTGTTCTATTTGTTTAGTTTTTTGTACCATAAAGTAACAGGAATAAAATATGTCTTTAGAAAAGACACAACACTGATTCATCTCATAAGTTAAAGGACTTTTTCCTATCTGAATATTATTTATAACTTTTTCAGGAGGTTTAAAAAGCCAGTAAACAAAAATAAACAAGAAATAATCCAGGAAGGCACAAAGGTGTGACCAAATCAGAATTTGTTGTAGAATACTGTTTTATATTCTTGTGTTTGTTCTTTTCTATTGAAGTTTATACACTAAAATACCCAAAACAAGCACATCGTTCTGTAAAGAAAAATAATCTAAACAGTGTAATTTCAAAACAGGACAAATGGTGAAGATAGAATAGATAGAATATATGATAGAATGATAGAATATTCTATAAATATATATCTTCTATGATAGAAGATATATATTTATATTCTATCCTATGTATGTTAATATTTATATTATTATGTTTATATATTTTTTCTTTGATTATATTTGAAATATAAACTTTATTTACATATGTTCAGTACTGATGTTTTTCTCAGATTAGGATGTTTTCACTCAGAGGATTCCTTAAATTCAGATTTGGAAACTTTCTACAATAAGATGTTGGGATGCATTCATGTTTCTTCCCTGTCACAGGTAGAGATGTGGACCAAACACAAAGTCATAGACAAACAGAAAGTAAATAAATAAATAAAACCATGTGTTCACAGGTATAAAAAGTATTTGTGTTCTTACAGATTTCTTTTGTTTTTTATAATTGGTTTGTTTTTTGTCACACTTAAATGTTACACGACCCATTATTATTTGTAGAATTGATTAAATTTAGTCACATCTGCGTGTTTTCAAGCATGAACAGCCTATTTAAACTTTAAAGGTTCAGCATTTAAGAATTTTACAGTGAAATACTCACACAACAGTTTAATGTCCCACTGATGTTGAAAATAAAGTCCCATTGTAACAGATCTGGGTCTCAGTCGGCTGGGTGGTCTCTAGTTTCTGTCATTTAAAAAAAGCTAGTCCGGACCAGAATCATTATTTACACGTCCAGACTTCCTGGTTCCATAACGAATCACATGTGAGTCTGCAAGGCTGCCAAGTCTTCAACACAAGCAGCTGGAATTCCACAACGAGCAGCAGTAAAAAGTAATAAACCACCTGCATCCTTCCAGCTGAGCAGCCGAGCTGCACGTGATGGGGCGTTCAAACGCACTTAGGAAAACTCAACGCTGAACGCCTTCAGACATTCCCAAAAACTGAACATATGGAGAGAAACTGAATGAGAATCAACATCAGAACTGGCAACCCAACAGAAAAATCAGGGAGGGGAGGGGGTGAGAGCAGATGTTTTTTTTTTTTTTTTTTACATGAACTGCAGGACTCGGATTTAACAAGAAGGTCTAATTCATACTGTACCTTTAAGGTGATGCCACAACATCTCTGTCACCACACCATCACACTACCACCATCATGTTTTACTGTCAGTATGATTCTGTTTTACTTTTACATCAGATGTAACTGGACACAATCCTTCCAAAGGTTTCCACGTTTGCTTCGCCAGGTCACAAAGGTTTTGGAGAAGTTTGAGATATTTTTAATGTTCTTTTTTGCTCAGCAGTGATTTTCACTTCAGAACTCTTAGATGGGGGCCATTTTTTATCTGTCTCCATGTAGTTGCTTATTTGTGAACTCTGACCTTAATTGAAAAGAGTGAGACCTGTTCTGGGTTCATTTGTAGAGGAGACTTCCTGGATGAGTTGTCAATGCCTTTTCCAAGGAATTTTTGTCAATCCGATGAAAGTTTGAACTTTTTCCAGACTGGTGAATTTGATTCTCTTCTGTTCTTTACACAGGTCGGTTTGGAGAGTTTTATTTTTTCAATAAAATATATATTTATATCAAATCAAATCAAGAATACTTTATTATTTTTATATAGTCTTATTTAACTTTGAGATTTTTTTTTTCATTTTGCTGATCTAAAATATTGACATATGTGAATTGCTGTAAAGTAGCAAATACTTTTTCTCACACATTATGATGGAGATGGAGACTGTCGTCATGGTGACTAAGAAAAGAGCACGTGGGTGCTTTAGAGTACAAAGAAATCAAGAACACGTTTGTAAAAATAAACGCCTTGCGCCTCTTTTAAAGGTAACTTATTGACATTATTTCAAACATCTGCTCTAAGCTCAGCTGCTCCTCTTCACAGGCTCAAGGCCTGAGTTGGAACACAAGATTATACCAGCTTTGCACTCCACATTTCTTTGTGTTACTCTCTTCACTTTTAGCATGAACTGAGTGAGCTATCAATAGTTCTTCGTAAACATCCATCATTTTGACAGGAGATAACTTTAGGTGGTCTCTTCCCACGTCTCCACAAATGACTCAAAGCACCGCGAGTTTGTAAACGAGGATACCTCAAGGCTGAAGCATCTGCAGTAACCCAATCTGCACTACTGCAGACTCAGAGGATGTGAGCTGGCCTGGGTGTGTGCTGGTTTGATGTGGGATTGTATTTGGGTTAGTCGCTCACATCTGACAGCAGCGACAGTCGAGTATACGATGGTGGGAAATTTGCTTTCCCACTCAGTGTGAGTAAAGTGCATGTGTGATTAACCCACTGAGAGCAAAATTACTGCCTGAAAGGAAAGTAAGTCTGCATGCTTTTACATATATGTATGCATGCCTGTGCATTAAGAAGGGGCTTCAGGTGCCTCTCTGGTGGTATTTAGACCCTTCATTTGTGTGGAATCCAGCATCATTATCGCAAAGTGTTGCCATCTGGAAGCGCTTGGGAGTTCCCATTTGAACTCTATGTGTGTTCTGAAGATGTAGAGAATCTGACAGAGTCAAAACTTTCTAATGAAAGCCTATGCTCTAGTTGTAATACCCCCTGATATTCATGAGCAGCGGAATCTGGCACTGTCTTGCTGATTAGCTAATAAATTACGTGGCCACAACAATGCCACCCAACGCTGCCGAGCCTCGGTTTGAATTAGTTCTAATCCACTGTGCTGGAAGTCTTCAAATCAAAATCACTGACAGTAAATACTGAACTGCTTTCAACTGCAGTAAAACGTAAAATATTCAAATGTTTTTCTCCTGTCTGTCACTGTGGCTTGGCATCAGAACAAATGGCTTGCTTTGGCAGATTGGGGGGGGGTGATTTTTGGACTAATGTTATTAGATTCCTTGTAAGCTGATGCTGAAGATTTAAAAGTATTTATTAGTTGTTTAGGTGTAAACATCCATCCATCCAGAGGTTTGGTGCTTATCTTCAGCAGTAAACAGTCAGAATCTTTATTTTAGCCATGCTAGCAGCAGAACCGTTAGCTGAATGACAACAGAATTGTTTCTCTGACATCTGTGGTCTTGAAATCTTTTAAACAGCTGGTGTCGGCCCACATGGATGACATCACTGATAACTGAGAAAACTTTGTCTGTGAAAGAAGCTGCTGATCTGATTAAATCTGCCGCTGTACCACTTTTTTCCAGCCGATACGATATCGATACTTGGATCTAAGTACTTGCTGATATTGCTGATAGTACTAATGCCAATACTTCGACCACACAGAACAATGCACTGATTTTGAAGACAGGTTTTTCTTTTCTTCTCTGCTCGTAACAACAAATGATGGTGAACTCAATAAAAAAAATAAAATATTAATAAAATAACCACAAAACTAAAATTTCAAGTTTCCACGTTATAAGTATCGGTTCTTGGTATCGGCCAACTGACACGGGTATATTAAATTGTTATTGGCCCTGACACCCGAGACCAGTATCGGTATCAGGGCATCCCTACTGTAAGTTTATACAACTTCTATATGTATTGATACCCGATACCGATCCTGGTACCAAAAACAATCTAATGTACTCGTATCGGTATTGGTTAACTAACTGATACCAGATACCAGTATCAGTATCAGTGCATCCACACTGTAATGGTGCGTTCACATTGACCCAATCATCAAGATTACATGTAAAGTCTATGGTTGAGTCCATCAGAGGGGTGTCAGAGTCTCTGCGGTGCTTTGTGTGCATTGGCAGCTTCAACTTTTCAAGCTTTGCCACTTGAAATGCGAGTTACGCAAAAGTTCAACTAGCTGAATATTTGACGGTCTTGATGCTCCTGAAGCGACACGTCAACCAATCAGCGCATCTCATTGTAGTGATGTCACTGCACATAACTTGAATGAAGCGGGAGCAGGAAAAACACAATTTAAACAATGGAAGACAACCCTATCGCTGATGCACCTGACGTCGACGTTTTCTAGCTTTATTAAGCAAATAAAGCCAAGCTACTCTCTCGATATGATCCGCCATAGTTCAGAACATATGACAACAGAGGAAGACCCGCCTACGCGCTCTTTTTGGCAGGCGTTACAAGCTTCAACGTACAAGAGTCAAACTAGATGTGTTGTGAGCGTTGCTTGATGCTGAGAAAGCGTGCAGTGTGCAAGTTTATACTTGTTCAAAAGTTCTTCTGAGTTGAGTAAATTTAGTCAGAAGGATTTTTTCTCTCACAAAGAGACTGAAATTAGAGAAATGACATGGATTAAACTTCGAATCCCTTTTCTGCACTTTTTCTTGTGTTTGTTCAGCACGTCTTCCACCAGCTATGTTTTACTATCTGATGCTAGTTTTGCTTTAAGCAGCAAAACTAGTTTGTTCATATAAAAACACAGTGTGTCACATTTTCACTGCAACGCTAGAAAGAAACATGAAGTGGTTCTTCTCACCTCAAACTTGACATATGTGATTTATTATGTCCTTAGTTAAAATTAATCTCAGAATGTGTCAGAGATGGGCTGTTGACCGAGTAGTAAATTCTACTTTGTTGTGTTCATGTCTACCTTTAGAAGTAACTTTAGAAGTTTAGCTAAACTGGTGCCCCACAAAATACCCATGAAACTAATAATAATAATAATAATAATGATAATGATAATGATTCAGTACTTTGAGTCAACAAGTGAAAAAAATCTAAAATGGGGCTGAAATTTTTAAATACAAATTTTAAAATCTTGTATGTTTATGACATCATCAAGGAGGGAGGGCTGTCGCGTGCAAAGCTGCCAGCGTGGCTACGGACTTCTGTTTGGAGCTTTAACATATTTGGTTATAATTTCCTGTGTGAATGAAACTCCTACAAAATAAAACTGAGAAAAGTTTAGATATAAATATAACCTCATTTTTAAAATCCTTTAAAACCACTGGAAGATGAGGAAATAAATAGATATTTACAGCTTCTAAAACTCGTGATGGTCAGCTTCTTACTTGTTTATTACAAATCTTAACAAATGGTTAAAGAGCTCAGAAAGCAGCTCACCTATTTTAGTAAATGACATACTAATTTAGATAACAAAATATTCTGACCACTAGATGACAGTGTTTATCTAATTTGGTATTTTCTTCCACCTGCTAATTAAATATTGTTTTCTAAAATTAGTGAGAACTGCTCAAAGAATCATCAAGACACACAAATTACACAAAGATTTGACTCTATTCCTTGTAACCAACAAGGATTCTGTTCTTGTGATGGTAAACCTGTGTGTGTGTGCATGTGTGTGAAAAAGTAAACACAATTTTAAGAGGTTTATAAGCCTCTTTTCAGCCCTTGTATTGACATTTTCTCAATCTACATGCTTGAATATGGTCTTTAGTGGACGTGGTGTTGATGTTTTTCTGCTTGGTTCAGGTCTCAAGTATCTTTAGAGAAAAGGTCTTCTTTGTCAGACTCAGTGGTCAGCTTACCATAGTCATTTCCTTTCACACAAAGGTATTTACCTTCAATATGGTCTGCATAAGCTGCACAGAGGCTCAGGTCAGTAATTACAAAGCAATTTAAAACCAGCCTTCCTATAAATTCAACATTGTTTCTTCTTACTGGTTGGATAATATAAATGGAGTATGATTGGTGGTCTGAAATTAGCGTTTTTTTTAGAGGATTAAAATGAAATTATCTGTGATGTAAACACAGTTTTTAAGTTTGCCCTTTTGCGTGATTTGATTAATATTATAATTTTATTTATTTGAGACATAAATTATGTACAGGGTTAGGGTTAGAAAATGGACTTTGCAATAATCTAGCAAATTAGTGGCGTACTACTCTGTTGTGTTTTCTTTCAGTGTAATGTGAACCATCCCTAATAGAGACTAAATGATCCCTAATTCTAACAAGTTTGCATCAGTGTTCCCATGAGATCAACCCTTATTCTGTTTGGTCTTCTGTTTGCATTTAGAGCCTTTTATGCAGGCATGCGGGCAAAAACGCCCACTCAGACTCACAGACACACAAAAATCACTACAGCCATATTAGTCCCAATAAGTGGGGTTTTTATGATCATTCCAAGGACTGATTATACGTGTATGTGTTTGGAGGTATTCTCTTTGAGCAAGGCGCCTCAGTTCAGTCCATCTCTAACGCCCGAGGGGACAAAAGAGGCACCCGTACCTCCTCTCGGGGCAAGAGGCCATTGACACCAATAAACCCCCCTCCCTCCCCTTCCACTTCCTCCCTGGTGTGTTGGGGTTATGTCAGGAATGTCCTGGGTCCTATTGTCCCTTGGTGCTCTGTTTTTGGTAACCCATCACCAAGCATTCTCCACTGCCTCCTCTCCTGTGCTTACATGCCACACATGAGCACACACACATACATGTCCACACCCCATGGGCCGTGTCCCTTGGTCCCCTCACTCTGAATAGACCACCTTGGCTGAATACGACAGACTTGCAGGCGTCAGGACAACAGGTTCAACAGCCTGAGTTGTACATTGCAGTCCAGTGGGGGGGAAATAGCCAATTATGTTCACCTGTTTGGTCCCACTTTTTGTCTGATGAGAGAAAGGAAATAAAACAATGGACTGAGTATTTTTCACTCCACTAATGTCTCTTCTGTCCTTTCAGTGGCAAAGAGAACGCCACCTCACTCCCCATCTAATGCTAATCTGAAGACATTTTGATACCTTCATCTAACAAGTTCATTTTTCACACTGCTTTAGAATTTCACCGTTTGTGATCTCATCAATCTAAACCTTTTTTTATATTATTTTAAAGAGGCCCTTGCATTAAATTTGTAGTCTGAGGTTTCTGTTGAATATTTTAGCTCTACAGGTGTTCTTACCTTCATAGTGGGTGTGAAAACAGGTCAACAACTTCTCTTTCAGATTTAATCTCTCAAACTACGCAGGTGGTTATAAAACCCGAGTTCTCCCGAATTTGAACGGCCTGTATCTGTGTCATCACAACTCCTTTGTTCGTTAGTATTCATCAGCTCCAGCAGTTGAAACCACGCCTAGCATGCTGCTGGCTAAAAGCTGTTAGCATAAGACGTAGCAAACAGGAAGACATGACGTCTGACGTTGCCATGTGCAGCAGGGCAGGAAACAGTATACTTTGTTCTCATAGGCTAGTTTGTTAGCCAATCAGAGTCCAGCAAATTCGAATAATGAATATGAACGAGCTGCTGCCTGCAGCCTGACGGAACAAGCCGGAACCAGACGAATTTTAAAGCAGACAGATTGAAAGGTCTGTTAATCAGTGTTTCCTGATGTTTTTTTAGATATAAAATGTTTCATATTACAGGTTAATACTTAAGACATAACCACAAAGGGCTGAAATTTGTGTGAAATGGCCTCTTTAAGTAAATAGTTTAAATAAATCTGCAACATCAATAAAGCAGCTTTCATGTTTATATTTGGGGTTTAATTGGGAGCTATCCTTCTTCTGCCTGCCTTCCTCAATCCCTATTTGTTTTTGTCCTCTGCAGGTGAGTCCAGGGTGGGTCCTGTTGTGTTGCTCCACTCTGTGTTGTAGGCATGGCTTCTAGATTGTTGCAGCTTTCACACCTGATTCAAATCAAGAACATTTGGTAATTCTGCTGGGCTGTTGCAACAACTAGATTCCAACCAGACCACTGTGGCTACGAGCTGCCAGACTCTCAGCTCACTCAGGAACTCTGCTTCAGTGTGAAAATGCTGATGAAACCGATCTCAGATACCTGCTACCCTTGTATTACATGGAACTGCTCAGCAGCTTCTTAATCTGCTAAATGCTTAAAGGTTCAGTATGTACGAATTTTACAGTGAAATACTCACACAACAGTCTAATGTCCCACAGATCTCGATCTCAGCAGGTTGGGTGGTCGCTGGTTTTTGTCATTTAAAAAAAGCTAGCCCGGACCAGAATCATTATTTCCACGTCCAGACTTCATGGTTCCATATGAATCACATGTGAGTCTGCAAGGCTGCCAAGTCTTCAACACAAGCAGCTGTAATTCCACAATGAGCAGCAAAAAGTAATAAACCACCACGTCCTTCCAACTGTAATGGGGCGTTCAAACGCACTCAGGAAAACTCAACGCTGAACAAATAGGCCTTCAGACATTCCCAGAAACTGAACAAATACAAGAGAAACTAAACGAGGATCAACATCCGAACTGGCAACTCAACAGAAAAATCAGGGATGAAGCTGAGAGCGGAGGATTCTTTTTTGCATGATGACAAGGTCTAATTCTTGCATACTCCCTTTTAATTTGTACTAAAATCATTTATAGAAAGGACTAAAATAGACTTTCTGACAATCTATCAGGGATAAAAGGCTGTTGTTTTATATTTTTATATTTTTATATTTTTTGAATTTGTCATTTCATTGTTGATCAGTCATAAACATCTTGTAGGGAGCTTTAAATTATCTGTTCTTTTCCACCTTTTGTCTCTTTATTTCTGCAGGTGAGTCTGAAGCTGTCGTGCTCCACCTGAGCCCCACCTGTAGGGAGGATCTGCTGATTGGTACCAGGTGTGACGTAGCAGCAGTGATCTACTGGGTGTTTGCCACACTTCAGCTCCGCTGAAGTCCCTCTGGTGACAGTCTTAACCTTTGAATCCTTTTTTTTAAGTAATACTATAGTGTTTAGAAGAAGTCAACTCCTGCGTTTTCTTTTCCTCGCTGTGTAGAAAATGATCTCCGTGACCTCTACGAATGAAACTACTAATCTATTGTAATAAAAAAATAACCTTGACACCTGTTGGTATCACTGCTTGGATCATAAACAATTTTCAAACCATGGCTGGAAACTTTCTCCATCTCTCCTCAGTTTGCTCCATGTCCAGGATCCTGCAAAGAAAAATATCATCAGTAGGAAATATTTATTTCTTGTTAGAATAATCTTCACCCTCTCCCTGTGCCAGCTCTGCATAAAACATCTCATATTATCCAAAATTTTATTTTTTGCATTGTGGTTTCAGCTTTTTATTATTACTGTAAGCATGTTGACACATCTCAGATTGAAATGGTCTCTGTCATAAACTCTGAGAATACTGGACAACCTATAAGCTGCATTTACATCAGGTGATGGGGCGGGGCTTTCAGCTCCATGTCTCTGCTTTACAGATTCTGTACAACAGATAGAACTTTTTTTTTTTGCTTTACTTTTGAATAACATGCATTTGGTTGTTTTCTATTTAAATGGTCCAAACCCAGTCGAAAAGAAAATGAGAGAAATTATTTATTATTTACAGCAGAAGAAGTTGAACTGAGGTGAAAGATGGAATCAGGTGAATTAGTGGTTTCAAAACCATCAAGTCTCATGGCTACAGTTTTGGTTGTAAATCAGCTGAAGATGCTTGAAATAATTCATATTTCTATAATATTCAGATATTAACCAGCACCTAATTAATCTACATCTTAAAGAGACCCTTCCATTAAAAACGGTTATTCTGAGTTTTCTGTTGAATATTTTAGCTCCACAGGTGCCTCCCGAGTCTAAATGGCCTGTATTGTTTCATCACAACTCCTTTGTTCGTTAGTATTCAGCAGCTCCCGCAGTTGAAACCACACCTAGCATGCTGCTAGCTGAAAGCTGTAGCATAAGACATAGCATACAGGAAGAGACTAGTGCGCTGTTGTCATGCGCAGCAGGACAGGAAACAGTATACCTTGCTCTGATAGGCTAGTTTTTTAGCCAATCAGAGTCCAGCAAATTCGAATAATGAATATGAACGAGCTGCTGCTCGAGGCCTGACGGAAGGAGCCGGAACCACCCGAATTTTAATGCAGACAGATTGAAAGGTCTGTTAATCAGTGTTTCCTGACGTTTTTTAGATATAAAATGTTTCATATTACTGGTTAATACTTAAGAAATAACCACAAAGTCATGAAATGTGTATGAAATGGCCTCTTTAATAAGCTTAGATTCTTCCAAAGGATCCATCTCTAAAGAAGCTTCAGATCTATAGAAATAAAACACAACTCCATCTGCTTCAGTGGACTGAAAAAGAAGAGTGACCTCCTTCCTCACACACCATGTTTGATCTTCAGCCTGAAATTAGGTTTGATAAAGTCACACCATCAGATTTCTCCAAGAAAGCGATCCTGATGACTGAACTGAGAGGATTCTTCGAGCCTTGACCATAGATTAGTCCCTATAGGTGTTTTTTATTCTAAGGACTGTTTGTATGAGTGTTTGGAGGTATTCTCTTTGAGCTAAGTGCCTAAATTCAGTCCATCTCAGAAAAAATGGGAAGCCATGGTATCGTTGGGACTACATATAATTGATATCTTAGCTGTATTTTCTTTGCAGTCTTTGCAGCACGAGTTTTCACCCATCATCACTATTTACTATTATCTCCCTTACTGCTGTAAAGAAGTCATCCATGCTGCAACAACATCCCTATGCATCAGCTTTATTCATGACAGCGTCAGCTGTCTCAGGTGCTGCTTAAATTTTGAACATGTTTGAAAATTTTGCACAACATCTGTCTCAAAATATTCGCTGAGTCATCATGCAAATTGGGAGTTCATCTTGGTGCTTCTCAGTTTAATTTTTATGAAGGTTGAGAAACTAAGATTAAAACTAAGGTAAGTTATTAAACTTAAAAATAATTAAGCACAACAGAAATTAGCACAACAATGGCCCTAATGGGTTTGCATTTATGTGATATGCCCCCAATAAATAAAACAGACTAAAAGTGTTGCATATGTACCAATTCAGAGAAATTGCAACTGAAAATTCATGTACATTTTTTTGCAATATTCCTTCAAATTTGCATCTTCAATGAACTGTCAGCAGTTGCAGCCCTGTGAGATTCTAGCTAGCAGGAGTGGCAGTTTCCTGCCATTGTAACTTATCAATAAAATGATAATATAATAAATAAAAGAACAACCATAATTAAGTTTATTTGAAATAAAACAATAATAATAATAAAAATAAGACATTTATACACTAAACAAAAGGTTAATTTTATTATGACGCTTTTATTTTTCACTTGAATCTGAAAGTGGTTTTAATTTGGAATATTTTTACTTATTACACAATCAACCATCTAAGACATTTTGTATCCATTAACTTGAAGCTCTTCATGAATTCATTCACTCTTCATAGCAAACATACTCTAACTTGGCTTATTCTTAGCTTCACATCTATTCAATACAGGAAGCACCATCACATTCTGGTGCTGCTCTCTCCTCGTATCACCTGGCTGCCTTCGCGTTCACACCACTGCCAAATCCCCCAAATTCCAGAAGTGTGATTTGTTGTTTGGCGGGGGTGATGCATGTTTGCTGCGTGTGTGGGTGAATGCTTGGAAGTTTGAAGGAGTAGGTGGGTTGTACACATGTTGCGAAGTGAGGCGCCATTGCGGCCTAAAAAACTATTAGGCTCTGTAAATACACACTGTGGCGAAAGTAAACATTCTCAGCATGCCATCTCGGCGCATAGAGGGGTACTGGGAGACAGCAACCCAGCAGACTGCGAGGGGGAGGTGTGTGTGTTTGTTTGTGTGTGTTTGAGATTGCAGGCATGTGTGGATGTTAGAAGCGCTCCAGTAATCAGTGCAGTGGAAGGTGATGGACCTGGAAAATATAAAGAAAAAAACAAAACAAATTCAGTTTAAAATTTAGGTTTGCAAGTTAAATTTGGTACGAGCGTGTGTGTTTATTTTGTTCTAATGACCAAAGACCAATTTATAGTCTATTTATGACATTTTTGTAAATGCAATTTTTGTAACAGCAGTATGTTAAAAATAAATTTGAATTTCAGTATCATATTATTAAGTTATATATATATATATATATATATATACTGTATATATATTTATATATTGTGTTGTATTACATTGTGCTGAATCAGGGGCGTGTCTAGCATTTTTTTATTAAGGGCCAGGTAGGGGCACAGATTTCCAAAAGGGGGACACCTGTAAATGGTCCCATAACCTTGAATAAATCTAGTTTTTACAAAGACCCTTTACCATAATTTAAGTGGCATCATAAACCAAAATGAAATAAAAAAATCAGTCAAAGCATAATGTCAGTGGTTCTTGTTCATTAATCATTTTCTTTGATTAATGTACAAGTATTAATAGAATTTGATTGTCTCAGCTTGAGGGGAAGTGGTGTCACCTTGGGTGGCTAGTCTAATTTGTATGGTGGGCTGTGCCCCCCTGGGCCCCCCCTCTGGATATACACCTGTGCTGAATTACATTGTTTTGTGTTGTGTTCTGTCATAAAGTATCAAATTTGATCAAATTCCATTATATCATATCATAATGTATTACATTGTATTGTTTCATCTCATATTGTATCAAATTATACTCTACGTAGCATGTTGTATTGTGTCGTTTGTCTGATGGTATCTATCCTGAATTTGCCTGTCTTCAACTCAAACTTTGAGTTTGACTTTTTTAACATCATCAGTGTAGAAAAGAGACAAACCTATGATCATTAATGCAACCGGACTTCTATCTAAAAATAAAGCACGTGCCAGGTGTAGTAGAAATGTCAGGTTACCATGGAAACAGGTCTCAGATTATATACTCTTCCCAGCCCAGAGAGCATCCCACTGCCCCCTATTGTTAGTCTTTACCTTGTGCAAACAATGTCTATTACACCTAACAAGAGTTAAAGTGAATAGGATAAACACCATGCATGAGTAAAGAGATGAGTCTGTGTCTCATTAGGAGCTCAGATAAAACGTTTCACCCAAAAAGGATCTTATTCAGCAGGTTATTAACTTTCCAAATCAGTGAAATGGGAAGTTGATTTTACTTAAATCTTTTTCACATGTGACAAATCCCTGAAGCTTTAAATTGCTGCTGTAATCCATCACTCCTCATTGCAAAGACTTTCAACGTGTTGGTGTAATTAGCACAAACTCTTCTTATTGTGGAGGACAAGAATTTGATAATAATCACCTGTAAAGTGGTTCAACTCACCTGTAGTCAGTTGGCAACAAATCATGGTGTTAACCTGGGTGACGCCTCCAGTTTGGATTCACCCGCTCTGACAGAAATGGGCAACTCATGTAAGACAAGCTTAATTTTAAACATCAAATATTGAGATTAACTGTTAGCATCCAAAAGGTATATGCCAATTTAAAGACAGAAAACTGCAAATGATCTGCTAGATAGATAGAGATAGATAGATAAGACCTTTATAAGTCCCACACATGGGAAATGTCATTGTTGCAGCATAAGGAGGACAGTACAGTTAGAAAACCAGAGAAGATGAGAGCAATATGATTGATAAAAAAAAAAAAAACAATACCATTAAAACTAATAAAAGATGCAGCTTGGATGCAGCAGCATGGATGCAGCAGTGTGGATGCGGGAGCGTGGATGCAGCAGCGTGGATGCAGCAGCATGAATGCGGGAAAGTGGATGCGGGAGCGTGGATGCAGGAGCGTGGATGCGGCAGCGTGGATGCAGGAGCGTGGATGCAGCAGCGTGGATGCAGGAGCGTGGATGCAGCAGCGTGGATGCAGCAGCGTGGATGCAGCAGCATGGATGCAGCAGCCTGAATGCGGGAGCGTGGGTGCAGCAGTGTGGATGCAGCAGCGTGGATGCAGGAGCGTGGATGCAGCAGCGTGGATGCAGCAGCGTGGATGCAGGAGCGTGGATGCAGCAGCGTGGATGCAGGAGCGTGGATGCAGCAGCCTGAATGCGGGAGCGTGGGTGCAGCAGTGTGGATGCAGCAGCGTGGATGCAGCAGCCTGGGGCTGAAAGAGCTGCTCAGTGCTGCTAGGATCTGGTGCATGGGGTGGGAGATGTTATCCATCAAGAGATGATAGCTTAGCCACTATTCTCCGCTCACCACCTCCACGGGGTCCAGAGGGGCTCCAAGAACAGAGCTGGCCCCCCGGATAAGCCTTCAGTCTCTTCCTGTCCCCACTTGAGATACTGCTACCCCAGCAGACCATGCTGTAAAAAATCACTGAGGCCACAACAGCACCATAGAGGTCTTGAGCAGTGGGCCCTGGACACCAAAAGACCTGAGCCTCCGCAGCGGGTACAGGCAAGAAGGTTTTTTTAAGTTTAAGTTTATTTATTTTCTAAAGTACCAGTTCATAACAAAGTCATTTCAAAGCACTTTACAGAAATTCCAAAATTCTGTTTCCTAGAACGTCACCAGATACAGATTCATTAATTAGATGTGTCTCAATTGCACACACAAGCTTCTAGGGTTTATAGAGGGGTGGAATGCTGAGATCAGTTGCAGAGACTGTGTGTGTGTGTGTGTGTGTGTGTGTGTGTGTGTGTGTGTGTGTGTGTGTGTGTGTGTGTGTGTGTGTGTGTGTGTGTGTGTGTGTGGGTTTGTATTTCTGACCTCCTGGGGACCCGTTTCCTGACTTTTACTATCTTTCTGGGGTCCGAGGGTTCTTGTGGGGACCGAAGCCTGGTCCCCATGAGGGGGACTCCCCTTTTTAGGGTTAGGGGTTAGGTTTATAGGTATGGTGTGAATAGAGTTTTAGTTAGTCTTAGGGTTAGTTATAGATCAGTAATGGTTAAGGTTAGGAAAAGGGTTTGGGTTAGGTATAAATCTAGTTACTAAAATCAATGGAAGTCAATGGACGGTCCCCATAAGGATACCAAAACACACGTGTGTGTGTGTGTGTGTGTGTGTGTGTGTGTGTGTGTGTGTGTGTGTGTGTGTGTGTGTGTGTGTGTGTGGGTTTGTATTTCTGACCTCCTGGGGACCCGTTTCCTGACTTTTACTATCTTTCTGGGGTCCGAGGGTTCTTGTGGGGACCGAAGCCTGGTCCCCATGAGGGGGACTCCCCTTTTTAGGGTTAGGGGTTAGGTTTATAGGTATGGTGTGAATAGAGTTTTAGTTAGTCTTAGGGTTAGTTATAGATCAGTAATGGTTAAGGTTAGGAAAAGGGTTTGGGTTAGGTATAAATCTAGTTACTAAAATCAATGGAAGTCAATGGACGGTCCCCATAAGGATACCAAAACACATAGGGTGTGGGAGAGTGTGTGTGTGTGTGTGTGTGTGTGTGTGTGTGTGTGTGTGTGTGTGTGTGTGTGTGTGTGTGTGTGTGTGTGTGTGTGTGTGTGTGTGTGTGTGTGTGTGTGTGTGTTTGTATTTCTGACCTCCTGGGGACCCGTTTCCTGACTTTTACTATCTTTCTGGGGTCCGAGGGTTCTTGTGGGGACCGAAGCCTGGTCCCCATGAGGGGGACTCCCCTTTTTAGGGTTAGGGGTTAGGTTTATAGGTATGGTGTGAATAGAGTTTTAGTTAGTCTTAGGGTTAGTTATAGATCAGTAATGGTTAAGGTTAGGAAAAGGGTTTGGGTTAGGTATAAATCTAGTTACTAAAATCAATGGAAGTCAATGGACGGTCCCCATAAGGATACCAAAACACACTTGTGGGTGTGTGTGTGGGTGTGTGTGTGTGTGTACAGTGTATTCATGTGTTCTCCCTTCTCTCTGCACTCAATCTAATATCCTGTCATCATCAATAACCTCACCAGTACCGACTCTTTGGCTTCTAGAGCTTTGATGTCTGTGTTTTACTTACAGCTGCAGACTTTTGTCTCTGTCTGTCTCTCAGTCAGTCCTCTGCTCTCAGGTGATGTGTGTGAGTGTCTAACCAGCATTCCACATAGGTGTGTTTTTATTGGTTAAGTGAAACCTACTGCACACCAATCACTCCCAATTTGACTCCAATCCATCATAATAATTGGCAATCATGAGGAGACAGAGGCTCAACATCTTCACCGTTGAGTGTGTCACCCCGCCTCCCCCCCTCCTTCCGCACCTACCTCCCCATCATCCCCATCCTAATTGTCTCCAGGCCTTTCTTTAGCCCTCCTTGCATTTTATCTGTTTTATCTTCCACTCACTAGAGGGTGTTGATGTTTATGAAGCAGTCAAACAGTATTTATTATTGTGGGGCTATTTGTATGCTGATGAGACTGCAGACAGGCCGTGACAGACTATAATAACACTGAGCGTCAGACAGGGTAAAGGCCACCAGAGTCTTGACATTTTTATGGATGTTGTGTGACAGTGATGTTGGTGCTGATTATTTCTGGGGGTTTTTTTTCTCCTTTTTCTTCCCACGTGTCAACTAATGTCATTTCTTCAGGCACAAGAGCTGAAGATTTATATGAAATTCCCATTTTGAGGAAGTTTTGCAACATGTTAACAAACACAGGCAGGGATTTCATCATGAAGTTGTTTTTGCAGGATGGCAAAGTCACTCACACGAACATTTTCCCACTGGCGTGTGAAAAAAAACATTAAGTATTTAATCTGCAGTAGTCTGTTACTATGAATTTGGTTAATTTAGTTGATTTAAAGCGGATGTGATACTCGGTTGGACTCTGAGCAAACAGTTGTATGATTTTCTCAATATTAGTTCACATCTTTCTTAGGACTTGTTGATATGTGAAAACTTTCAGGTGCTTCAAGATTAAAGTCATGACCGCTGTGATATGTGTGGATTTATAGAGAATTATAGGTTTTCAGTTTTTATTAGAACCCCCAGAAAAAGGAGTCCCCTGTACCCAACAACTGTCTGTCAGTTTCATCGCTGGTTTTCAAAGTCCGTTTCTAAAAGGTGCGCACCTAACTGGCTGGAGCCCGTGCAACGTATTGCCTTTCACACGCTTCTAAAATACTCTACAGGCAGAGACTGAAAGGGTTACTGTTTCCCAAAGTGCCTCATTCTGCGCAGTCGAGAGGGGGCGGCTGAGTGGCGCCGTCGAGTCAGAGACGCAGTTTCTAAAAACCCCGAGACATCATCAAGAAAGAAGCTGACAGTAAGGAAAGCAGCCCCCCCCCCCTCCTCCGCTGGCATGCTGCCCTCCTTCTCCTCTGCTTACCAAATCCCCTCAGCGGTTGTGTCACAATAACCGGGCGGCAAGTGTCAAATCCAACTCTGCCCGCAAAGAAACACAAATCACTTTAAGGCACACAAGATGCGCTCACTGGAAACACTTCACAAAGCTGCTCGAGCTCTCAGACATTTAGTCATAGCTCTGCTGAAGTCGTTGATTGCGTTTAAAGAATCATATAAACGTCATAAAGGAGCCATGTTTACAGAAAAGGACTTTGATTCGGGTCTTCTTGCGCGCGTCTCCAGCGCGCATTCCAATGTGTAATTAGCGCACTTCGTGTTGCAGCGCTCCAATTATTAGTCTGTTAACGTCAAAAAACACTTTGTCTGTTGTTTCTATCAGCTTTTGTTTTTCTCTTCCTGTCTGTCTCTTTTTTTTTTCTTGAAGAGGCGCCGGTCTGCTTCATTCCACCTCTGTGCAAACAGCACAGGGAAACTTGTGTGGAGGATCCAGACCCCCCCCCCCCCCCCCCCCCCCCCCCCCCCCCCC